>VWZO01013898.1:11694-147026 GCA_013396975.1 Bucco capensis | reverse complement strand
TCCCCAGCCTGGATTGATAGTGGGGATTGTTCTGACCCAGGTGTAGGACCCTGCACTTGGTCTTGTTGAAGCTCATGAGGTTCCCCTGGGCCCTGATCTCCAGCTTGTCCAGGTCCTTCTGGATGACATCCTGCCCCTCCAACTTATCCCCAGCACCCCATAGCTTGGTGTCACCTGCACACTTGCTGCTGGTGCACTCAATGCTGCTGGCCATAGCATTTATACAAATATTAAACAGTGCAGGCCCCAGCACAGAGCCCTGAGGGACACCACTTGGCACTGATCTCCAGCTGCACTTGGAGCCATTGACCACTACCCTCTGGATGCTGCCCATGTGCTTATGCAGCAGCAAGCAAGGGGCATTTCTCTTTGTGCAGTTGCAGACAGGTGCAGTAGTTGATGGATACACAGTGCAACACCACAGCTCAGGGACACAGAGGTTTCTAGGAGGCTCTTACTCCACTCCAGCTGCTGAAGGCCAAAGCAGCCTGTTGTCCCCAGTTAAAATCTCCCCTCCTGTGCAGCTGAGCTTGTCTTTACCAACTCTTCTTTTGTGCTGTGGACCAACATGATGGGTCCAGCTCTCACCTTTGAGTGGAGCCTTGGCTCCTGACAGCTGATATCCAACACAAACCATACCAGAAGGCTCTCAGGTGTGTGATAAATGCTCTTATATCTCTGAGATCATGTTCTGCATCTCTCCTTCAGCAGCTCAGGGCTGTGTTTAATGGCTGTTAAGGGTTTTTCTGGGAAGTTTTTCCCCTTGGAACAGCTCAGTTGTTTCTTTCTTTCCAAAGCCCACAGAAATCTCCAGCCTGGAGGCATCATCCTCCCAGGCTGCTCAGGGGATTTGTGGGCATCCCTTGCATGTGCAGAGAGAGAATCAGGCCCAGCACATTGCTTGGATAATGAAGCTCATCCTACTTCTTTCTTAATCCTTTTAGTACTTTCTTGTGAATATTTCAGCAGCTGACTGGGCTGCTTAGAAGCTTGACTTTGTTGATGTTTGTAAAGTATAATTAAATATTGATTAATTCAATGCATTGCCAAATCATAAAGCTTCTTGAGAAACTCTTTTTTTTTCCCTTTAAGTTTTATTTATGATCCCCCCCAAAAAACCACCAGGGCTTTGAAAAGAAGAGGAAAAAAGATAGAAGTAATTGAATTCTATAGCATACCTGGAGAATAAGGGATTTATTGCTCAGTAAATATGATCATGCAAAACCCCAAATGGCCTGGAGAGAGAATGAAATAAGTCAGGAGCCAGCTGATCTCAGGAGGCTTGCTTGACATTTAAGCTGTGAAGCTAAGCAAGATCAGGGCTGAGGATCCAGGTGGGAAATCCAAAATGTATGGACTTCACATAAAATATATATATATATATATAAATGCAATTAAAAGTTGAGAAATCCCAAAAATAATGGACAGGATTGAGCAGCAACTGTCTCCTTTGGAAAGGCAGAAGCTTCCCAGGTAACCTTCAACTTTGCAACCAACATTTCCAGTTCTGGATGCTGGTTTGGAAAGAATCTTTCAGCATGGCATTGGCCTTAGCTGGGCCTTAGGACCTGTAACAGAAGTTATCAGGATTAGAACCTGAATTAAGCTTGATCATCTGATGTCTGCTGCAAAATTCACCAGTGCTTTGGAATGACTCATTTGGTGAAGAAAAAAATCACCTTCTTTGCTTTGAATAGCTGAAGAATCTGTTCTCCAGCCTCTGCCTCTCCACCCTCAGGTCTCTCTCCTCCTCTCCCTGGGCTGCCTTTCCCTTCCCAATGACTTCAACTCTGCCAGCTTCACTTCAGTGATTCCTCAGAGCTCTCCTGACTCTTTTTGGGTTGCCTACCCTCTAGTTTTTCCCATCTATTATGATAGTTTGCTTCCTGTTCATGCAGAGTGGGATCTAAAATTGCTCCTAAGATTGGCTTTTAAGATCCTTCCTCTGCTGAGCTGTGTCTCTGGTGACCCAGAGTTACAGAATCACAGAATCACCAAGGCTGGAAAAGACCCCCAGGATCATCAAGTGCAGCCTATGACCCAATACACCACAACATCTAAACCATGCCACTCAGTGCCACATCCAATCTTTTCTTANTAAATTAAAGATTTAGACCTCTAGGAAACAGAAAGGAAACCTAAAAGAGAGATGACCTCATGGGTAGGGCCTTTAAATGCACTTGTCCCTATCTAATGGTGGTGAGAGTGCAGGCTGTTGGTGGGAGGTGGGATGGATGATGGATAGGTGGATGGAGGTATGGAGGATGAATGGATGGATGATGGATGGATAGACATTGGGATGGAGGGAGAGAGGGATGGATGGATAGATCTTGGCATGGCAGCTCAGAACTGTCTTCAGCTTCACTCTGTCACACCCCTGAGTGCTTCAAGCAGAACAAGATGAGCCTGTGCCCCAGGGAGGCCTGATAGTGTAAGTATCAGGCAAGGAATTTCATTACTTTTTGCAGTGATCTGCAGTCTCTGGGTGGAAGGAGCTCCAGGAATGTTATTAAGCAGTTATCTGCCCCAGAACGTGCTTGCTCTCAGGTAGGGATGGCTGAGTTTGTAAGGGCAAGGGAGAGTTTCTGCTGTTCCTTTGGGATGTGCAATCCAGCAGAATTCCTGATGCTTTGGGAGAATGCAGTGGAAGCTACACATTTTCAAGAGGTTGTAAAAGCTGCACCTGGTGCTTTAGGTGCACAGAAAGAAAAATCAAGAGCTTTTCAACGTGGGTGTGATTTTAACACTGCTAGAGAGCCCTCAAGAGAAGAAAGAGCTTGCAGATACCTGTGGAATGAAAGGAAAACCTTAAAAGCCTTGTTTGGGGCCTTATTCCACAAAACTCCATATTCTGCAGATCCCATTGCTTGACACCAAACTTGCAAACCTTTGCTAAATGGAGTGGAAGGTGGCAGCTGTGACAAGCTGGCTCTGTGTAACCATTCAGCAGGGCTCTTTGCCATGGCCTCTCAGGTTCTTCATGCCCCCCAGGAAGAATTCACTTGTTACAGTTTGCTAATGTTTGGAAAGGGCTAAAAAAATATTGAAACTGTAATGGTAGCCTTTTTTATTTTTCTTTCTGTTAATTTTCTGTCATTTGTTTTCCCTTCTCAAAGAGAAAAGGAAAACAGTACCACAATGAGCTCAGCTTAAGCAAATAACACCAAAGTCAGAGCGAGGAGTTGTTTGTGCCTGTGGTATTCAGGATGGATAAATCTCTGTGACTTGCTCTTTCAAAGCTAGGACTCCTCCTGTCTGCTGTCATTATTTTAAGCATGGTTATTTCCCAGTGTTACCTCTGAAGAGCAGAGGTAGACCTGTGCTCTTTCATCAGCTTTGACAGAAGAGCCTGTGCCTGCTCTTGTCTTGCCATCTGCTTATTCCCTCCGTGTGGGTGCTGGTGCCATTGGCACCAGAGGCTCTGTGTGTCTGCTGCCATGGCTTCACTTATCTGAACTGACTGGCTTGAAAGGTCAAAGGAAGTTTAACCTAGATGACCACAGAAGACTGTTAGATGTTGGGAAGAAATACTTGACTGTGAGGGTGGTGAGACACTGGCACAGCTTGCCCAGAGAAGCTGTGGATGCTCCATCCCTGGCAGTGTTCAAGGCCAGGTTGGATGTGGCTCTAAGCAACCTGCTCTAGTGGGTGGCATCCCTGCCAATAGCAGGGGGGGTTGGAACTAGATAATCTTTAAGGTCCTTCCAACCCAAGCCATTCTATGATTCTATGAAGATGAACTAGCCTGTTCCTTTGTGTTTTGCCCTCATCTCATTGCTGAAGCTCCTGTTGTTTGACTTTCAGCAGTGTTGCTCTTGTCATTACACCAGGTAGGAGGAAACAAATCACAGTTGTGCTCTGTGGGAACTTGTGATGCCCTTAGAGGTTAAAAATCCACATAGTCTGGCAGGTAAGCAGAAAGCATGAGCAGAACCATCTCTTGGATCTAAGCCTGAGTCTACAGACAACACTTGAATGTGGCTCCTCCTTTCTGCTTTCACCCTGTATGGCTACAGTGATTCAGCTGAAACATCTTGGGTAAAAGTGATGTGTGCAGGACTAGTCAAATCTGATGATGGGAACAACCCTATGGATCAGTACAGACTGGGAACTGATCTGTTGGAGAACAGCCCTGGGGAAAAAGCTCTAGGAGTGCTGGTGGCTAGGAGGATGCCCATGAGGCAGCAATGTGCCCTTGTGGCCAAGAGGCCAATGGCATCCTAGGATGCATTAAGAGGAGCGTGGCCAGCAGAGCCAGAGAGGTTCTTCTCCCCTCTCCTCTGCCCTAGTTAGGCCTCCCCTGGAATGCTGTGTCCAGTTGTGGGCCCCTCAGCTCCACAAGGATAGGGAGCTGCTGGAGAGAGTCCAGCACAGGGCCAGCAAGATCCTGAAAGGAGTGGAGCATGTGCCCTAGGAGGACAGGCTGAGAGAGCTGGGTCTCTTCAGCCTGGACAAGAGGAGACTGAGAGGAGACCTCAGCAATGCTTAGAAATATGTGAAGGGTGAGTGTGAGGAGGAGAGAGCCAGGCTCTGCTCCATGGCATCCAATGGTAGGACAAGAGGGAATGGGAGCAAGTTGGACCACAGGAGGTTTAGTATTAACATGAGGAGGAACTTGTTTGCAGTGCAGGTGCCAGAGCACTGGCCCAGGCTGCCCAGGAGGCTGTGGAGTCTCCTTGTCTGGAGCCATTGCAGAGCTGCCTGGACACATTGCTGTGTGAGCTGGTCTAGGTGCTCCTGCTCTGGCAGGGGGGTTGCACTAGATGATCTTTCTAGGGCCCTTCCAACCCCTGACATACTGGGATACTGTGATCTGGCTGATGGCTTCAGAAAAGCCACACTGGCAGGAAGTCATGAAGGATTTAGGAGTCTACCTCACACATATAAGCAGGATGTAGGCTTTACACATGAAGGTCTGAAATAAATGGGGCTCACTTCACTCCAGGAACATCATCCCCATGGTCAGGTCTCTCCCTGCCCTGCCAGAGTCTCCTGCACAAATGCTAAGAGGAGACACCAGAGGTAAGGAACCCTCCTGAGGGACATGCAAGCTTGGTAAACATGTATTTCTCAAACCTTGCCTTTCTCATCTTCACCAGATGTTGTTGGCACCAAGGCCCTACCCAAGGGTCCTTCAAGAAGCTGTAAATCCTGCCTTGTTTGAAAGAGTTTCCTCTGTTCTCACAGCCCAGCAGTGACGCTCACGTCCAGCTCGTGCCTTGGGGAGCCCTGCTTGCTCTTGTTGTTGTTATGTGATGCATACTTTGATTTCTCTTGATTCTCTGCACCAGGATGAAGAGGAGATGGAGGAAGCCACCAACCAGAAGCTTGCCCTGCAGAAGGCCAAGGAAGTGGCAGAAGTCAGCCCCATGTCTGCAGCCAACATTTCCATAGCCGCGTAAGCATTCTTTGACCTTTGGGACCTTCCTTGCCTGGCTCCTGCTTTTCAGTGTCAGTGTATATGTGTCTGTTCAAGTGGAGCCATCCCATAGTACTCTGTGAGCCCTCTCATACCACCTCTGTTACTGACAGGGCTTTAGGTTGATGGAGTACCTCAGTGTTGGTCACTTGGCCATGAATGTCAGACAGTATTTCTTTTTGTTTGGTGTTTCTTTGTAATGCTTCCTCCTAACTGTATTTTAGAAGGATTTGTTTGAAGCTGTCCTAGGATAGATTTCACCAGGTGAAGTGTTAACATTTCACTTTAATTACCTTATGATGTCTAATTACCACATAATGTATTATAATGTAGTAACTCAAATAGCAGCAGGATCATTCTTGAGGAGAAAAGACAACGTAGAAAGAATCATGTTTTGGAGAATATATCATCTAAGGAGTCCTTGTGCTGTGCCTTTTGCAACCACTCTTGTCTATCTCATATTGGCCTTTTTAGCCATCAGTGAGCTCATAAAAAATGTGGGTAGAGCCCTCCCTAAATCTTCATTCATGAAGCCTAGCCATGATGATTGATGATTGATGTATTAATTCATCTTTAATAATCTCTTCTTCAAGAATTTAGGGCATCCTTCTAAATACCAGACTGAAAAATGGGCTTGAATGCTCTTTCTTTGCAGTTTGAAAGAGTTCTGGGTTGAATGCCATCATGTACATCAACAGGCACTGCTTTCTAGCTAGAAACAGCCATTTGCATTTGTTCTGCATGGAGCTGAATATATGTGAACACAGAGTCTGTGCTACCAGAATCCTTACCAAATGTTGCCTTGGGACTCACTTTTTCAATATACTGATCTAAACTGAAGGGAAAATGTGATTTGTAGGTGGAAATGCTTGTGCAGATGTTGCTGAGGTCAGTGCCTGTGTGGGCCCATGGACCTGGGTTTGAGACATGTCTACCTGGAATGGATTTGCTGAGAAGGATGTTCTCCTTAAAAGTTCATGTAGCTCTTCTGGAGTTTTATCATCAGGACCACCAGCATCCAACAACTTGGCCATGCACTTTCCTGTGAGATGCTGATGTTTTCCAGACATCCTGTGCAAGGCAGAGCTCCAAAGGCTGAGGAAGCTGAAGCATAGAGAAAGAGATTTCCTGTTCAGTTTTCTTGCAGAGTCTCTGAAATACAGCAGGATCCCAGATTATTCCTTCAAGTCTGCTCCTTCTCTTGAGCCTGGGAGTTTAATCCACTTCATCAGAGACAATAACCCAAATGGAGCCAGTTCATTGTACGGGAAGGAAAAGAATAGTATTCATCTGCCTCTTTTCTTCTTCCCATTTGATTTTGCCATTGCTGCTTTAATTAGCTCCTATTTATGCTGTGTCTCTATGTTGGATTGAACTATAATCCTTTTCTTGCCCTGATTTCCTGCTCAGGCTTGGGAAGAAGTCAAATGAGGATATTTGCTCTTGTCTTCTGATGAATTTCCTGCTACTGTGATTTTTAGAAGGCAAGATAATGATGCTCATGTTTTCACTTCTTTTCATCAAAAGCAGAGTACATGTGAAAATTTCATAGAAATCTGGAAAAAAACAAACAACAAACCCCAAATCCCTACTTTGATGGAGCTAAGATGTCACACCACATTGTTAGTTGCTTCAGATAACCTTACTCCGTGGTTTTTCACCTGGATTTTCAATACCACAGGGCCACTTTTGTGACCACAAATGAAAGTGTGCACAAAATCATGGATTTCTCCTCATTTGACCTCAAGCTGTATCTGCCCAGATGCCTACCTGGCCCCATTTGCAGAGGCAGCTAATTAGGCTTACAAATGAGCCCATCTCAAAGCACAGTCGATTGCTTCCACATCTACTGAGCACAGCACCATCCTGCACCCTGTGTGGAGCCATCAGCTAACCCTCATCATCTGATTTCTCCTTCTTTCTGCTTTAGGGCCACTCACAAAGCTCCCAGAGCTTTAGTCTGGGGAGGGGGGGGAAGCATTAAGGTCAATAGGTTGATGGGTGAATGCATGCTGACATTGAGAAGGTGGCAAGAGAAGAAGTTAGGTGTTTTGTGAGATGAAAGTAGGTGTATGGATGGCTTGCTGGCTCATGATTACAGAATCATTAAGGTTGGAAGAGACCTCTAAGATCATCAAGTCCAACCATCTACCTATCACTACTATGCCACTAACCCATGGCCCTAAGTACCACATCCAGATGTTTCTTAAAGACCTCCAGGAGTGGTGACTCCAGCACTGCCCTGGGCAGCCTGGGCCAGGGCTTAACCTTTCTAGGGAAGAAATTCTTCCTTATATCTAATCTAAACCTCCTCTGGCACAACTTGAGGACATCTTCTCTTGGCCTATCACTTGTTCCCTGGGAGAAGAGACCAACCTCCACCTCACTCCAACCTCCTTACAGGGAATTGTAGAGAGAGCTAAGGTCTCCCCTGAGCCTCCTCTTCTCCAGGCTCAACTACCCCAGTTCCCTCAGCTGCTCCTCACTACCCCTGTGCTCTAGACCCTTCACAAGCTTTGTTGCTCTTCTTTGGCCACACTCCAGCACCTCCATGTCCTTCTTGGAGTGAGGAGCCCAAATGTGACCCCAGGATTTGAGGTGTGGCCTCCCCAGTGCCAAATCTGTTTCTGTATCTGCTTCCCCACCTCTGGCACTGTTGCTGTGCCAAGCCAACGTGCTCTCCCTGTTTGTGTGCTGCTGTGCCTGCAGTTTATCTGCACCAGCTCTTCTGCTCTCCTCTGCCATTCAAGCCTCTTTCCACAAGTGAGCTCCAGGAAACAGTCATAGAATCCTAGAATCCTAGAATGGTTAGGGTTGGAAGAGACCTCTGGAGCTCATCTAGTCCAAACGCCCTGCACTGGGCAGGGACATCCCCAACTACATCAGCTTGCCCAGAGCCCTGGCAAGCCTCACCTGCAGTGCCTCCAGGGATGGGAACTCAACCACCTCCCTGGGCAACCTGGGCCAGTGTTCCACCACCCTCGTGGGGAGGAACGTCTTTCTAACGTCCAGTCTAAATCTAATCTTCTCCAATTTCAAACCATTGCCCCTTGTCCTTTCACTGCAGGCCTTTGCAAACAGGCCCTCTGCAGCCTTCTTGGAAGTTCCCTTTAGGTACTGGAAAGTCACTAGTAGGTCCCCTGAAGCCTTCTCTTCTCCAGGCTGAACAATCCCAGCTCCCTCAGCCTGTCCTCAGAGCAGAGGTGTTCCAGCCCCTGAGCATTCTTGTGGCCTCCTCTGCACCTGCCCCATCAGCTCCATGGCCTTTGTGTATTGAGGGCTCCAGAACTGGACACAGTCAATTGATTGCATCAGTCACAAAATGTCACTTCTTAGGAATAGGGAAGTGGTTGCTGATTTAATGTGCCAGCCTCCTTGGAGGATCCAAAGAGGTGCCTTCCCCTTTGCACATGCTTCTGCATGAGCTCCACATTGTCTTTTGGTTGATAGATGGTGAGGCACTGCAGTGTCATGGGGATCTGTTTAATAACATCCTCATTCTTGCAGTGGTGCTGAGATATCCTCCATCATGCAACAGACCCAAAGGGCTTTATTGCAATCTTCTACCTGCCCTTGGTTTGTAGCTTCTCCTTCATCCATGTCCCCAGATGTCTCTGGTTCTTCTTCTGCCCCACCACAGGGACATAGCATGAACAGATTTGTCTGACTGCAGTCTGGTTTTTCACCTGGTGAACTCTATCCTGAATGAGCCTTTTTAGTGTGTGGGTTGTCAGGAGCTAGGATGGTACATTGGTTCTGCCATTCTTGCACTGTTTGGTTTAAAACAGGATGTCTGTTCAAGAGGTGTGACTGCCTTTTCATTGGAGCCCTTTGTTTCACTCTTATTGCTGTGACAGCTTTTGTTTGTTTTCTGTTTAGCCTTTTCCTTGCCTTTGTTGTTTCTGGAGGTGAGTTTCTGGGGTTGTTCCCTTTGCCCAGCCTTTTCTTTAAGACCTTCTGTTTCCTACCACATCTAAACCACTCAACCTCTGGAGCTGAGGGACTGGTGCAGACCAGCAAGCCTTCAGAGCAAAGCATTGGTGCAGCTTCCTTGGCAGCCAGGGTGGAGGAGGGGGAAAGGCACCTGTTCCTTCCCAGTGGATGTGCACAGCACTTGGTGAAGGTGCCAGTGGAAGGGAGAGCTGCCAGGCTCATTCTCCTGGGCCACACAAAGGTCTGAGTGCAAGCACAGTTTGGTTTTGTCTATGTGCCTAGCCCAAACCCTGCACTCCCCATGTTTGGGTTCCTCCTCTGCCTCTTCTAGTCCAGCCAGAGGTGCACCAATGGCATCTACAAAAGGGGCTGTGATAAGCACACCCAGCCCAGCATGGGCCAGCAGAGCAGCTGGAGAGGACACAAGCTGTGGCTCACCTGGCACCCACAGCCCAAGTGTTTTCCAGTGGCCTCCCTTCACCTTTTCTTGGGAGAAGTCTTAAAATAACAATGACAACAGTGAGCAAACACTAAAACGGAAGGAACCTGCTAGGTAGTGATGCTGATGTCCTGCTGAGGGAAAGTTCTTGCATGTTGTTCCTCATGGGTTTTTCAGTTGCATGGCAGTGGGTTACAGCTGGAGTCAGACCCAAGGCAATGATGCCAGAACAGGTCTAGGGGTGAGTTCTGGATGGGGGAGAACTTCCCAGGAGTGGTGGGTGGCACTTTGCTGACAGTGGCCAAGACAGTTGATGCAGTATGGGCACCAGAGCCAGTGTCTGCAGCACTGCCCACTCATGTGCTTCCCAGGACAACCTTCCAACCTCCAAAGATCTCCTCCTCCTCTCTCCAGGCTCTGCCTGGGCTCTGCTGGTCCCTCACGTGGTTGTTGAAAGCAGTTTCTGTTTTAATTGCACACTCACAGGTGGGTACTGCCTGCCCATGTGAGCAAGCTGACTGCTCAGCAGGAGAGTGCCAAGAACATGTACAGGTGGCACACCATGTCACAGGGACTTCTCAGAGCTGCCTGTCCCTTTTGTACAGGTCTGGGGATGAAGATGGGGGGGAAGAGTTGCTCTGTTTCTCCAGGACATTTCCAATCTCAGAGGTTCCATGTTTTCCATTTGTCTTGGGATTAGTGTGGTTTGTTTCCACGTTCCTCTTGGGTTCTTGGTACCCAACAGGACCCAGCAAGAAGTGTGCTTGGACCCCCAGCCCATGGAATGTCCTGTGCTGGGTGATGTGTAGATTAGAAGAGGAGGTATGCTTCTCCTGCTGGCTTGGGAGCTCTTCCCTTTCATTTCCCCCCTGAAGTGTGTTGCTGTGTGAGTTATTGTGATCCCTCTCCTTAGCTTATAGCTCTTTGCCCTTGCTGGTGGTGTCATGGTGACTCAGCTGCACCAAAAGACACTCTCTTGTGCTCTCTCCCTCATGGATGGTAAGTAGCATCCAGCAAAGCAACTACTTCTGTCACATTGATCTGGAAGAGGAAGCTGCCTTGGCTTCATGGCTTTGCACCCTGATGCTCAGCACAAATTTAGTCAAATTTGTGGTTTCCAAACAAGCAAACTCCAGCACTGGTAGCAGAGGAGCAAAGCTGGAGTGCTGCAGGCCTTGCATAATGTTGGCTGGCCAGGTGACAAGGACACTTGGCAGGATCAGAGCATGGCCTGCACCCTGCACTGCACCAAAGCAGGCAAGGAGCAGCACAAAGGTCCATGCGAGTCTCCTGCTCAGGGATGTTGGGATCTGCTTTCAGCAATCCAAAGCAAAAGTTCCACAGGGATTGCACAGTGCTGGTGCAGACTTCCAGCTGAAGGAGGGCAGCCCAGTACATTCTCCTCCATCCCAAGTTTTCTTTACCTGTTTTGCCCAACACATTTCTTACCTATACTTGGGCATTTGTGCAGTAAAATGTTTGTTCTCTGCAGGTTTTATCTGACATCCAGGGTTTCAGCATCCAGCCAAAGAGTAAAAGGATCCCCAGCTTGAGCAGCCTGGAAATAATCACTCTCTTGGCAAGTGAGCAGGGCATGGCAACCCAGCTCTGACCCTGCTCCCCTTTCCTTTGGCATGGGACATAGATAGGAACACTCACATTTTAGGCAAAGTGCTTTACCTGACTGCTCAGCAGATCATTTGCCCCAAGCAAAACTTTTATGATGCCTTTCCTAGCTTCTCTTATATTCATTCCAGGTTTCTTGACTTCTGGATTGTGGTGTTACAGACCAAGAGTTCTGGTCAGAATAATCCATTCTTTTCAAGTAAAGTTCATCTAAAGTTCTACTTCTAAGTCTACAGATACGATATCCAAAGAACATTAAATTTTACCTGGGCCTTCTGTTTTGCTAGTAGTGATTATTAACAGAGTAAAACTCTCATGGAAGCAGGAGGAAAAAATGCTGCAACTGACCAGGCAAATTCAAGAGGTGAAGGGATTTCATTTTCAGTCTTAGGGAAGGTTCTTTGGATGGTACAGACTGCTAAAAATTATTGTTTATAACTATGAAAAAATTAGCACCTCAAGTCAAGATCTATCAGGATACTTAAAATCTTATTATCCTGTCGATTCCCTGCCAAAGGAAGAATAAACTCTTTTTCTGGTATAATTCAGCAATTTCCATGTTGAGAACCCCCACCCCACCCCTAGAGGTGTTTAAGCAAACACTGCATGGAGGAGAATCTACAGGCTTGCCTGGGCACTGAAACAAGCTCCTGTCAGTAAGGAGCAGTGTCCTGCTGAGCTGCAGCACACCTATGGGCTTCAGGCAAGCTGAGCTGTACCCACAGAGCCTGAGCTCAGGCACATCCCTGTGCCTGTCAGAGGAGAGAGGTAGGTGACTCTGAAGAGCAAATCCAAGGCAGGGACCAAGGAGAAGCAGCCTGGCACCAGCTCCTGGGGCTCAGGTGGCTTTGGACTCTCTGGATGTGGCCCAGGATCCCTCCTCCAGACCATGCTTAGGCTTCCTGCTGGTGTCACAGGGTGACAGAGTGAGAATTAGCATCCTGCTCCCACTTGGAATTAATGACTTGCAGCACAGCTGTAAAAGCAATCCCCACCTGCTCCTACAAAGACCTCTACCCCGAGGTCCTAAAGATGACATCTACGGAGGACTTGCACTGTGTGAGTATAGCACATGGAGGCATAAAGTCCCAATATCATCCTGTGGCTTTTGGTTCACCTTTTGGTTTTTTTCCCCCTTTTGGTTCTTTTTTGGATTCTTTGGTCATTTCTCTGTTACCTAGAAGATGTCTGTGGCTCCCACACTTTCTGAAGCTTGCCTGGTCTCCTACCAAGATGCACGCTGCAGTCTGCACTCGATAGGACACAGCCTGTATGAGTCTCCTCCCAATGTCTTTTATGGTTTCTCTTTCTCTTCTTTTCTTTTCTTTTTTTTTTTAATTTATTTTCTTTTTTTTTCTCACGTTTTGTTTTCTTTGTTTGTTTTGTTTTCTTGCATGTGCAGTTTTGTAAAGCAAACTCGAGGTACTGTATCTCGCAGCTCGTCAGTCTCCAGCGTAAACTCACCGTGAGTTGCTCTCTGTTACAATATTCACTGAATGGATTTCTGATAGTCATCTCTATATTTATAAACCTCCCTCTTTCCCCTTCTCCTGACACCTTCACCCTTGTGTTTTTCCCCCAAAATCATTCTCATCCTTGTGGAAAGCCTCCAGACCAACATAGGGTGGAAGGACTGGAAGGTGTGACATTGCCATCTGATGCTTGCGATTTGATTGTGAGCAACTCTGTAGTGGTTTGGACATTGACTGTGATTTCTTTTCCTCCATTTCCTTCATTTTTCTTCCATCCCCTTAATTACTTTCCTTTGTTCTTTCCTTAACTACTTTCCCCCTTCTCCTGTGTGCCCTCATTTGGTGGTTTGTCCTGTTCTCACTTGTGTTTCTGTGTTCTGTGTTGGTTATGGGCTGGGCTGATGGCTTTGATGTCCCACCAGTGTTTGCACTTATGGTTCAATAGGAGAACAGGGGCCCACCACGAGTGCTCTCTTTACATGGAAGCTGGAGGAGGACTTGAAAAGAAACTTCTGGAAACAGGGCCCAAGTGAGACCAAAAAAACCTCATCCTTGTGAATCTCATACTCCCGAGAGCACTGCTTGTGCCTGTGCTCTCTAAGCTTCTCCAGCTGGAGCTTAAAGCTTAGAGATAGTGGAGAAATGAGGCACTCAGCAAGCTCCTATGCAGCCATGGCTGAGCAAACACAGTGGTAGACCTTCCATCCACTCCACCTGCTTCCTAACAAACCAACCTTGCTGGCTTTGCTGTGGCTCACAGGTGAGCTTTGACACCGATGCAGGTTTGTAGGCAACACCATTGCTCCCTGTTGACTAACACAACAAAACTCATCATCAGCTTCTCCCCAACCCACCTGAGGGTCTTTGCTTTGGGTTGTACTCTTACCCTTTGATGTTCTTTCTTCTTTAATGCACTTGGAAAGACAAGTAAGTGCAAGATGAACACGCATGGGTTTGTCCTTACCTGTACCGTAGCAGGTACCAAAGACATGGTGAAGCAAAGGAGGTTTTCCACCAGCTTCTCATCCTCCTCCTTGTTCCCTGGGTGTTTTGGGAATTCTTTTCCACTGATGGATCTTGGGCATGTATGTTTCTATGAAAAATATGTAGACATGATGTGTGAGTTTAGCTTCTGTGGCCAAGAGTGAACTTTGGCAACAAGCAAAATTAGGTTGGACATGTCTGTGAGATCTCACAGGGTTGGCACAAGGAAAATCAGGGGAGGAAACTAGACCAAGGCAGCTTGGGGCTCATTTCTTCCAATGGATTTGATGGGCAGAAAGGTGCAGGGAGAGGTCTACTGCCCTTTGGGTCTCTCCAGCCTTGGCAGGAGGGAGGGGATGGTGAAAGGAGGGATGGAGAGCTACTGCCAAGATGCCTTCTCTCCAACACTTGAATTCACTCCAGTAGAAATGGCATCAAACCAGTGGAAGGCAATGTTTGCACAATTAGGACTAAAGCCTTGAAAGAATGAAGAATTTAGCTCTTTTTCCAACCTTCCAGAGCAGGAGGTGCCTTTTGAAAGGATGAAGTGACACTGCAGCTCCTAGAAGCTCTTGGAAGCAAGACTCACCCACGTTTGGAAGCATTCAGCAGTGAGGTGTGGTGCTAACTCCCAGCAGCAGCAGAGACAGTGTAACAGGAGCTGCTTTGGCTGCTGTGACTCACATCTGTTCTCTGAACAGAAAGCATCTTCTCTTTTATTATTATTTTTTTACTGCAAAAAGCCATAAGTGAGGATTCTCATCCTCTTTACCATTTCTATGCACTGTTTGGGCAGTAATTTGTCATTTCCTATGCAAAGCAAGGCTGGTTTGGACAGATGTGCTGAGTCTGCAGTTCCTTCTCTGTGGGTATCTAAAGAGCATTCCCCAGCAAAAAGCTTCCTTTGGTGAAAGCAATGACTGGACCCTGTAAGAGTGAGTGATGGAGAGAGGTACCAACCATCCCACAGCCCCAGCAGAGCCCCTCTGAAGAGTAAAGGCAGCTGAAGGTCTTGTTGACTCAGTGTAAATGTGGGTTTTATTCTAAATTCAAATAGATAAACTGGAATACCTCCCCTCAGGGCCATGCAGGTGCTGTTGACTCCCCTTCCCTGGCTGAATATTCCTGTAGGTTCAGAATGCCTTTATCTCTCTCTGTACCCACTGTGAATGGATTGCTGTAATTACACTGACTAGATAAATGCTCTCATTTCTGTGCACAGATGAAGATTGAGCAGTAATCTGCTGATCCAAAAGAGCTTTTAAAGGGTGCAAAAAAAAATCCCTCTCCCTTTTTCTCCCTTAGCTTGCTCAAACAGCATAAAATACCTTTAGTATTGGTAAGAACCAGGGTCTGCAAGCCATCAACATCTGTTCTGAAAGAGCAAAACTCAGAAGATCTTTGGAGATGCAGAGGGTTTGGAGATGCAGAAGGTTTGGATATGCAGAGGGTTTGGAGATGCAGAGGGTTTGGAGATGCAGAAGGTTTGGAGATGCAGAGGGTTTGGAGATGCAGAGGGTTTGGACATGCAGAGGGTTTGGAGATGCAGAAGGTTTGGAGATGCAGAGGGTTTGGACATGCAGAGGGTTTGGAGATGCAGAGGGTTTGGAGATGCAGAGGGTTTGGAGATGCAGAGGGTTTGGAGATGCAGAGGGTTTGGAGATGCAGAGGGTTTGGAGATGCAGAGGGTTTGGACATGCAGAGGGTTTGGAGATTCAGAAGGTTTGGAGATGCAGAGGGTTTGGAGATGCAGAGGGTTGGGTTTTCCCCATGCTTGCTGTCTGATTAGAATTCTAAATTGTTAAGAAACTAAGAAAAAATACAGGAGCTAGTTTCTTAAAAAACCAAATCAACATAAAAACCAAACTAAAACCCCCAAAGTCTACACACACACAAAAAATCCCAAACACAGAACCTAACATAAAAAACCAGTAAGTCATTTACTTGGGCTAATTGCAGCTTTTTGTGCTATAACAAATTTATGATACAAGCAGTAAGAAATACATTTTTAATTCACTCAGGAGAGGTAATTAACCACAGAGATGTTCTGTGGCTTTAAGGAGATCTGCATTTGTCTAAAATACATAAAATGGTTTGGCTTGGAAGGGACCTTTCAGGGTCATCTAGTCCAATCCCCCTGCAGTCAGCAGGGACATCTGCAGCTAGAGCAGGTTGCTACCAGCTCCAAACAACCTGACCTGGAATGGCTGCAGGGATGGGACATCTCCCACCTTTTTGGGCAACCTGGGAATGTCTCCCACCATCCTCAGCATGAAAACTTTCTTCATTTTATTTACTCTAAAGCTCCCTCTTTTAGTTTCAAACCATCACCCCTTGTTCTGTCCCAACAGGTCTTGCTCAAAAGTCTGTCCTCAGCTTTCTTACAGATCCCTTGAAGCACTGACAGGCTGCAGGAAGGTCTCCCTGGAGCCTTTTCTTCTCCAGGCTGAACAAGCCCAACTCTCTCAGCCTGTGCTCCCAGCAGAGAGCTTCCAGCCCTCAGATCATTCCTGCAGCCTCCTCTGGCTCTGCTCTAACAGGTCCATGTCTCTGCTGTGCTGAGCACTGAAATGGGCAACTCATTTCTATGTACATGGGTACATACACATACACAGCTCTCTGAATAATTACATTGTATTTTCCCACTAGTATATATTGAAGAGTTAGGAGATGCCGAATTTCATGAGTTCTTGTATTGCAGTCCCTGGTGAAAGCCCAAATGGTGCAGTTAGTAACTAGAGGTCTTCTTTGTACTGCTATTTCCTATTGTTTCAGGCACAGTATGAAAATCCCTTGTGGTCTCCTGTGGCCCCTGGTGCCATAACTGTGCCCACAGCAGAGGNGAGCTTCGTTCGCCAAGCCTAGCCATACATACATTTCCTATTGTTTATTTCCAATAGGCTCCAGAGGTGTCAGTCATTGCTTGAACATGGAAAATTGCATGTTCTTCGGGAGTTTTCTAGGATGGAAAATATAGAAAAGGGGATTTTTTTTTTCCTGCACCTGCCAGGGATATTTTTTTTTTTCTCCAGAACAGAACCTGGTTTTCTTTGAGCAGCTGTTTCTTTCCCACCCAACCATCCGCTCTACTCCCTGCTGCATCCTCACAGTATCACAGTATCCCAGTATGTCAGGGGTTGGAAGGGCCCTAGAAAGATCATCTAGTGCAACCCCCCTGCCAGAGCAGGAGCACCTAGACCAGCTCACACAGCAATGTGTCCAGGCAGCTCTGCAATGGCTCCAGACAAGGAGACTCCACAGCCTCCTGGGCAGCCTGGGCCAGTGCTCTGGCACCTGCACTGCAAACAAGTTCCTCCTCAGGTTAATACTAAACCTCCTGTGGTCCAACTTGCTCCCATTGCCTCTTGTCGTACCATTGGATGCCATTGAGCAGAGCCTGGCTCTCTCCTCCTCACGCTCCCCCTTAACATATTTCTAACCATCCCTGAGGTCTCCAGCTGTACACAAGCTGATAGCAAACAGAAGGGAAATGAAAAAGCTTCAATATCTTTCAGCAAGATGAATTTGTCATTTGCCATCCAAGAACCCAAATTGTTCTTGATGTCTATCACTTGTTTTTGTATATTCACTGTCTGGACCATCTAAACAATTGCCAGTGCAAACAAGGGACTGGGGCTTCATTCCCTGATGCCTTGGGGCTTGGTTCTGGAGCTGGTGGTGGGTCTGGAGTCCTAGCAGGGTCTGCTCTGGACCATTGCAGTGGCTTTGCCAGTGTCTGCTGGAGAGTGTGGCCTGAGCACTGCAGAGACAAGAATAATGCAAAGCAAATGTCATTTCACTGCATTTGAGGAGAACTTTGCACCATGAAGTGCAAACCTCAGTCTGTTTTGTGTTGCTTCAGGCCATAGTGATGTGGCTTTTGCCTTTCAGTGTTCTCTTTTGCTTTCAACTCTCTCTGCCTGTTGCTGATGACTGAGGATGCAACTGCTTCATCTCAATTCACAGCTGAAATGCCAAACAAGTCTTGAGGTCTGGAAAGGGATCTAATGCCTGATGGTAGCAATGTAACTTCAGACAGAAGTTTTTTGGGCATTTGCTTATGACCAGGAATGTGCATAAAGCTAAGTGCTGTTTCTACGGTTAGTATGTGATATGATTTTTAGCTAAAACCATTAGAAATGTCTTTGGATCAGAGCAGCAGGGAGCAGGGTGCAGGATGGTGACTTGTGGTTGAGAGAAGTCATCTTGTTAGGAAGAAACTCAAGCTGAAGGATGTAAACCAGTAAAACTTTTCCCACATTGACACCAGGAACTTTGACCTTTGCAGTACATCACAGCTGCACAACAGCAAGTGCTGTAGCTATCTTCAAACCCTGAGCAGCAGCAGCAGACAATGAGAGAATCCTAGAATCCTAGAATGGTTTGGGTTGGAAGGGACCTCTGGAGCTCATCTAGTCCAACCCCCCTGCACTGGGCAGGGACATCCCCATCTAGAGCAGCTTGCCCAGAGCCCTAGCAAGCCTCACCTGCAATGCCTCCAGGGATGGGAACTCAACCACCTCCCTGGGCAACCTGGGCCAGTGTTCCACCACCCTCATGGGGAGGAACTTCTTCCTAATGTCCAGTCTAAATCTACTCTTCTCCAATTTAAAACCATTGCCCCTTGTCCTTTCCCTCCAGGCCTTTGCAAACAGGCCCTCTGCAGCCTGCTTGGAAGTTCCCTTTAGGTTCTGGAAGGTCACTAGTAGGTCCCCTGAAACCTTCTCTTCTCCAGGCTGAACAATCCCAGNGGCCATAGCATTTATACAAATATTAAACAGTAATTTTTTTTATTATTATTATTTATTTCTGCTGCTCCTAGGAGGTGGTAGCCAGGGACACTCAGGGCAGTGGTAGCAAGGCACTAGATCTTCCCTGAGCTTTGTTTTGATAACACACCTTGGAATTTTCTGGCTCTGTGTTGGCCAAAGCCATCAGCTCCAGGGCTTGCAGCAGCTGAGCCATTCATGACCTCCATGTGCTCAGCATCTCCTGGAAGAGCTGCAGTAGAGCTCAGCTCTCTCCTCCTCTGGCATGTCAGCTACTTCTTCACCTGTGCTGAGCACATCCTGGACCTGCAGCTGTCCTAACTGAGAGAGATTTGTAGAGAATTCAGGATGCTGATTCCCTCTGCAATATATTGAATTACAAGGAAATACTAAATAGCAACTAGCTGTGAGAAAGAAGGGGAAGAAAGAGCTTTAACTGATTAGTAGGTGTCAACAAAAAGTATTTTTTCTATTACTGTAGATAAACTTTTCTGGTTTGTTGCCACTGCAGTAATTTCTTGCAATTGGTGTTGCAGTAAATCAACATTTCCATGTGAAAATAGGTGGAAATGGTGAAGATAACACAACTAGCAAACCCAGGATGAGAATATTTTGTCCTCTAAAGAAGAAAGTTTGAGGCACAAAAGGAGCAGGTAAAGGGAGTGGAATGAACATAAGGGTGTGATGCACAGCCAGTGTCACACCAAGCTGAGACCACCTCCAACATTTAGAGTTTCTGCCTAATAGAATTAGGAGAAATATTGTGAAATAAACTCTTAATCCAGTTCAAAAGGTAATATTGGAAGAGCTTGGGCAGAGTTTTCAGCCTTGGTCCTTGGTGAAGGTGTTTCTGTGCTGCTCATGGTTCAGAGCTCAGCACAGTTGCCCAGCTCTGCTGGGAGATGTAGCTCCTAAAGAGGAGAAGGTGCTAGAGCATCCAAGCAGCAGCTCCAAGGCAGGGAAGGTTTAGATTAGCTATAAGGAGGAATTTCTTTACTGAAAGGGTTGTTGAGCACTGACCCAGGCTGCCCAGGGAGGTGCTGGAGTCACCATCCCTGCAGGGGTTTAAGAAACATCTAGCTGTGGTGCTTATGGCCATGGGTTAGTGTCCTGGAGGTGATAGGTATGGTTGGATTTGATGATCTTAGAGGTCTCTTCCAACCTTTGTGTTTCTGTGACTTTAAACCCTAGTGTGGAGCTCCTCTGAAAACCAGAGAGAAACCATTCTGCTCTATGCATGCCTACCCCAGCCCAAAATGCTTCCCTTTGTTTTCCAAGTGGAAAATTGAAATGTGGAGAGAATGTCTCCAAGTTTATGAACAAAAAAAATGTGATTTGAGCAGAAAAGGGGTTGTTTTTTGCATTGCTTTTTTGTTGTTGTTGTTGCTGTTGAAACTGTGTTTTAACAAGAGATTCCCTTTCATCTGTAATCAGAACATATTCTTTCATGCCCACCATCTAATTTGTAGGTATTTTTAACAGCAAATTATAATGTTCATAGTCAGTTTTCATTCATTATTTACTAAAGCACATTTTGAAGGACTTCTGGGAAGCAAAGTGCCATTATCTGAAGCAGTGATTTAAAAGGTTATGATAACCAAATCTTGAATCATTAAGGAAAAAACCTAAGATTAGAATAGGCCTAAAAATAGGCTTTCCTTTCTTGAGCAGACAAAGACTGGTGGCATTTTTTATTTATACCAATATTAGTCACCAATTCATTACTATGGATTTGATGGGATTCAATATGAATTGTCTGGGGCAGGAGATGTTTGCTGGTTCTTCTTCTCAGCCAAACCAGTGGAGGCCTCAGAGAAATGCATTAGCAGTGATATCTCCAGCGTGTCACTGAATATATTACCAGAACCTTTCAAAGAGTTGGAAATCTTCTGTAGATAGGGAATAGGGAGGGGAAGTGATGGTAAAGAAAGGGAATTAATGTTCATCTTTGTACTGCGCCTGTAAATCAGAATCATTTCCTTAATGGATTCAGAAGGATTTGAAGAAGCAGACAGTGAGCAACATTTCAGATAAGGAGCTGGCTTCATAGAGAATTTTCTCTGGTGGGAAAGTGTTTATTATCATAAAGGCTCCTCTGTTATCAGTTTGGAGAAGTGATGCTCTAGTGCAGCACATCACACAGTCAAGGCCTTGTGGCTGCCCCAGGTGATGCAAGCCTCAAGAATTAACTGGCCCATACTCTGGAGGAAGCTGAGGAGATCTTCTGCCCAGGCTGTGTTTTTCCACCTCTTGTGAAGTTCTCTGTGTGCTGTTTGCAGGCATCATCCCTTCCCACCAGCAGCTCTGAGGAAGCTGGCCTTTGNTGAGCAGAGCAGAGTGCAGTGGCAGAATCACCTCTCTGGCTCTGCTGGCCACGCTTCTCTTGCTGCAGCCCAGGATGCCATTGTGCTTCTGGGCTGCCAGCGTGCACTGTTTGCTCATGGCCAGCTTCTCAGCCACCAGCACCCCAAGGCCTTTTCTGCAAGGCTGCTCTCCATGAACAGGTCCCAGAGCAACAGGAGAGGAGAAGCTGCCACCTATGTCCATGTAGAGCTGCTGTAGGAACTTTGAAAGAGTGAGAGTCAGCTGAATTGAGTTGGACAGACAGATGACACATTCCCTCCAGCTGCTGCTACTTGGGCTCTGAAAAGCCTGAACACTGTCCCCAGAGGAACCAAGCTGCTCAGTCACTTCACTTCCATTCCCTCCAGCAGGCTTGATGTGCACTGTCGCTTGCTCCTGACGTCCTGCCCTGCTTGGAATATGATAAGGAGTTTGCAGGCAGGCTCCCCATTTTTCTGTGATTTTACAGCACTTCTGATGTATTCTGATTTTTATGCTTCTTTTTTTTCTTCTGTCTCTTCTGCTGTAGGAAGAAGAAAGGATGCAGTCATAATTTCTGAATCTCTTTGGCTTGTTAGTAGCCAAAGCCAGTGGGTGGCTGTGCTGTAGTCTTTTGGCAGTCACCTCCCCTCCTTGTGTCAATGTTAAGGGTGCATCTCATTTCCAGATGCTGAGAAACCCAAGTCTCTGATGTCAGTGTCTGTTTCAAGGAAGGGATTTGAGCAATATAGGCTTAGTTAATATGTGCATTACTTGGCTTCCTGCAGCCTCTCAGGGCTCTACATCCCTGGCAGCACCTTTCATTTAGCCATGAGTGAAGTACAGAGGAAGCTTTAGCACCTCAGAGATAATTTAAAGAGTGATTTATGTTCTGGAAACACAAGTAAAAATCCCCTCCTGAAGTGATTCATCTTGTGTCAGAGCTAGCAGGTTCTGAGTGTGATGAGTACCAGACCTTCAACCTTCCTCCTCACCACATCCAGTCTGATTGAGGAGATTTTCTTGATATCCTGGCTTTGCTGGGCTCAGGGCAGGCACAGATGGAGAGGCTATGGCCATGAAAAACTGCCTGATGATTTAGTGTGTGTTTGGCTTTGCAGAGGCTCTGCAGGGAGCCTGGGGCTTTGCCTCCCACCCCTGCGTGGTGCCTCTCCCATGGAAATGGAGCAGAGGACAGCACAGGACGAGTAGGTAGCTGTGCTCTTCTCTGTTCTCTTGGTTTAAGATAAGCTGATGGCCTCAGTCAGTGGAAGGGCAGTTTCCCAACCCTAACTCATGATTACTAGTCCTTGTTTCAGTGTTGACAGCTCACTCTGGCTGTTCCAATCCCCAGACAGAAGCCAGTCCCCACCCTGAGGATTTCCATTATGAAGCGAGAAGTATCCCCAAGAACAAAGGTGTTTGGTAGCCTGCAGGGAGGGAGCTCAGGCATGCACAGGAACATCCCTAAGCTCTCTTATTTCCTCAAGCCTGTGTGATGAAGAGGAGGTTCATTGTTGTAGTCCAGTTCAGTCTAGCAGAGCTAGATGTGGAGCACCACAGAGTAAGGCACACTGTCCATCCTGGAGGAAGGGGTTGGAAGGGACTTCTGGAGATCATCTAGTCCAACCTCCCTGCCAGAGCAGGAGAACCTAGAGCAGCTTGCACAGGATGGGGTCTAGCTGGGTTTGGAATAGCTCCAGAGCTGGAGACTCCAGCAGCTCCCTGGGCAGCCTGGGCCAGTGCTCCACCAGCCTCTCTGTGCCTATCTCTGCTGACCATGGAGAGCTGCAAATGCAGAGCATGTGGCTCCTCATGGGAAGTCCTCATCCAGGGTGGCAGGTCTGGGCATTTTGAGGCTTTGCATGTTACTTATTAATTCCTGCTAAATCCAAGTAAAGCTGCTGCTGAGTGATAGCATTTCAATCTTTGGTAATATTGAACCAAGAAGAAATAGCAAGTTATTGCCTGTTCCAGTGAGGCTCTTCATACTTGTGTCAGGGTCACTAGGACAGTTTGGGAGGTGGGGGATGCTTGGGTTTAGAGCAGCATCTCCTGGGCCATTAGCTACCAGGGCAGAGCAGCCTGGTCCTCATCCCTCTGGCTGACTGGAATGGGCAGGGGCTGGAGGCAGGATGCTCATGCTCAGATCCTCAGGAACAGATTTCATTTCCCCTTGCTCCTGCCAATCTAACTTCTCTGGCTCACTGCTGACTTGCTCATCCAGAGGTCTCTGGGTGGGGAGGATGGGGCTGTTGGCTGTGGGGAAGCCTTGGGGGCTGTTGAAAAGCTCTGGCTGTGAGTTGTGTATGCAGAGAATTTAACCCTTCAGGCTATACCCAAGGCTTCCAAGGGAGATATCCATGCTTTAGCAATCCAATAACCCCTTTTCAGAGGACCCGTCTCATAGTGCCTAACCCCTGTGAGGCAAACTAACACTGATGTTCCTGCTGGCTTTCCCCACTCATGTTCTCTGCCAGCCATTCTCTCTCCATCCCTAATAACTTCTTTTGGCTCAACCCTCTAACTCCTCATCTCTGCAGAAAACTTCCTCTTTTGGATTTTGTTGGGGGTTTTTTGTTGTTGTTTTTCTTGGTTACTTTTTAGGGAATCAGTGCAAAGTTGGATACTAACTTCTCACCTTCCTCCCCTCCTTAGCAAGCAGCAGAACTCCTCCAAATCCAAGTCTGTCTGGGAGCAGAGGACCAGCCAGATCCGGATGCACAACTTCCGAGCCAGCTGCGAGGCACTCTACAACGAGCTGGACCCCGAGGAGCGGGTGAGATATGCTACCACCCTGCACATCAGGCCAGACATGAAGACTCACTTGGATCGACCACTGGTGGTAGAACCCAGGAGTGAAGGGAGGAACAACATCAGCAAGCTGAGCCCCGTGGACGTGCAGGAGGTGGAGCAGCCCAAAGTCACCTCTACGGATGGGGCAGAAGCTCCACGCAAGCATCACCGGCACCGGGAGAAGGACAAAGGGGGAGAGCAAGAGAAGGGTGACGTGACCAAGGATGAGAACGGGGAACCAGGCCCCAACAACAAGGAGGAGAGGCACAGGCAGCACAGGAGCCGCAGCAAGGAGGTGGAAGGGGGCAGTAAGGAAGGGAAAAGCGACCGCAACAGGAGTCAGGAGGGGGGCAAGAGGCACCACCGGCGGGGCTCGGTGGAAGAAGGTGCCGAGAAGGAGCACCGCAGGCACCGGACACACCGGCACTCTGCCGAGCGGCAAGGCAAGGAAGGCAACGGCACCATTAACGGGGCCAGGAGCGAGCGGCGTTCCCGGCACCGCGGAGGGTCGAGGTCTGGCAACAGGGAAGCAGAGCCTGGCTCCAAGGGGGAGAATGGAGAAGAACCTCACAGGCGCCACAGGCTGAGGAACAGGGCACTGTCAACCTATGACTCAGTGGAGAAGGAGAATGGGGAGAAGGAGGGGGAGGCTGCTGAGAAGGAGCACCGGAACCATCAGCCCAAGTAAGTGAGTGCTGCCTGGCTGGGCTCCTCCCTGGGACACCTAGGGAGGCAGGAGACCCCAGATAGGTTTGAGGAAGTGACTTAGTCCTTTCCCATGGCATTCCCTCCTCATCTGCCTGCACACACCCCAGCCTGCAGTTCTGTTTTGCTTAACTCAGTTATGACACAGCCTATGATGGCTCATAGAATGAAATGAAAGCAACATCCTCCATGTAAATACCAACAGCCCTCTCTAGGACATAATGTGGAGCAGAGAATTTGACAGCCTCTGGAGGAAGTTTCTGAGGGACATGTTTTTAAATGGCATCCAGACTTGCTTAGAGCCCTTTGGTGTTCTCTTTGTCGTGGTGAGCCTGCCAGCTGCAGCAGCAGTTGTTAGAGCACGTGGCTCCTTCCATTAAGAGCAATGATGTAGCCCATTTGGTTTAATTCTCTTGCAAGTCAGCTGAGAAAAATAGCACTGGTGAAGCATGTAGAGCAGTTAATAAAGAAGGATAGATTGCCTTTTCAGCTTTATTAGTCTGATGGAAGAGAAGTTTCACTGGGAGTCTTTAGAATAGAGTTCATGTCACCGTGGAGAGCTGTGAGAGGCACTGAGATAATAATTTTCCTGTCTGTATTATCTTCCTTTCAGCTGGATTTCCAAACACTTTGCATACTGCTTAGTTTGATCACGGGCACAAGCTCCCTTTCCTCCTCACTGAGATATAGACACTGCTGCAGAGGAATGCAGGAGCTAGTTTGCTGCTTTCAGCAACATCACAGAGAGCTTTAGGAATGGGAAAGGGAACCAGCACAAATAAATAAGGCCTCAGGAGAGCATTAAGAAGCAGAATGTCAGACTTCATTCAGAAACCAGCTGATGCTGGAAAGCTAATGTCACTGTTACATGGAGATGCCATGGTTTCAAGTTGCAGCAGAGGAGGTTTAGATTAGATATAAGGAGGAATTTCTTTGCTAAAAGGGTTGTTAATTCTTGGCCCAGGCTGCCCAGGGAGGTGCTGGAGTCACCATCTCTGGAGAGGGGTTAAGGAACATTTACATGCTCTCCTTAGGGCCATGGGTTAGTGGCATGGGGGTTATAGGTATGGTTGGACTTGAGGATTTTAGAGGTCTCTTCCAGCCTCTGTGATTCATGTGTTCCTTCTTGTGAACCTCAGTTCCAAGTCTCACTACACTGAATAAAGTGACATTCAGTGGCACAGTTCCTCTTCAGGTTGTACTTGGGTGTTGGTTCAGAAGGTCTCAGAGGAGAAGGTCACAGACTGTGCTATATGAATAAGTTGTCCTGCGGTCTGTGACTCTTCTGCAAAGGAGTTCCCTGAAGAGAAGAATCTATGAAGCCTAGCAAGAGGTGCAGCAGCAGGATATATAGCTTCTCTGGAATCTTCTTGGGCCAGATTTAACAAAATCTGCTTTTCCACCTTAGGGAGAACCAGTGTGAGATTGAGGCCAGTGGCAGTCTGAGTGTCCCTGTGCACACCCTTCCCAGCACCTACCTGCAGAAGGTGCCAGAGCAGCCCGAAGATGCTGACAACCAGAAGAACGTGACCCGGATGATTCAGCCACCTCTGGACAAAACCACCACTGTGAACATCCCTGTCACCATCACTGCCCCACCAGGAGACACCACTGTCATACCAAGTGAGTGCCTTTAGCCCTCGGCTTTTTGCTATCAAATTGCCAGGAAAGAGCTCCCTTTCCAAGGAGCTAGCAGCACACACTGGGAGATGGAGGCTGTCCTCTGCCACCAGCATCCTTGCAAGAGGTGGACAGGAGAACTTACTGATTTAAGCTCTACAACTCCTGCAGCCTGCAGGAAGCCAGAATGGGCCATCTGGGTCACCTTGGGGCTCTGGAAAATACCACAGAACATTCCCTGGGGATGGCTCATCAGAGCACATCCATGTATCTTTGCATGAGAGAAAGATGAAGGAGCAAGAAAAAGAGCAAACAATATTGGGTAATATTACTATTTAGTATTGGGTAATATTACTATTTAGTAATAGTTGCTCATTTGTGCAGCAAAATGAGCAAGACCTGCAGCAAACCAGTCAAGACCTTGTGGGGAGCACAGGAGTAGGTTCTCTGCTTTATCACCTTCTGCTGCTGCCATGCTGCAAGGTCCTGCTCCAAGAGTGCTCTGCAATGGTTCCTCTGCTGGCCCAGGGGCCTGGCTGCCCACAGACCCCTCAGCAAAGGGCAGGGGAGGCCATGGCATTGCATTCAAGCCCAGAGACTCAACTGATGCTTCTTGGCTTGTTAGCTGACCCTACCATGGATGGAGCAGCAGGTCTTCTCTGGCCTCACAGCTGTCACAGCATCCTTGGAGTGATCCTGCTGCTTTGGGTTCCAGCAAGCTGTGTAATTTTAGAGCTTCTTGCAGTTTCAGCAGCTCCACCCTAGCTTGTTGGGTAGGATGAGCTCATTAGCCTTCTGGCAGTCATCCTAGGAGAAGGACAACTCTGATTCCAAACCCGGGCAGATGGAGCTCGTTTAGCCCTGCGAGGCCTTCCAGCTAAGAGAAGGACACTCTAATAAAACCTATGTCCTAAGGACCTCGCTGCCAGCGTCCAAGCTTGCTAGGCCCTGGCAGATGAACCTTAGGACTAAAGGGTGGGTCCAGCTCTGCAAATGCTGTGTCTCACCTAAAATAAATCCATAGCTCAGGCTCGAGGGTGCTATCTGCTATCCTCTTTTTATCAGCGCTTGGAAAAGGCGCTGAGGAGGAGCGTGTATGGAGCCCTCCCTGGAGCTTCGTTCGCCAAGCCTAGCCATACCATACCCTAGCTTGTCCTTTTCCAGAACTCTGTGCCTTGGGTCCAGCAGCACAGATTCTGCTCTACAGTTGATCCCAAGATCATTGTGCCCATGGTCTGGTCTGCAGCCATCACCCTGTTCTGCCCAGCTTCTTGGCTCATCCCTGGAAGTGTGAGCAGAGCCTAGAGAAGTCTCAGGTGCTGAAGATGCCAAGAAGCATTGCAGGGTGAAATCCAAGAGGTCCATGGTAGATTGAAGGCTGTCAAGGCTTTGCTTCCCAGGAGGCACAGCCAAAAGCTAGTGGTTTCTTTACATGGTTTTTCAGTGTGTTTTCAACCATACAAGAGTTGTCTTCTTCTTTCTTGAACAGTAATTTTACTGTATTGCGATATTGAGTTCCTGTCAATCACAATTTATCAGCCTCCCTCTTTCCTGGCCATTTCCTCTCTATCTGGCTTGGGATACAATAAGGAATTTATTGAACATGTCACTCACACACAATGAAATGTCATTTTGTTGAAAAATGCAATGAAAAGTAATAAACCCCCTCCATCTAACAGCTTATCAGTGGGTGGGATTTGGGCATTCTAGGTCCCATGAATTAAGAGAGAAGTGCATACATCTGTCTTAAGAAAAGAATTTGCAGCATAAACTGTTTTCCAGTTCCTGTGTTAGAAATTACCTTAAGTAAATTATCCTGTAAATTCACTGCAAGTAAACTTCTGCTGGAAATGAGAGAATGTGTTGGTAACCTTTGGGAGTGAGCTGCAGAACATCCTTCTAGAAGGGGATCAGGGAGGTGAAATACCTGNTGCTGTGTGAGCTGGTCTAGGTGATCCTGCTCTGGCAGGGGGGTTGCACTAGATGATCTTTCTAGGGCCCTTCCAACCCCTGACATTCCGTGTTTCTGTGAGATGGAGCTTGACACCTCTGCCCATGGGGAGCTCTGCCAGGACTGGAGGGCACTTTGCAGGCACAGAGCTAGGAGGTCTGAGTAGCCTCTTCCAGCTCTCTTCCTAGTGCTGGCAAGTTCATCCCCAAAAGGATGAAAGCCCATCTATAAATGTGCTCTTTTACACATTCCAAAGCCTAAGATGCTACTGATGTCTGGGAGAAGATCCAGAATTAAGTGGCTGGCTAGGCTGCCTGTCTTTTGCTCTTTCTGAGGAGCCCTAGCTGATCCCTAGGAACTTCTGATGTTTGGAATGGGATTTCCATCCCCAGTGAGGATCCTTTGTTTGGTTTGGTGGGCATCTTCATTTCCTGGCTTCTTCTGATCTATTGCTCATCAGTGGAGCAGTTCAGGAGCATAATTGCAGTGTGCAGTGGTGATAATAATCTGATGATTGCTCATCCCATTTAATCAACACATTCCAAGGCTGTTTGCTCTCCCAGCTGCACCCTGTGCTGATCCAGCTGTTGCAGGCAGGCTGCTGTGTGTCCAGATTTAAATCTCTTGTTTCTCCTCTCTTGAAACTCCCCTTGCAGTGAACAACGTGGAGTTTGAAAGCAAAACAGAGGAGAAGAAAGATGTGGATGACTTGACCAAGAATGGCCCTAAACCAATCCTGCCTTACAGCTCCATGTTTATCCTGAGTCCTACAAACCCGTAAGTCCTCTGCCTCTTCAATACCACTCAGGAGTTATTTCAGGCTTGCAAGTACCAAGCAATAACCTGAGCTTGATCTTCATCTCTGCCAGTCAACACACTGGGAAATGGAATGAAATCTTATGTAGGCTGTGGAGCAGCTGCTGCTTTCCTTTCAGCTGGGTTTTCCCTGGGGGAATAAATGGTCTGGGCAAGGAAAAGGTGATGCTGTAGGCAGAGCCTTCCTAAGGGCCCTGCTGGAGGTCAGGAGTTATTTGCTCAGCTGTAGATCACTAAAGGGTGGGAGTATGAACTATGGCTGCGAGAAGACATTCCCAGGAGAAGCAGGTTGGGGATCAGCAAGTCCTTGCAGGTTCCTCAGCTGGCATTTGTGCTCTTTCCATAGCAGTGTCCTCATGTCACTGAGACCTTTGAACTTCTGGGCAGACACAAATGTTTGTCATTTGCCAGGGCTGAGAGTAGAGCTTGTGGAATCTGCTGGGATTACAGCATCTCTGCTGCTTCAGGCAGCTCTGCCTCCCAGGGAGCTTTGTACTCAAAGCCTGTCAATAGTGACTCTGTCACTCTGAAGGGCTGCAGGACTAGACAAGAGCAGCTGGGGTTGGAATAATTGTGGCATGAAGGCCTGTGAGTCATTTTTGAGCAGTAACTTGGGGCAGCAGAGGGTGTTTGAAGCTTCTGCCAAGCCTGAGATCTGCTGGGAGCAGATGTGATCCTTTCTCTCTGGCTCAGGTAGACTTGCTGTAGATCTTGGGTGGTGCTCTCTGAGGTTGTGCTCTGCATGCTCAGGTATCTGAGGTGAAGTCAGGCCCTTCCTTTGGCAGCTTGATTCAAGAGAAGCATGAGTGCTCCTGCATCTCCTGCTGCTCAGGGCTGTGCCATCCTGGCTGGCTGTGCAGTTGGTGGAACAAAGTGAGCTGCACCATGTGCTCATCTGTGTCATCAGGAATGCCTCTGTGGTGGGAAGCATGGGCTGGCACCCCTGGGCAGGCTAAGTACTTACTTTAAACACAAGTGTCAGATGCCTAGTTCAGGCTACAGCCCTGCATGTTCCAAGGGGGTACAGCTATAAGCACAAAAGGAACTTGTCAGTGCGAGAAGTTAGAGACTTTCTTTTAGTGCTAGCTGTTGGAGAGAGAGGATGGACTAGATGACATCTGGTGGTCCCTTCCGACCTTAACCATTCTGTGTGACTGGCCCCAAACCACTGCTAATCCAATCTCATCTCCAAAGGAAATGGACTGAGGGCTCAACATGTGCTCCCTCTGCCTCAAACCCTCAAGACACACACTTGTGATTCCCTTTTGCCTTCTCCAGCCATCTGCCAGACAGACCTCAGGACACTTAGGATAACTGAGCTGGAAGACTGAGATTGCTTTGTGCTCTTTCCCAGAAGGCAACAAGTGCTCTAAAGTGATGTGAGAGGCAGCCAAGGGGAGGGCAGAGCATTAGGTGAGGTTCACTCCTAGTCTGATGCAGGCACAGTCTGAAAATCCCTTGTGTTCTCCTGTGGCCCCTGGTGCCATAACTGTGNGCCATGACTCCTAGTCTGATTACACTTTCTGGATCAGATCTGAGTTATGGAGCTTGGCCCATGTCTGGTTGGAGAAGGAAAGAGTATTTCCCTAATATTTTGGTAGCTGAAGTCATTTTGTTGTGACTACCACAAATGTTAGGTGCAAACTGTCAGCTGAAGGCAGTACTGCAGAGTGGGAAGCTAGATGGTCTCAAGCCCAGGAGGCTCTGAGCTGAGGAGTGGCTTGGACAGGCAGAGAAGAAGCAAGACTGCTTTGTTTCATATATATGCTTATCTCCTCTCACTTTGTCCTCCAGTTATGACCTTCTGAGCGCCCCTAGCCCAGGCTCTGGGATGTTGTTTCAGTTGTCTGGCAGATTTCTCCAGCACACACACACACAACCTCGCCCCAAATCTGTATGAAAAGACCACTGGAAAAACAAAGTGGACTGGTGGAGACATATGATAGCACAAGGCCAAGGAGGAAAGAACTGTAGGAATGTCAGCAACTGGTTTTAATTCCTCTGGGCAAGATGCAGACCCAGCTGCATCCCCTCAGGTGTTTTGGCTGGTGCTAACTTCTCAAGAGAGGTCTTTCTGCTTTCTTGGCTATGCAGGTTTTCACCACATCTATTACTAACTATTTCCCTTCCAGGCCCTGCTAGGGATCCATGACCCAGGTGCAAAATGATCCTGAGGCCACCATCCTCTTACAGCAGACATGCATTCTGAGTGCTTTGTTTCAGGAGCTGCTCAGCCTGGAGAAGAGACCTCCTTGCAGCCTTTCAGGAGCTTCAAGGGCCTAGAAGAAAGAGGAGGACAGACTTTTTAGCAAAGCCTGTTGTGACAGGACATTGAAACTAAAAGAGGGAGATTTATATTAGATAGAAGGAAGACAATTTGTATGCTGAGAGTGGTAAGACACTGTCCCAGGTTGCCCAGAGAGGTGGGAGATGTCCCATCCCTGGAACCATTCCAGGTCAGGCTGTTTGGGCTCTGAGCAACCTGCTCTAGCTGCAGATGTCCCTGCTGAGTGCAGGGGTTGGATTAGATGACCTTGACAGGTTCCTTCCACCCCAAACCATTCCATGATCTCTCCAGCACCACTGGCACTTTACAAAGGCTCCTGCAAGATTAGGACTGATGAAGATCTTGGAACTTGTTATTTCTTTGATGGCTTGAGTTTGTAACAATCACAGTTACAAAGGTTATTGAACATGTTGCCTTTCACCTCTCTGGATTCCTGGAGCACACTGATGAGCATCTTCTTCTGTCAGGTTGATAACCAGAGCTAAGTGAGCCACAACACCACTTTTCTTCATGTTATTTTGTAGCAAAGCTGTTTCCTTGGTACTTGTAACTCTTTCATTCCAAATCCATTAGCAATCCAAAGAAAAAGAATGTATTAGTAGGTGTGAAAAATCAATCTTAATTCTGACCATTCAACTATTTGCTTAGAGAAAAGGAGATAGAGTAACTGAATTGCATTCTCAGCTAAGAAGGTTGTTGGTGAGTTCCACACAGAACTTGATTCTCAGGCAGAATCCAAGCCCTTGCTTCAGGTGATAAATATCCAAATGCAGAGTTCTCAGAGTAGTTAAGTGTTGGTGGATTGTGCTCAGATAGAGCTATTAACTGAAATTGGTGAACAGTTTTGCATTGCTTGGAAATGGAAGCATTTGTCATTTTTCTTGGACACAATTTGTGGTGAAAAAGGTTAGGTTAAAATAGTCAAATATATTAGTGTCAAGTATTTGTGCAGCTTATGAGGCATAGCTTAGAATGAAGTGCAGGCTAAGGTACTTGGCAAGAGAGAGCTGGTAGCAGTAATACTCCTAGTTATAAAGCTAGTTTCAGCTGAAAAGCTCAAAGTGAATAGCCTAGCTCTCAATTTTAAAGGGATTAGTTAATATTAAAAGGATTTCAAACCTAGTTCTGAACTCACGGGACATTAGCCTGGGAGATCAAAGTGAAGAGGATGGGAGAGTTTATAAACTTAACTTGTAGAACTGAGTCTGAATGCCTGAAAGCTCTCAGTGTCCTTTTGGTAGGTAGGCAGGTAGATAGATAGGTAGATATGTAGGTAGGTAGATAGATAAGTAGGCAAATAGATACGTAGGTAGATCCTGGCTTGGATCAGGAATAGTGTGGTGAGCAGGAGAAGGGAGGTTATGGTGCCCTTGTACTCGGCACTTGTGAGGCCTCAGCTGGAGTACTGTGTTCAGTTCTGGGCCCCTCAGGATAGGAAGGACATGGAGATGCTGGAGCGTGTCCNCTAGTGAGGGCAGGGGCTGTGTGGTTTGTTTTCAGGGGTTTTGGGGTTTGGGGGGGGGTTGTGGGTTTTTGGTTTTTTTTTTGGTTGGACTCGGTGATCTCAGAGGTCATTTCCAGCCATGAAGGTTCTGTGATTCTGTGATAGGTAGGTAGGTAGATAGATAGGTAAGTAGATAGGTAGGTAGGTGGGTCGATTAGATAGATAGATAGATAGATGCATGCCATGGCTTTGCAGAGGGGGTAGGGAGCAGTGCAGAGATGTTTTATGTCTCCAAATCTCACCACAGACCTGTTGCCCTCCAGTGTTTAAAGCCATCCATCCTAGGTTTTGTTTCCTTGCCATTATTGCAATAGGAATCCTAAAGGAGCTATTCCTGATGGACCTTGCCCTCCTCCTGCCAGTGTCCCCCAGCCCTGGCCTTGACTTGCAGAGCTGCAGTAGCCTTCTCTGTGCTTGCCTTGCCTGCAGGATCCGGCGACTCTTCCACTACATTGTCAACCTGCGCTATTTCGAGATGGTCATCCTCATAGTGATAGCCCTCAGCAGCATTGCCCTGGCTGCAGAAGACCCTGTCCAAGCTGAGTCACCCAGGAATGATGTGAGTACCAGCCAGCATGGCCAGAGTAAAGCTGTTGTGCTTCCCCCAGCAGTTATGCCCATGGCATGGCCATTCCCACCTCCAGAGNGAGATGTGTAGATGTGGTGCTCCAGGACATGCTCTAGTGAGGGCAGGGGCTGTGTGGTTTGTTTTCAGGGGTTTTGGGGTTTGGGGGGGGGTTGTGGGTTTTTGGTTTTTTTTTTGGTTGGACTCGGTGATCTCAGAGGTCATTTCCAGCCATGAAGGTTCTGTGATTCTGTGATAGGTAGGTAGGTAGATAGATAGGTAAGTAGATAGGTAGGTAGGTGGGTCGATTAGATAGATAGATAGATAGATAGATAGATGCATGCCATGGCTTTGCAGAGGGGGTAGGGAGCAGTGCAGAGATGTTTTATGTCTCCAAATCTCACCACAGACCTGTTGCCCTCCAGTGTTTAAAGCCATCCATCCTAGGTTTTGTTTCCTTACCATTATTGCAATAGGAATCCTAAAGGAGCTATTCCTGATGGACCTTGCCCTCCTCCTGCCAGTCTGCCCCCAGCCCTGGCCTTGACTTGCAGAGCTGCAGTAGCCTTCTCTGTGCTTGCCTTGCCTGCAGGATCCGGCGACTCTTCCACTACATTGTCAACCTGCGCTATTTCGAGATGGTCATCCTCATAGTGATAGCCCTCAGCAGCATTGCCCTGGCTGCAGAAGACCCTGTCCAAGCTGAGTCACCCAGGAATGATGTGAGTACCAGCCAGCATGGCCAGAGTAAAGCTGTTGTGCTTCCCCCAGCAGTTATGCCCATGGCATGGCCATTCCCACCTCCAGAGGATAACACGGTGCCCTGGCTGCTGCAGAACTGGAGCTTGCTTTAGTTGCATACTCAAAACAGCTTGATTCATGATCCAAGTCTCACAATTCCTGCCTCTTTCTGCTGCTTCAACCACATCTGAGTTGGAGAACTTGGAAATCACTGGTTGCTGTGACTTAGGTGGAGGAAGCCTGCAAAGCTTCCACACCATGCAGCAGTGGGAAAGGCTTCTCCAGTCTCAAGCTGGGGATGGCAGAGTTGGGCTTGTTCAGCCTGGAGAAGAGAAGGCTCCAGGGAGACCTTCCTGCAGCCTTTCAGGACTTAAAGAAGTCTATACAGAAAGATGTGGAGAGACTTTCTAACAGGAACTGTTGTGACAGGAAGAGGGGTGATGGTTTGAAAATAAAGAGGGAGGTTGAGACTAGATAGATGGCAGAAAATTTTCTCTGCTGAGGGTGGTGAGAGCCTGTCCCAGGTTGCCCAGAGAGGTGGGAGATGTCCCATCCCTGGAACCATTCCAGGTCAGGTTGTTTGGGCTCTGAGCAACCTGCTCTAGATGTCCCTGCTGACTGCAAGGGGTTGGATTACATCACCTTGACATGTCCCTTCCAACCCAAACCCATCTATGAGTCAAGTTTGTGCCTATATTATTTGAAAGTCTCCCACTAGAAGACATTTGCCACTGTAGCAAACAGACCATTGCTAGAGCAGACCTCTTGCTCTCTGCTCAGATGCCTGTGGTTTCAGGGTGTGATCTCCCCTAACACATATTTCTCTTTCCCTTTTAGGCTCTGAAATACTTGGATTACATATTTACAGGTGTCTTTACCTTTGAGATGGTGATCAAGGTAAGGATTTTTCCAAGCAGAAAGGTTCACCTCCCCTTTCAGATTTACACTCCTCTCCTTCTGGGAAGCTGGAGAAGGAGGATGAAGCAGAACATTGCTCCCTGGGGCACCTGGAGAGGTGCTGGTGATGGAAAACCAGCTCAGGAGCAGCATTTGGATGTAGCCAGTGCACAACAGATGTCTCTGTAATGTCTCTCCTTGTTTCCTTAAACTCACATTTCATGGAGGAAAAGAAGGATGTTTTCAGCAGCTGAGGTTGTGTAAGAGGATAAGAAATGTGAGTGTCTGTGTGTGGCTAAGGACACAGGAGCAGAAAGACCTTGCTGAGACATGTCTGAGTCTTCCCTTCTCTTTAGTGCTGATCAGGAATATTAATAGCAACTGATTCCTGGGCTGTCATGGTTCAGAAAGTTGAGGATTTTCTGTTTCCTTTCCTCAGTAGGGTGAGAGGTTTGGCTAAGGCTTTGGGGCAGTGACTTTCCAAAAAGCACAATTCTAACCCAGTCAGGATTTATTCTTGGGGTGATGCTGCACTCCCTTTTTCCTAGCAGAGCAAGATGTGAAAGAGATGCAGGATAAAACCCACATTTCCCCTGCTTTGTTCAGTAGAAGGGTTTGTAGCTATGTCAGGAAAGCAACCCAGCAGTGCTAGAGCTCACAGAAAACCAGGAAAAATATCCAGCTTGCACTTGGAGACTCAACTGTAGAAGATCTTTAGCAGTACTGAGAGGAGAGACTCAGCACCCTGCAGCAGCAAGTGCTCTCTAGCAGGTGTGGATTTAGGTTATCTCATCCTCTCTTTGGGATTCACAGTGTAATATCCTGCACCAATTGTTAATTCTTACTACTCTGGTAGGTCTGGGGTAGAATCAAAATGAAAGTCTTTGGGTGTTCCCATGAATTAATGCTTTGCTATGCAAAGGATGCTGTGTTGGTACTCTTGTCTCTCCTCCTCTGGGCTATGGTTTATTGGCTCCAGCTTTGCTTTGGGCTGAGCTCAGTCCTCTTCAATCAGCTTGACTGTGTGTCTCACTGCTGTCCTGAAGAAGAGGCTGTGAAGTCTGATCAAGGATATTCCTCTGTACCTCAGTATTGTTGGTTTGCTTGCCCTTTGACTAAAACTCTTCCTTTTGATGTGTTTCCTCTAAAGATGATAGACTTGGGGCTGTTGCTCCACCCTGGCTCCTACTTCCGTGACCTGTGGAACATCCTGGACTTCATTGTGGTCAGTGGAGCCTTGGTGGCTTTTGCCTTCTCGTAAGTACCTGCTCCTTACCATCCCAATTCCTAGGAGGGAGAGAAACTGCAGAGTAGTGTCTCTGGCTCCATTTCTCAGTGAAATGCTTTGTTTCTGACCTTTACCATCTTGTAGCCAGGGAGGGAGGAGGGGAAAATCCCTACCTTTGTGTTCTAGAACCTGTTGAACGTTCTCCCAGCTTGAGGGTGAGTCCATCCGCTGCTCATTCCAACATTAAGCTGAGATTTTTTTGGCCAACTTCTTTTCAAGGAGACACTGTAAGAATTCATGGCAGCCCAGTGTCATCAGGCTTCTGTTTTACCAGTTATTCTGATTATGAAAACAATAGTTAATGAAATCAGCTGCTAACTCACTGAACTCTTTACAAAGCATTATTTGTAGAGCCATGGATATTTCTGGTTCAGCTACCTTTGGGATTTCTCTCTCCTCCTCCTCTCCCACTCAGGGTTCTTGTGTTCCCAGAGAGTTTCACCTCCAATTGTTCCCTCCCTCAATCACAATTCTCTCTTTATGGTAGTAAATAATGTTCCACATGCTTCTCTAATGTCAAAATCCACAGACCTAGAGGAATCACCTTTGAAAAAAGGAAGATGAGCTTTGTTTTTCCCAGAAGAGAGCAGAGGAAGAGCAATGCAGGTTCTTCAGAACTTGGGGAGTTCAGAGTTGGGTGATGGAAAGGAACCTTCCACGTGTGCTTCTGGGCCAGGGAATAATTGTATTGCTAATGTTTGCTTGAGAAACTCTAGGAGATGATCTGGAAAGAGGCTCCAGGCCTTGGCCTGTTCAATCTTCTGCTAAATTAGCCTTGAGTAATCCCAGTGAGCATTAGGCAGCCCATGCCCATACTCCACTCAGCTCTTTGTTGACATGATGAGTCGAGAAGGTGAAGAAATGAGCAGTGTTTCACTTGCTAATGAGCAGAAGCATTCACCTTTGTCAAGGAACAGCAGAAGTATGTCTTGTAGAGTTGAGACTGACAGTGATTTTTAGGCAGAGAGCCATAAACCCTTGCTGCTCCTCCTCTGTGCTCTGCTGGTGACAACTACTACCATGTCCTTTGCAGCACAAAAAGTTACTGGGACATCTCTGGGAAGGTTATCTTGGAATATTTCTCAGGAGCTTTTCATTTTCTGAGGTGTCAAAATTCCTTTCAGATGAAGCCTGTGTGGTTTGTGTCTTAGATCTTCTCTTCTCCAGAGCTAATGCTGGATGCAAAGTGTCTCAGCTGCTCTGACCAAGGAGTGGAAGGGCAGGAGGAGGTGGGCTGGCCACTGCTGCTTGGATTTTTGAGCCAGTTTGAGGAGTGGCACTTGGCTTCCTGTGCCCAGTGCTACTCCAAAGCATTGTTTGGCTCCTGAACAAGTCCAGTCCAATACAAGTTTTTCAAAGGGACTCTGCCCTCCTTTCCTTAAAAGCTTTGCCCCTGCTCAGTAGACTTTTGTTTTCCAGAGAAGCCAGGTGCTTTGCTGTAAGCCAGCTTGGCTTGAGATGGAATTGCTGGTGAATGTCTTGCTTACCTAAAATTTGACAGCTAAAACCAGGCTGTTCTTTAACCTTGACTAGATATATGTGTGGTTTAGTTTCCCTGCACAACATCTTCCAGAGCTGATCAGACTGAGCAAAGCAAAAACTTTGCAAGTTAAGGGAGCTCCTCAGAATTGCAGAGAGGTGGAAAAGTAAAATAATACTCATCACAAGCATTAGTTTGCAGAACAGTATTACCTGAGTGTGGGCTCCACTGAGAAATTCCCTTATCCTTTAAGAATTCCAACTCTTAAGGCAGACTGGGAGAAGAGGCATTTTGTCAGCCCTTCAACTCCGTGTGCTGGGAGAACAAACATCAGGCTTTGCCTTTAAAACATCTTCTCTTTGAACAAGGTTTTGTTTTGGACAGGTTATAGATTAAAATGAATAATTTTTCATCTCGCTGAGTCTTTTTGTGCTCAGGTTTTCTCTAGCTCACATTAGGCCATGAATATCAAGCAGCACCTCCTCAGCCTCCAAATAAATGACTTGTCCTTCCCCTGACTGTGCTTCCTCACAGTGTGCCCCAAGCTGCTTCTGCTTCCCATGCTTTTTGAGTGAGTGTTGAGCAGGGATTTGCAGAAAGAGACTGCATAAATCCTGCCTGGTTACTGTCTCCCAGATTAAAGTCAGTCAAACCTAGTTGTGAGGCTTGGAAGACTCTGAGTTGCTGCTGTGATGCTGCTGGTGCCTCTCACCTCTGCCAGCAAGCAGGCAGCCAGTGCTGAGATCCAGCCAAGAGATCTCTCTCAGTATCTCTCCCTTAGCAGCAAATCGGGTTGTTCCCAGGAGATGCCATCCTCTCTGTTCCCGTTAATCCCCTCAGGAATGCTAACAGCTCTCAGACTGCTCTAGGTGGATAGTCCTGTCCTTAGCTCAGCTGTGCTCTCTGGGTAACCAGCCAGCCTGCTGGATTTCTGTTCTCCTGAATACCAGCTTTTGGAGACCAAACTGAGGGATCTTCTAAGCTGTGTTGTTTTGTTAGTGGCCCTTACCTAGCAAACACTACACTCCTGTCACCTGCCATCAGTGTCACTGGAAACATGCATTTAACGTGACTGCTAGCAGCTTCTGTTTACAAGAAGGCTCAACAGCCCCTGGCTGGCTGGGATTTAACTCCTGCCTGTTCCTGCCCTCACTGGTGTCCACTGAAGGGAATGGCAATCAGCTGCTGGCTGAACACACTTGTCACTGAACACCTAGGAAAAGCAGAGCTGCCTGAAAGGCTTCCAGCTGGAATATTGCAGCAGCCTGTGTTTGTTTAGGTGTACGAGGTGGGATCAGTCAATGCTGCAAGGCTGATCAAACCCATCTCAGCCTGTCAGCCCAGCTATCAGCTCGTTTCCTGCCTGTAGCTCTTTAGAAGCTGTTCTGGGCTTGACTGCAGTTCAAAAAACAGCAACAAAAAATGAAATCGAGGTCCCCAGTAGGATGCTGCAAAAGTAATCCTGGTGATGGTGATGATAATGAAAGGATGGCTTTGATTTAGCTGTGTATTCCTTTCTGTCTCAAGACATAAAGGTGCCATGAACACACATACATCTTTTAGTCTTCAGGGAAATAGAAACAGAGGAGCTTAAATCCTGCTAGGAAATTTGTCATCAGAATTGACCAGTCCCACACGTAAAATGTACTCTCTCAGTCAAAATAACCTGACAAACAGGAGCAGGGAGGTTGCATTTCCCCCCCTCAGGAGCAGGATGGTGGCTGGAGGGGCACAGCACTTCCCAGTGTCCTTGGGAAAAGCAACCAGCATTTGCCAACCAATCCAGGTTATTGCCTCCTGAAGCCTGAGGAGGATAAAGAGACATGTGCCCTGGGGCTGATGGTGCACAGGGGGATGGTGTGTGGGGATCTGCTGGAGAGCAAATCCATTGCTTCCTTGCCTTGTTTGTTCTTGTGGTGGGTGTGGGACAGGGGCTGGGGTTATCTGGCAGCACACAGCTGTATGGGCATGGGGTGCACTGTATAGCCTTATGTTTCTGTTTGTCATTGACTCTGCTCTTTCTTTGTCTTCTCCTTGCTGGAATCTCTCTCTAGGAGTTTCATGGGGTAATATGTTCTTTCTGTCTCTTGCTGCACTGTTCTGCCTGTCCAACCTGTCTACACACACACTTGCCACTGTGGAAACAAACCATCTTACACCCATTGCATCCACTCCTTTGTCCCTTTATTGCTCATGTCTCGGTGAAATGTACTTCCCCTTAACAATCCTCATTCATCCTAATTTGTTTGAAGCAGAGGATAGAAGCAGAGTAGAAAGCCAAGCAGGAAACCATGCTAAGCAGGAGTATTTGTACCAGTGAGGTCTGAGGGGATGACTTAGTTCATTTGTAGGCTGCAATTCATGCAAATCTTGATAACTAGGTTTAAAGAAGCAGTTTTCTACTCATTCAGAGGATTGCATCTCCAAACTGCACTTAGCAGTGCTGGAAGCTTCAGGACTGGGTTTGTGCAGTGTGGGCAAGGCGACTCAGCTGGGATTCAGCCTCTGACATGGAAGCAGAGAGTAGAGAGCTTGCTGAGAGGCTGGCAGGGGCAATTTGTAAAGGAGGAGGGAGCAGACGTTGCATTTAACCACCTGGAAGGAGGAGGCAGTGTTGTGGTTGGTGGGTACAGAGCAGCTTTGCTTCAGGGTGCAGCGGGAGGCAGAGCTGCATCCTCTCCCACCATGGGAGCTGGAGTGGGCTCCTCCACAGCTGATAACCCAGAGATGTGGTCCAGGAAATTGGGTGCTTGTTTGATTCTTCTGTCTAGGAAAAGGAGATGATTTAGACCCTGGAAGAAGGTGACTTTGTGCTTGGGCAGAGTTGCATGACCCCATTTACTCTTCCATGGAGGAATTGACCCCAGGGGTCAGTGCTGGGTCCAGTACTGTTCAATATATTCATCAATGATCTGGATGAAAGGGTAGAGTGTTCCCTCAGCAAGTTTGAGCATGATCCCAAGCTTGGAGCAGTGGCTGGCACACCAGGAGCTGTGCTGCCATCCAGAGTGACCTGGACAGGCTAGAGACATGGGCAGGGAGAGACTTGATGAAATTTAACAAGGGGAAGTGTAAAGTACTGCATGTGGGAAAGAACAACCCCATGGATCAGTACAGACTGGGAACTGATCTGTTGGAGAACAGCCCTGGGGAAAAAGCTCTAGGAGTGCTGGTGGCTAGGAGGATGCCCATGAGGCAGCAATGTGCCCTTGTGGCCAAGAGGCCAATGGCATCCTAGGATGCATTAAGAGGAGCGTGGCCAGCAGAGCCAGAGAGGTTCTTCTCCCCTCTCCTGTGCCCTGGGGAGGCCTCCCCTGGAATGCTGTGTCCAGTTGTGGGCCCCTCAGCTCCACAAGGATAGGGAGCTGCTGGAGAGAGTCCAGCCCAGGGCCAGCAAGATCCTGAAAGGAGTGGAGCATGTGCCCTAGGAGGACAGGCTGAGAGAGCTGGGTCTCTTCAGCCTGGACAAGAGGAGACTGAGAGGAGACCTCAGCAATGCTTAGAAATATGGGAAGGGTGAGTGTGAGGAGGAGAGAGCCAGGCTCTGCTCCATGGCATCCAATGGTAGGACAAGAGGGAATGGGAGCAAGTTGGACCACAGGAGGTTTAGTATTAACACGAAGAGGAACTTGTTTGCAGTGCAGGTGCCAGAGCACTGGCCCAGGCTGCCCAGGAGGCTGTGGAGTCTCCTTGTCTGGAGCCATTGCAGAGCTGCCTGGACACATTGCTGTGTGAGCTGGTCTAGGTGCTCCTGCTCTGGCAGGGGGGTTGCACTAGATGAACTTTCTAGGGCCCTTCCAGCCCCTGACATTCAGTGATTCTGTGATCCATTCTCTTCCTGCCTTGGGGATGCCAGGCAGCTGCAGAAGGCACTGACTCCTCCTTACTCTGAATATTTGATGTCATGACCCTGAGAGGTCCCTGCTAGGTGAAATCAGAGCTGCTGGCAGGAGCAATGGAAACAAGCAGCTTCCATTTTAAAGAACTATTAATTTTTTAAAGGGTATTTTATTTATTAAAAAAAAAGAAAGCCATGCAAAGATAAAGTAGTTTGAATGCTTTAAATAAATGAGCAGCAAACTGCCCTAGAAAAAAAAGCAACTGGCCTCAAGCAACCAGAATTGACCTAATGCAATATTTTTATTTGTAGTGGTCTGGTTTTCTTAGTCCCTGGCCTTCTGTTCTCTGTCTCTTTCTCCTGTTTGCTCTTCTGTAGCTCTTCTGAATTTTGTAGCTGTTATTCTGCAGTCACCTAAGATCTTGTCCTTCCATACCAATTTATATTTGTTGTGGGACACAGTCCAGTCAAGTGTCTGCTTTTTGACTGAATGCTAGTTCCATCTGGACCTCTTCTTTTGTGGGGACATCTGGCTTTGTCTTAGAGTGGTGTAAAAACCTCTGTTGGCAGAGGAGCTCCTTAAGAATACTGAAAACAACCCTCAAGGTTTTCTCTGAAAGGCTGAAAGAGCTGCAGAAGATCCATTTAATTACAATGCCATTTGCATCACTCTAATTCACAGCTCTGCTCCATTGAAAAAAGCTTTCTCCTAGAGCAGGAACCTTACTGAGACTAGAAATCAGGATTGTCTATATGACCTAGATCCTAAAGGCCATTAACACTGAATTGGCTCACACTCCACATTTGCTTAGGGGCCTGAAAGGGGAAGAAATCAACAAAACAAAAGGAAAATCAACCCTTCTGAGTGTCCTTCATTCAGGCAGAAGGAATTGTGTAGGACTAGAGCTGTGTGCCCTTCACTTCCAAGCTCAGTCACCCGCACAGCTCCTCTGGGAGGGAGCAGCAGCTTCTCCTGTGCCAGACCCAGGAGGAAGGCTCTGCTCTGCCTCACCTCTTCTCTAGGCCCCAGCAGGACTCTCTCACCTGCCTAAAAACACAAAGCCCACAGAGGTTGCTGCTCTCCTCAAGAGGCTGGACAAATTGTTTAGCTAAGGGGCAGACAAATGTGTCTAGGGAGGAGGTGAGCTCCACCTTGTCTGGTGACAAGGAGATGGCTGCAGGATTGTTGCTTGCTAGGAGTTGAGGAGTTCAAGTTGCAGCAGGGCAGGTTTAGATTAGATAAAAGGAGAAATTTCTTTACTAAAAGGGTTGTTAAGTCTTGGCCCAGGCTGCCCAGGGAGGTGCTGGAGTCACCATCCATGGAGGGGTTTAGGAAACATTGAGATGCTCTCCTTAGGGCCATGGCTCAGTGGTGTGGGAGTGCTAGGGATGCTTGGACTTGATCTTAAAGGTCTCTTCCAACCTTAATGATTCTTTGATTTGAAAGCAAGTATGCAAAGCCCAGACATGGATCAGAGCTTCTGTCATCCTAAAACCTGAAGAGAAAGCCAGTAAAAGCTGTGTTGGCAGTGTCTGCTTCCTCCTGGCCAGTTTTAGGGGTCTCTGGTGAGAAACAAAATGATTTCTTTTCAATGGGGAATTAGATATTTCATGGCATGAAATCAGTTCTGTAAGTCCCTGAGTGTTAGCTCAGTCACTTGGATTTACAGCCCTGCCAGCAGCCAGGATCTACCTGTGCCTGATCAGAATAGCCCTCGAGCAGCTCTGAAAGAGGAGACAGGGAGAGGACAGGCAAATCTCCATCCTCTTGCCCCTCTCCTCTTTTCCCAGCAAACCATGTGCAAAGGCAACTAGTGTTCAGTGGGTAAGTCAGTAGGATACAACCCAGGGCACCCCAAAAATCCCTTGTGTCTCACTGCTGCTTGCAGTTCAGGACAAGTGATTCATTCTTCTGGTGCTTCCAGGTTGCAGACTCCAACCCGGTGTTAGTGTTGAGTAGCACAGGCTTAGTACTGAGTTATCTGCCTTGTGGAAGTGGATGGATTGCAGAAAGACATCTTCCAGGGCTGAGGAAGGTCAGCAGCCATGAGTCCAGGTGGTTCCCTCTGCTCTTGGTGGTTATCCCTCAGCACAGAGCTCAGAGCTGGCTGCTGGCAGGGCAGGAGAAGCTTTGCTGCCTGCACCTAGCTCTTGTGGATCTCTCAGTTACTTCTGTAGCTTTCCCATTGGAGAAGAGAACTGTTTAGCAAGAATAGGCCTGTCAGCATCTGTTCAACATGTTGCTCATTCCCACCTGTCTTCCTTCAGCACAGTCTCAGATCCCAACCTATAATCATGAGTAAAACACTCTTCAAGGTTTCCATTCCCATTTTTTCACTTCATATGAACCCAGGAGGAATGTCATTGTTGTGCTGTGGGGTTGGAAGAAGAGGTAACTGTGTCTTTTTGATTCCTTTTGGAAGTGCACGAGGAAAGGAGCTCTGTCCTTCCCCTAAAAGCCTCTTGATGGTTCCAAGAGGAATGGTCTCCAGTCTGGCAATCAGTTTTAACAAAGAACTAAACCCAAGCTGTGGCTCAGAACACCTGCATGTTCAGTGGTGGCCCTAGCACTCTTCCAGGCATGTAATATGCCATCATATTACATGGTCCTGCATGGGTTTGGTAGCATGTCTGCCAAGAGAGATTAGAGTAAAGGTATGGGCTTAGAGAGGCTCTGGTGCCCAGGAGAGCCCTATCCCTCACCAGGAAGGCTCCAGTTCCCTCTGGTCACTGTCTGCTTATCTAGACACAACATCCCCTGCTGGAGAAGTGCAAGAAGCCCAGAGAATCATCCTCCTGTCTCACCCAGGTGCCTGGGAGGGAGGAGGAGAGCCAAATATGACCTTCTCACTTCTGCCTGGGGCTGGGATGAGTGTTGTGAGCCTCCTCTCCTGGTGGCTGCAGCCCAGGTGTGCTGCTGCCCTGGCTTTGACTCTTGCCTGGAGGGGGGAGAGTTGGGGCAGGAAGGTCCCCAGCTCCTTGGGTGCTGCTGGGTGAGTAGCTGGAGAGCAGGTGTGGCTGAACACTGCAAGGACCATGTCCCACCCACAGCCTTCTCCTGGTGTGCTGGTGAAGTGAGTGCTCATCTGCAGTCTTGTCCTCACTGGTGCTGTCTGCATCCATGGTGAGGATGGCACCCAAAACCTCTCACACACACCCCCCCTAAAACCAGCCCAAAGCAATTCCACAACCAAAACCACATTGGGCACCTACAGATACTCCAGTTAGGGACCTGAGGACTAAACTCTTCCCTCTGTTGTTCTTGTGCCTTTTATCCCTTGCAGAGGAACCAAAGGCAAGGACATCAACACCATCAAGTCGCTGCGAGTTCTGCGGGTCCTGAGACCTCTGAAGACCATCAAAAGGCTCCCAAAACTCAAGGTTAGAGAAGAACCACCATTCTTTCCTCTTCTGGAGGCTTGCAGCTGATCTGAGTGGATGGAAGCTGAGGGAGCCAAGTTATTTCTGTTCCTTTTATTTTGTGGCAATTAGTCTTTTTGCTGGGTTTATAGCAATAGCAAAAGTCAAGCACTTGCTCCTGTTGCAGGCACTGTCTGCAGAGCTATGAAATGTTGGGAATCCACATCAGAATCAAAAATCTAAAGGAAAAAATGCAAATAAATGAAATTACAGTTCATAAGTGATGCTCTTAGAAATGATCTAGGAGAAAAGAGGATTGGGGAGTGTTTGACTTTCCCTAGGGATCACGACATGAATATTGCAAGATTTTCCCCAGCCTGTCCTTGCTGTGTGAGGATTTTTTCTCTGCTCATCTTTTCTCTTGAAGCATATCTAGCACAGGGCTTTACAGCAGTACCCTTTCATCTCCAGAACACTGACTTACAAAGGGAAATAGATTTAATTTGCCTGTGGTTGCTTATTCAACTCTTATATCACCAGTGCTTTGAGGCACAGCCAGGCCCTGGGAGCAGGGAAGGGGAGGACCCAGAAAGTGTCATCATTGCTGAGGTTTGGGGACTCTTGGACACCTATTGTAGGATGTTTTCATGTGGCATTGCTGCTGCAGGCTCTTTTCTGTGAGAGATGGGGAAAAGGCAATTCCTGGCATGTCTAAATCAGGGTCAGCTGCCCTCTGGAGTTGCTTTTGTCCTCACCCACAACTCACGCTTCAATAAATTGGATGTTATTCATTTCTAGGCACACTAAATTCACCTCAAAAAGAGAAGGAAGAGTGATGTTGAACCATGTAGGATATGGACTTGCTTTGTTTAGAGATGTGCAGGGTTCAGCTGTGAGCTCCCCAGGCAGCCAGAGCAGCTCAGTCCTGCAGCAGGACGCTGAGCTCTTGCTTTTGTTGGCTGTCTTCCTTCTTCCCAAGCCATTGTCCAGAGTCATTTTAGCACTGCTAAAGAAGGCTTCAGAGATCTTTCTGTGAAGCAGAAGCCACATTCATGTGGTTTGTCTTCACAATTATTCCCATTTTTGGAAGCTTTATTTTTTTTTCCCCTGGCTCTGGTCTTGCATGCAGCAATCAGCAAGATTAGTGAGGTGATTAGAGATCTTTCCAGGCTTTTCATTCAGGATTTCTGGGTTGTATCAGGAGTCTAATTTTGTGCATTATTCTTCCCTTCCATTCAGAGGAGTAGGAACAGGCTTGGCCAAACCCTGTGCCTGGGCAGTGACACTGCTCAGATTCTATTATGATGACAAACTTCCCAGGCTAAAATTAAACTATAAATGACTTGTAACCATCAATCAGTGACTAATAACTGAGTAATAAATATGTTTGAGAAGTTCTTTGCAGGGAGTTCAGAAGTGACATGCACTGACTAGATTACTCAGGCTTGGTTTTAATTGACAGCTCTTTAGAAAAGAGATTATTCCCAGCTTTTTAGTGGTTTTATATCTGTTATGTATTCTTTATTATTCAAACAGTTCAAATAATGGTCAAGGAGTAACAAATCTGTTGAGTTTTTATCTATCTCCTGGCAGTAAATAAAACACAAATAGGTTTTTCGTTTCATAATTCAAATTTTCCTATGAATTTCAAACTCATCCTGATATATCTGCTTAGGACTAATATTTATCTCAATGAGCTGTGGTTGTCCTTATCAATTTTATGGACAGCACCAATGGCATAGCCAAACTCATGGAGAAAGTAGGAGAGGTGGGAAGCTGCTTTGAATTCTCACTGCTGGAGCATGATTCTTGGCCAAACACTTGATGCTCAAGCTCATGAAGCCATCCATGGGTTGTAGGTTGAGTAACTACTCCCAAGAGCAGTTAGATGCCAGATGTCAAGATGTTAGATGCATTTCTGGGGTGACGTCAGGAGGAATTTCTTCACTGAAAGGGTTGTTAAGTCTTGTCCCAGGCTGCCCAGGGATATGCTGGAGTCACCATCCCTGGAGGGGTATAAAAAACACATAGATGCTCTGTTTAGGGCCATGGTTCAGTGGCATGGTGGTGATAGGTAGATGGTTGGACTTGATGAGCTGAGAGGTCTCTTCCAGCCTTACTGACTCTGTGATTCACCTTGTTCTCCTCCCTTCCCAGGCTGTCTTTGACTGTGTGGTGAATTCCCTGAAGAATGTCCTCAATATCCTCATAGTTTACATGCTCTTCATGTTCATTTTCGCTGTCATTGCTGTGCAGCTCTTCAAAGGCAGGTTCTTCTACTGCACAGATGAGTCCAAGGAGCTGGAGAAGGACTGCAGGTATGGCTGGGGCAGGGGCTGGCTGTGGGGAGCAGCAGCTCCCTTGGCTGTCCCAAAGCTATCTGCTGAGCTTGGGGAGTCTCCTGTAAGAGCAAGGCTTCAGCACAACTACCCTAGAGGTGAATTTTCCCTTTTGTTTTAATAAATGCATTGCTCCTGCCTCTGATCTAGCACTTAGCCAAGTGCTTAGAGATACAGGAGAGCAGGTTGATTTTCCAGGGGAGGGCTAGGTGTGATTTTTAGGGTACAGGGTTTTTGAAGTGGTAGTGTGACTCCTCTTTCTTGATAGGACAAGAGGAAATGGCTTCAAGTTGTGCCAGGGGAGGTTTAGGTTGGACATGAGGAACAGTTTCTTTTCCAGAAGGCTTGTCAAGGCCTGGCCCAGGCTGCCCAGGGCAGTGCTGGACTCACCATCCCTGGAGGGGTTAAAAGCCATGGAGATGTGGTGCTGAGGGACATGGGTTAGTGGTGAGCTGGCACTGCTGCTTAGCAGTTGGCCTTGGTGATCCTTTCCAAACTGAACAATTCCATGATTGTATGACCCTATTTGCTGCCTTAGTTCTTGGGGCTCATTTGAATTAGTAAAAATCAATAATCATCAGTGAGTTGACAGGAAGTTAAAGAGGTCCCAGTCAGCTGGAAAGGCTCAGTATTTCACTATCTCAAAAGCCCTAACATGTTTTGTCCTTTGGAGCTGACTGCCAAGGTGCTTTACTCACCACAATGTCCATCTTTTTCCATGTCTTGGCACCCAAAGCTCATCCCCAGTACTGTCCAGGTCTGCCCACATCTCCCCTTTCCTTCCCTTCCCACATGGAGGACACATCCCTGATGGGACCATACGCATGCAGCAGCAGTGGAGCTGTTGCTGCAGTTCTGCCTTGCAATAATAATGTGTCCAGTTCTGGAGCCCTCAACACAGAAAGGACATGGAGCTGATGGAGCAGGTGCAGAGGAGGCCACGAGAATGCTCAGGGGCTGGAACACCTCTGCTCTGAGGACAGGCTGAGGGAGCTGGCATTGTTCAGCCTGGAGAAGAGAAGGCTTCAGGGGACATACTAGTGACCTTCCAGGACCTAAAGGGAACTTCCAAGAAGGCTGCAGAGGGCCTGTTTGCAAAGGCCTGCAGTGAAAGGACAAGGGGCAATGCTTTGAAATTGGAGATGAGCAGATTTAGACTTGATACTAGGAACAAGTTCCTCAGCACAAGGGTGGTGGAACACTGGCCCAGGTTGCCCAGGGAGGTGGTTGAGTTCCCATCCCTGGAGGCATTCCAGGTGAGGCTTGCCAGGGCTCTGGGCAAGCTGATGTAGTTGGGGCTGTCCCTGCCCAGTGCAGGGGGGTTGGACTAGATGAGCTCCAGAGATCCCTTCCAACCCAAACCAGTCTAGGATTCTAGGATTCTATGATAATAAAACAGATCTATTACAGAAAGAAATGGGAAATTAAGGCGAAGTGAAGGTTGGAAGGGAAGTCTGTAGATGCCAGGTCCCTCAGTCCCTCCAAGTAGGACCCATTTAGGAGTTAGAGCCAACCCTGAAGTAGGAGCCAGGAACTTTTCCCTATCAAGCAACACAATTTCCAGTGGGGTCAGACAGTTTGGGGACTAGCATGCTGTTAATTGCTGGCTTGGCCTAGTGGATGAATGTCCTGGTCAAGCAGTCTGAAAATCCCTTGTTGTCTCCTGTGGCTCCTGGTGCCATAACTGTGCCCACAGCAGAGGGAGCATTAAACTCATTGCCCACGGGAAAGGGTGGGGAGTGATACCCATGTTCCTAGAATCCTTGCATGGCTAGGATGAGCTCATTAGCCTTCTGGCAGTCATCCTAGAAGAAGGACAACTCTGATTCCAAACCTGGGCAGATGGAGCTCGTTTAGCCCTGTAAGGCCTTCCAGCTAAGAGGTTAAACCTCCATCCTAAGGACTTGGCTGCCAGCGCCCAAGCTTGCTAGGCCCTGGCAGATGAACCTTAGGACTAAAGTGTGGGTCCAGCTCTGCAAATGCTGTGTCTCACCTAAAATAAATCCACAGTGCAGGCTTGAGGGTGCTATCTGCTATCCTCTTTTTATCAGCGCGCTTGGAAAAGGCGCTGAGGAGGAGCGTGGATGGAGCCCTCCCTGGAGCTTCGTTCCCAAAACCTAGCCACCACGATGACGAATGTCCTGTTTAAAATTCCTTTGATTTCTAGACCTCAGGTCCAGTTCTTGTGGCTCAAGATAGCTCCAACAAATGGCCTTTACTTCTATGTCTTTGCCTTTGGCACCTAGCACAGTCAGACTGTGTGACTGAGGCTTTTGGATGCTCCTCAGTGAGCCACAAGAAATGGTTGATTGGGTTTAATTCTCTCATTTGTGCTGAATCTCTGTTTTGTGGTTGGTTTTTTTTTCCCTTAGGGGTCAGTACCTTGATTATGAAAAAAATGAGGTGGAGGCACAGCCCAGGGAATGGAAAAAGTATGAGTTCCACTATGACAACGTGCTCTGGGCTCTGCTCACGCTTTTCACCGTCTCCACGGGCGAAGGATGGCCAACGTGAGTATGGGACTGGCTGGGTCACTGACACCAGAGGTAAGGGCAGCTTGCCACAGCTCTGGGGGTACAGGTAAACAAGCAGGCGACCTGTGGAATTAGAAGAGTCTGTCACCAGCTCAGCTTTTGCTTTCCCTCCTGTGATTATTGGGTGAACCAGCAGGTAGGGCTCTGCATTGCACTCAGTGTTCTTCTGAGCTTGCAGAGGGATGCCTGGGCAGTTGGCAGTTCTTAATAGCTTGCCTGCTTCACTCTTTTGCTCTTGCATGCCTTTCTCAGGTGTCAAATTGAGAATGTAAGAAAACAAAAGGAAAGAACTGTTGTGACCTATGCTGAAAGTATGTTTGTCATGGCAGTCCCCAAATTACATTGACTTTTCAGCATATAACTTTATTTTGGTACACTTTTCTGCTGGCACATGTGGAGCACAATTCATGGTCAGGGTTTCTCCTCAGCCTCCACGTTCAGCTAGTTCATAAAATAAAGAATAAAGCCATGTAGCATCAGTGTCCCTTCTCCAGTCCCTCACTGTGTTCCCCTACTTGGAGATCACCACCACCTTTCTTTTCCCACTCTTCCTTCACCCCTGTTGACTAGAGAAGAGAAGCCAGATCTAACTGTATCCTCCCCCTTTGGCCAGGGGGATAAGTGGATCTGTACATAGCCAATTTTCATCATTCTGCAGAATGGGGAAAACAGCAAGGGTTTCCCTAAAAATATCCTCAAGAAAAACTTCTTCCTAGCCATAAAGATGGGAATAAGTTTGACCAGGGTGTTCTGGGTGCTTCACACTGGTTTCATTGACTTTTCTTCTCTCTTTGCCCTTGCTTGCAGTGTGCTGAAGCACTCGGTGGATGCTACCTACGAGGAACAGGGCCCCAGCCCTGGCTACAGAATGGAAATGTCTATCTTTTACGTGGTCTATTTTGTTGTCTTCCCTTTTTTCTTTGTCAACATCTTTGTGGCATTAATCATCATCACCTTCCAAGAGCAAGGAGATAAAGTGATGTCAGAGTGCAGCCTCGAGAAAAACGAGGTACCGGCATCTTGTGAATGCAGAGTTGGGGGCTCCGAGCACCTTGGTGCAGGTGGAAGCTCTCTCCTTATCCCTCCCATGCCATGAGGGGCTTCAGAGCAGTCATTACTGAGGGTCTGTGGTGTAGGGACCTAATAAACTGCAGATTTTTTTAGCTTTTGCAGGAAAAACAAGCCAGGGAGAGGCCCTGCAAGCTGTGTGTTAGCAAGCACTGTCACAGGTCCCCATGAGCCACACCTCTGAGAGTCAGGAGAGACTTCCATGTTAGCTGAAGCATGGAGCTGTGAAAGGAGACAGAAATCACTGGCCTTTTAGAGGCCAATCATCAGAAATCTAACTGAGCTACACCTACTGTGGCTTCCCAAGGGAATGCTCCTCTCACCATCTCACTGGCTGAGATGATGACCTCCTGAGAGCAGTCAAAAGCAAATGCCTTGTGAAGAGTGTAAGATGAAGACAAGGAGGGATGAGGTTTTTCTTTCATCATTTTCAGCTCAGGAACCTTCTGAGCTGGACATGGTTTTCCTTTAGTTAGTGACATTTGTGTATCTTTCTTCCATGAATGTTTCCAGTTTCCTCCTGAGTCCATGCAGGTTGTTAGCATCTTCAGCATCCTTCCTCTGGGCTCCCACAGCCTCAGTGACCTGTTGTGTGAAAAACCATCTCTTTTCCTCTATTTTGCAACTGGAACCTGAGTTCTGATGAAAAGAGATGAGCTTTTAATCAATTATTAATCAATACATTGTTTGTCTATGTGTACAGAAAGTCCAAAATAAAGGAGGATATTTAGAGGTGCTTCACCCACATCTTTTTGTGCTAATGTAATGCTTTGAATTCTTAGCTAAATCCAAGATGAGTAAATGCTCTGGAATCAAAAAATCTGATGGGTAGAAACCAACTTTTAAGGCAGTTTTATACTCATAGTAAAATGTGAGGAGAAACAGACAACTAAAGGGTCTTTGAGAAGCCAACCAGTACTATTAGTTGGATAATTTATTAGTTGAGTTTGGGCCGCATTTAATGAAGTGTAATTAGGTGGGGGTGAGAACAAACCTGGATTTCACCAAACTTTTCTTTAAACACAGTTAATGTCTTTACCAATCCTCAAGTTCCTCCAGTCACCTGTCAGGAGGAACAGGCAGAATGTTTCTGAAGAGAGCCTGTGGATTTAAAACTTCCCCACTTAGGGAAGGGATCAGGAGCTGCCAGGAGCTGGGCTGGGCTGGAAGGCTCTCTCCTAGAGCTACAGGGGCTGTAGGAATCTTGTGGGGTTTAATATGTCAGCGAGTGTCCAATAGCAATCACAATTTGGGGATCCTGTGCTGCATTTCCCAGGGTTAGCCAGTACTTGAGCAACACTTAGGAACAGCATCCTCCACTAAACACTCTGCTCACTCTGCCAACAGCAGCCCAGGTGACAGAGCCTGCTCAGCCCTTTTCTGTGTCCTTCTCACCCCATTTTTGTTTTGTAGAGGGCCTGCATAGACTTTGCCATCAGTGCCAAGCCTCTGACCCGCTACATGCCTCAGAACAAGCAATCATTTCAGTACAAGATGTGGAAGTTTGTGGTGTCCCCTCCCTTTGAGTATTTCATCATGGTGATGATTGCCCTCAACACCATTGTCCTCATGATGAAGGTTAGTGGCTGCCACTGAAGCTTTACAACTTGGGGTTGGTGAATGTGAACATTTGGCTGGAGAGGCTTTGTCCTCTTGCCCTGGGAGCTGGAGAGGCATTGGCAGGAACAATCAGCACTTCTCATCTGCCTGATACTGGTTTTAGAGGCCTTGTGGGATTCCTTTGGTCCCCAAAGGGAGGGGGTTTAGGTGGGATGAGACACTGTGAATGGGATCCCCCAGCACTGTATGCTGGTGGGATGGGAACTGGTATTATGGTTTGGATAAAATAACGAGACTTGTGGATTGGAAAAGGCTGAATAAGTTTAACTATTTTAATAGAAAAAAATGACAGAGGCAAATATATACAAGCAAAGATACAGAGCCAGCACCAAGATCCAAACCTCCCACCTTCCCTCCCGGTCGCTATATTACCGCAACTGAACTCCCCTGGGCGGGTGGGGGAAGAAAGGGAGGAAGCTGGACCCTGGAGGCCTGGACTCAGAAGCGCAGAAGCAGCAAAGCTGGGGTGCCAAGCAGGGCTGCCAGAGAGGCGAAGAAGAGAGAGAGAGAGAAGGGGGGACAGCCCCCCTAAATTTATACCGAGCATGACATGTATGAAATGGAATACTCAGTAGGTCAGTTTGGGGTCATCTGCCTTGCCTGTCTCCTTCCTATAGGTGAATGCTCTCACCCTGCACACCCCCTGACTTCTCAGCAAAGCCACAGAAAAGTCGACATTCCAATTCTCAGGCTGTAACCCAAACATTCAGGCTTAAGCTATTAGAAGTTGATAATGTGTTCTGAAAACATACTGCCAGTTTTTAGAGGAATACAGTCACTTTTAAAGGAACCCTGGCTAGAAGCAATACCATCTTAGCAGAATTAATTCTGCTCGAGCCCAAACCAGGACAACTGGGTTCTGCAGTTCTGGAGCTCCCAGCTCAGCCTGGACTTCCCTCTTCACAGTAGGGTCACTTCTTGGAGATGCTCACCATAGAGCCATCCCAGGCAAATTACTCTCATTTAGAGCATTGTCAAGCCTCTGGGATGTGATCCACAGTGCCTAAGAGGGAGAGATGCAAGTGGATATTGTGGGTGATCTCTCCTCCTATCCCTTGCCTAGCTTACACCCATCTTCACAGCCAAGGGGTCACCAAATTCTTTGGGTCTGCTGGAATGAAAGACAGTTCTCTCTTTGTCTTGAAAATGCCCTTCCTCCCTCCTAGTCCATGTTCTGCTCACAGGGAGATAAAGACCAGAGGCAGCCTCCCCATCCTGGGTATATCCCCAGCTGCCCCATTAAGATGGCATATAGGCAATGGTGTGCTGCTGGAGGGGCAGGAATAATTGTATTGTAACCCCAAATCTTGCTTCAAGTGAGCACAAAATCTGGTACTAAAACAGGCAAGAATCTTGCAGTCAGGCAGCTCAGCTGGGGAGGTTTTGTTCTGCAAGTGATCTGCCAGTAACAACCTTTCTTCCATACTGCTTTAGTTCTATGATGCTCCAGAAGCATATGAAGAGATGTTGAAATGCCTGAATATTGTCTTTACATCCATGTTTTCAATGGAATGCGTGCTGAAGATCATTGCCTTTGGTGTGCTGGTATGTGCCTTCCTCCTTTCCTCTCCACTCCTTCCTCTCCACATGAACTCCTCGTAGGAGATACTCCTATCTCACGATGCATGTTTAAAACCAAACAAAGCCTGTGCTGCCAAAGAAAACTAACCCTTGGATCCCTCTGCCCCCCTTGTGTTTCTCATTTGGCAGAATTATTTCCGAGATGCCTGGAATGTCTTTGATTTTGTCACAGTTTTGGGAAGTATTACTGATATTTTAGTAACAGAGATAGCGGTAAGTACACTCTGCTCACTTGGCTTCATTGACCCACCCAGCTGTACCCTGACAAGGCTCTGCCCCTTCTCCCCACAGCCTTTACACCCTAGAGCTGCCTCTGGCACTCCTTGGTGGTAATGCTCTTGGGTGACCTGGCAGCCTGTTTCCATTAGCACTGCTCTTTCCATGGGGATGAGCATGATGACTTCCAGGCACAAAGCTGTGATGGGAATGACAGCCCTAGTGACTCTGCCAGGAAACCCCCACCTCTCTTCCCTGTTCAACTAACCCTTCCAACCCCCAGCCACTTCTGCCTAGTAATGGAAAAATCCTGTTGAATTTAATAGAGGGGAAAGATCAGCAGGGTTCTGTTGCAGACTGCTGGTGTGAGGTTCTTTGGAGGGCACAGACCTCCCCTGGGGCTCCTGGCCAAGCTTGGTCATGAGGCAGAGCAAAAGTGTGAAGAAGGGAGAGGTGATGGGAATGTAGAAACAGCCAGAAACTCATCAACCATTAAATTCTAGAGGATTTTTCCATAAGGGCAGCAAATGTCCAACTCAAGCCCTGACAGCTTGATATTGTCCAATTTCTAAGCTGCTCCTCTCCTCTCCCAATGCATGTTTTAGCTGGTGATGACCTAGCTCTATGTGATGAATTTGAACTTGACCTTAATTTTTCTTCTCAGTTCCTGAGATTTGCTTATAGATCTGTTTGGTGTGTACATTGAGAAATATGCTCCCCAGGCTTCTTTCCAGGACATTCAGCTGGTGGTGAAGACCATATTACTGTTTCTAACAAGATACTTCATTACCTAAGCTCTTTGGTACCTAAAAGCACACCAAACCCCTAAGTTTTACTCCCCACGTGGATGATGTTCACTTCACTGTTGGTGAAAGCTATCTTGTAGACTTTGGATTGCCTTTTGTTTCCAGTGCCTGACATACAGCCAGGGTGAAGGTACTCAGATCAGACACAAGGTCTGCCTACCCTTTTTCTGAGTGCTTGGGGGACACATTGCACTCTGGGCAGGCTCTGGGTGCTTGCCTCCATGCCTCTGTCATGGGACATGCTTTCTTGCTAGTCTCAGGCACCCAAACTTTTGCCTTGGTTTGAATATTGGTGGAGACATTTCCAAGCCAGCCATGAATAGAGACTGAGGCTTCTCTTCCACCTCTCCTTCAGCCTCTTTGACCAACTCACATGTGGTAAGGGAGCCTCTGGTCACTCTGAGAGTCATAGAATCATAGCATGGTTTGGGTTGGAAGTGATCTGTAAAAGTCATCTAGTCTAACCCCCTGGAGTCAACTAGGACATCTACAACTAGAGCAGGTACTCAGAGCCCCAGACAACCTGACCTGGGATGGGTCCAGGGATGGGACATCTCCCACCTCTCTGGGAAACCTGGAACAGGCTCTCACCATCCTCAGTGGAAAAAATACTTCTTCCTTCTATCTAGGCTCAACCTCCCTCTTTTAGTTTCAAACCATCACCCCTGGTCCTGTCACAACAGTTCCTGTTAGAAAGTCTCTCCTCGTCTTTCTTCCTTTAAGTACTGAAAGGCTGCAAGAATTTCTCCCTGGAGCCTTGTCTTTCCTAAGCTGAACAAGCCCAACTTTCTCAGCCTGTCCTCCCAGCAGAGAGCTTCCAGCCCTCAGATCATGTTTGTGTGCTCCTCTGGCCTCACTCCTCCAGCTCCATGTCTCTGCTGTGCTGAGCACTCCAGAGCTAGACCCAGCAGTGCACATGGGATCTCACCAAAGTGATATTGGTGTCTTCTCATTCAGGAAGATTTCTCCTTCACAACACCAAGTCCACACACTTCTCAGAATCATAGAATCCTAGACTGGTTTGGGTTGGAAGGGACCTCTGGAGGTCATCTAGTCCAACCCCCCTGCACTGGCCAGGGACATCCCCAACTACATCAGCTTGCCCAGAGCCCTGGCAAGCCTCACCTGGAATGCCTCCAGGGATGGGAACTCAACCACCTCCCTGGGCAACCTGGGCCAGTGTTCCACCACCCTCGTGGGGAGGAACTTCTTCCTGATGTCCAATTTAAATCTACTCCTCTCCGAAAAAGCAGTGCAACAGGCACAAACTGGAACCCAAGGAGTTCTAGCTGAATGTGAGGAAGAACTTCTTTCCTGTGAGGGTGCCAGAGCACTGGGCCAGGCTGCCCAGAGAGGTTATAGAGTTTCCTTGTCTGGAGAGATTCCAAAGCTCTCTGGACACAACCCTGAGTACTGTGCTAGAGCAGGGAGGTTGGCCTAGGTGATCTCTGGCTGTCCCTTCCAACCTCAACCCTTCTGTGTGATTCTGAGAGAGGTCAGGAGGAGCTGGGTGAAAGAACAAGTCTAACAAGAAGGTGGGAGAGGACTGGTGAGTTGCTCATCCACAGAGATGATCCATCAGGCATATGGTCTCAAGGCTTTAATCCCACTGGCCCTGCCCAACCACTCTTTGCCCTTACTCTTTCCAGGTAGGATAGGGTAGTAACTGAGGTTGGAGCTGCCCACCCACCCTACACAGCACAGCCCAGCTGATGCTGAGCCCACCTCAGCTTTCTGGCTCGGTACATGACCCAGGGGGGCAGCAGTAGCTCTCCCTGCACCATACAGAGCTGAGGATATCCATCCAGGAGAGCAGGTCCTTCCTCATCACCCCTCTGAGCTGTTCCCCAACAGACATGCCTTCTTCTCCATTTGCCTTCCCCAGCTCCAGCCTCTCCTTGGCTGATGGGCAGCCCCCCCGCTCAGTCCTTCCCTCTGTGTTCAGCCCTGTCCCTACCTGTCCACAGGGGAAGGTTCCTCAGGCTGAGCAGCTCAGGTGACAGCCACAACATGACCTTGCCTGTCAGTCTTTCCCTCTAACAGCCACCCCTGAAGCTCTCCATCTCCTCATGCAGAGGAGATGCTTTCTGGCTGTGGCTCTGTGATCAGGCTCACAAACAGCTGCAGGAGCATCACTTTTCTCCATGACTCCATTTTCCAGCTGTAAATGTCCTCCAAGGTAAATAAACCTGCTGCTCTGGGTGATCTCATCTTGAGAGACTTGGCTTCCACCAGCCTTGCTGCACTGGTACTTTTAACCCCTTGAAAAGTAAAGATAAAAGGAAAAGAAATGTGTTGATTAATTGTTTTCTTTTCATTTTCTAGTGGTGTCATATGTAATTTACTTTGTGAATGCAGTGAAATATCTATATATTTTTTATTTCCTTAGGCAAAAGCCACGCATGTCAGTTTTTTTACTGTTGTAAATTTGAGGTACAATAGGTGGCAGTAAGTAAGAGGTGTCTTTGGGGACACAGCTGGCCTTGAGAGGTCAAATGGATATATGGCAAACTGACATCCATCTCTATGCCTGGGAACATAAAAAACCATCCTGAGAAGTGTTTGTGGATTGTCTCCCAATTTGCATTCCCAACTGAAATGCAAATACCTCCTGCACTGTCTGTGCTTCTCTTGAGGATCTCAGAACCTCTTTTGAGTTTGAAGCATTCTTCTTTTGAGTTCTAGAATGACCATAAAATAACACACACACACCCCTGCCCCAAATCCAACAGTTTTCTTTCTTTCCAGTGAAAATTTTCAAAGTTTCCTTTTTGGCTTGTCCTGATTTACTCATTTTCTCTTTTTTGTTCCCTGTTTTGTTCTTGCTTTCCCTCCTCTACCTGCTGCCTCACGCCATCCAAATCAACATACAATGCGAAAAAAAAACCATGTCTCCGTCTGTATGTTGTGCACCTCTGCTGCTCAAACACCAAACCACCCAAACCACCACCCTAAATTTGTAACTATTCTTGCCAAACTATCCATCCATGACAACATCACATATAGGACACGGTTGGTTTCATTGAATTTAAACAATTCTTTCAATTCTCTGCTTTTCTTTTCCTCTCGTTTGCCTTTGGTTTGACTCGGGTTTGACGAGGTTTCCGATTGCACTGGGGACCAAGCCTCACTGCAGCCTGCCCCACACGTGGCTTCTCTTGCTCTGCACCTTCCTCCCCTTGGCTAGTTGGTGACGTGAGGACAATGCAGTTACCAATAGCCTGTGCTCTGCTCTTTGCTTCCTTCTGGCAAGGATAAAGGGGAGACTGACACTTGCTTTATTTTGGTGGCCAATCGGGTGAGATTGGGAGGGAAGGATGCTCTAGGATGAGCTGGACTAGTAGATCTGGCTGGGAAAGGCTTTGTTTTGGAAGTGCTGCTACCAAATTCAGCTCTTCAGAAAGTGCTTTGGGTTTATGGTGAGATGCAGTCAGCTTTCTGCATTGTTAAAAGCCTTACAAGTACTTAAGCCCATGGTTTACACTGTATTGTAAGGCAATATATATATATATGGAATTGTTTACAGGCTGGCTTCCCTCAAAGCAAAAGAGAAATCACAGGAAAGAGTGGTTTTTAATCAACTTGGAAAAATCTTTGTGCTACTAGCATCTGCAAGCATTTTGCCACCACAGTGGACACAAAGTCCCTGAATGCAAAAGCAAATTATCTCAAATAAAAAGCATAAGCTATCTTATGAACAGAGCTGAAAAACACTGGAAGCCAGATCCCACTGGGAATTGAGTGCCTGATTCCAAAGGTGCCTTTGGAAATACTGGCTTCATCTTTAAAAAGCATAAATGAAGCAAAATCAGATGACTAAAGAAAAGTAAGACCTAAACCCATCTCTTCTTCCATTCTCAATTCTCTGGGCTATGGTTAATAACACAAAGGAGACCATAAGCTTATCAAAAGTACTTGGCTACCTGACAACAGCTCTGGGTTAACATCTGCATTTCCTGTTGCACAGTTGCTTTTGAGAAACAAATTGGAGTGAATGTTCACTACAGATTGCAAATAAGCTCCATCCTGCAGAGTTAGGGGAAGGGAATTCTCTGCTAGCAAGCAGCAAAAAAAATAGAATCATACAATCTCCTGAGTTGGAAGGGACCCACAAGGATCATTGAGTCCAACTCTTGTCTATGCACAGGACAACCTTAAAAGTCATAGTGTTTGTCTAAGAGCATTGTCCAGATGCTTCTGGAATTCTCTCAGGTGTGGTGCCATGACTGCATCCCCAGGGAGCCTGTGCCAGTGCCCAACCACACTCTGGGAGGAGAACCTTTTCCTAATATCCAAGCTAACCCTGCCCTGGCTCAGCTTCATGCCATTCCCTCAGCTCCTGTCTCTGGTCACCAGAGAGAAGAGATCAGCTCCTGGGTGAGTTAAGAGTCTGGGACAGTCTGGGACAGGAATCCTCCTGGTGGGACCTGTGAGGATGTGTCTTGGAGACTTCATCTTCTGCACCTCTGGCCTAAAGAGCAAAAGCCACTGCTCTGGCATCAGCTGCACCCAGGAATATATANGTCACTAGTATGTCCCCTGAAGCCTTCTCTTCTCCAGGCTGAACAATCCCAGCTCCCTCAGCCTGTCCTCAGAGCAGAGGTGTTGCAGCCCCTGAGCATTCTCGTGGCCTCCTCTGCACCTGCTCCATCAGCTCCATGTCCTTTGTGTGTTGAGGGCTCCAGAGCTGGACCCAGTATTCCAGATGATAAACCAGCTTGTCTCCATTTGGCCAAAATTTGACCTTTTTGCTGTTTGTGCTGCAGGTTAAAGGCTTAAATGCTCATCCTGCAGTTTGATAGGACTGCAAGTCTCTTAGATCTTAGGTGCAGGTCCAGGCTTCTTCAGCATGCAAGGCACCCAAGTTAGATCTTTGGAGCACCAAGTTGTCCTCCAGAGCTGCCTGCTTCCTTCCAGTGCTGCTGATGGGAGCCTACAGGGACTACAGCAGAAGCACCTAAGTGGAAGGTAGTAGGGAATGAGGAGGGATCTGGGCATCACACACACACTGTTCCTGGCTCAGAGTGAAAGGCTCTGACATGCCTGGAATGGCAGAGTCCTTCAGACATAGGCAAGCATGGCAAAAATCTTCAGCCTCTTAGAATCATCAAGAGTCTTCCCCAAGCTTCAGAGGAAGCCAAGACCCTCTGCAAGATTCAGGAGCTCTTCTTCAGTGCCAGCAATGCCATGAACATTGAAATGGGAACACACCACTTCCTCAACAGTGCTTCCTGAGCAGAACAGGATCATTCTTGTTGATGCCAGATGAAGACAACTGCCGCAGCTTCCTGAGTGATCTCACTCCCGCTTGCTTGGATTCCTCTTCCCACTGCTCTTTGTGACTTTGAGTGACCCCTTCATCTTCAGGACAGAAATCTGAAGTTTCAGGCCTGGGAAGTTGTTGTGTTCTGAAGCTGGGCTGCAGGAAGAAACAGAGATGAGGAGCTCAACTTCTACTATTGCTTTGTGGCAGCTTAGTACAACCTCCCTCACTAAATCCTGCAGAACATGTCTCATCATGGCATAAAAACCTCACATTCCCACTGCAGGTTGAAAAACCTGAAGCACCAAATCCACTGAGCTGGGTCTTTGCCACTGGTGTACAGAATGGAGCTTGTTCTGCATCCCTGGGGACAGTGGGCACAGCCACTCTTTTGGGGAGGAAATTCTGCTGGGAAGAGCTGGAGGAACAGATCCAGATGGTGCCTCTGTGCCCTATTCCTCATGGCTTTTGAGTATGGAAAACACCCTCAGAAAGGGTAAAAGAGCAAGCTGCCCAAGATGGGACAGCAGTCAGGGCCTGTTCTTTATCCATGAGATCTGTTCTTCCTGTTTGCCTCCTGCTTGGCAGATTGCTCCAGGGATGCATTGCTCAGCTGAGCTTCAGTCCTGCTCCCTTGGTGGGAAACAGTGGCTGAGCCCAGCTGTGCCCAGAACCCCTGGGGCTGGAGGGGTGGTAGCTGGGTGCCTTTGGAACCAGAGATCCCTCCTTTAGGAGAAAAGTGACAGGCCAGGGGAAAAGGGTTTTCAAACAATTTGCTAGTCCTCAAGCAGATGATGAAGTCATAAAGCCTCTTGTGAGCACTGGTCAGCCTCTAGCATCTGTGCAACAGAAAAGCAGACAGAAAGCTGGAAAGAAGGACCTTGATGATCTTAGAGGTCTCTTCCACCCTTAATGATTCTGTGATAGCCTAGGAGATGCTCACACATGTGTCATGTCATAGAGGTGGCAACATGGGAGAGGAATTGACACAAAACATTGCATCCACAAGAAATACTGCAACGTGGAGTTTCCCCTTTAGCTGCATGCAGCTCTAGCACCTGCCTGGACAGCTGAGGTGTTGAGGGAAGGGTTTTCTCCATGGTGTGTTGAGGGTTACACATGTGGAGCTCTTCCACTCACCCCCAGTGTCTCACCTTCCTCTGGAGAGCACAGAGAACCATCCCCTGAGCACTCTGCCAGCCATGCTGGCAGGGGATTTTCCTGGGTTGTGAGGCATTCCCCACAGACCTGAGGCTTCCACTATGCTTTTGGGAAGAGCAGCACAAGAGTCCAACAGGGAGGGCTTGGGGCAGGGATTGTTTTGCCTCTCCCCATCGCAGGGAGTTGGGGCTGATAGATATAGCTGCAGAGTTTTGATCCTCCCTGTTTCATCCTGCCTGTCCTGTAGCACAGGGAAGTCCTGTGCTCAGCATCACCTTGCAGCCATCCTAGAGCAAAGCAGATGCTAAGCATCATGTCAGCTGTGATGGTGGATGGGGTTCTAGCCAAGTCGTTTCTGTTAAGCTGCAGGAAGGCAAAGAGATGGACCCTGCAGGCACTACCCTGTCTCCTAAGCTTGTGCACGGGAGAGCTCTGCCTTGAAGGTAGTAATGTGTCAGACCTGGTGCCCAAGTGCCACAAACATTACACCTCAGTTATCAGTCTCCCTGCTGCTGGGGAGACTTTGCATGGTTCCAGTGGGCTGTGGGTTAAAGCTCTGCCCTGTGCAGTGGCCCTGCTGGAGCTGCTCTGTGGAGGGGTACCCACCTGCACCACAGCCAGCATGGGCAACAGGTCACTATGGCCCAGAGCAGTGATGGCACCTGCTTATCTAGCCACCACCCAGGCTCTCATATGGCCCTTTACCTGCTCAGGTGAGTTCAGCTGGTGTTTTGTGAAGGAAAAACAAAGCTGTGAAAAACAAAGCAGGAGCTGATGCTGAGAGATCCAGGCTAAGTTGTCAGTGCCTGTTTTAGTGACCCTGAGCAACCCAGGGGAATCCTTGCTCGTGTGGTGCCTGCCAGAGCTGCTTTCTGTTGCTGGCTGCAATGAGCTGAGTGTTGTCTGCTCTTTCATTGAACATACCTCTGCTTTTCTCTTTTCTCTTTATTTGAGGACTGATCTCTGGTCTGTGCCTACCTCTGAGCTGCTTGTGTGTTTTTAACATGAGAGAAACCGAGTGCATGCCTGAGACTGATTTCTTGAACTCTTTTTTGATGGGAGTGGTGGAATGCAATGCTAATGGCCCCAAAACTGAGCTGGCAGTTAAAGAACTGAATAGATCCAACAAGCCCCCCCCCCAAATTCAGCAGGAGCTCTGCAGCCAAATGAGCAAGAACCATGGGTCAGGTCAATACGACTGGGTGTCTTCTGGTAAAATGAAAGGGAAAGACTATTTTTGCTTGGCTTTACCAAAAAGAGCTCCTTATCATTCTATTTCCCACTACTGCTTGATAGTTTAAAGTGGGAAGCTTTCTCCCTTTAGCTAACTCAGTCAACTAAGTGGCTGTGAGCTAAGATGAGTGAATTGGATCCAGTATGGAAAGGGGGCTGGTTTTCATCTCCTTAAAATAGGAGGGCAAGAGGGATCTGGCTTTTGCATGTTTTGTTTTGGAAAGAACCCTCTCTAGATTAGCTCACTGGGGCAAGAAACCTCTTTTCCCTGAAGGGAAGCCAAAAAAAAAATGGGGTGGGGGATGGGGAGAATCAAACAAAACCAAATGGAAATCAGAATCCGTCTCCAGCAGTTCTTTGATTCACCTGCAAAGATACATTTAATAATGAGTAAAATAATAATAACAATAAATCAGCAGGTTCCTAAGGCACCCTCCTGCTGTTGAATGCTCATTGATTTGCTTCCAAAGAGTCTTGCTGGTGCCCTTTCTCCTTGACAAGCCTGTCCAGTCACACTTTGTGTAACATTAAAATCCTCCAGCTTAGAAAACATCCTCATTCATCCAAGGATGTTTTAATCTTCACTGGACAATGCCTTTCTTTGTTCTGGTAGAGGCTCTAGACACAGTCCCTTCCCACAGTCTTGGCTTAAGTTCAACTCCTTGTAGCAAGTGAGCTGACCAAGACTTCCAAACCCCCTCCTTCTTGCTAAGATGGCACCAGAACCTCTCCCAGAGTCTTGAGGGGAGCCAACTCTGCCTTGCTGAGAGCAAACAGCAGCTCCATGGAGAGCCCAAAAGGGCCTTTCCCTTTTCTCACATGGAGCCAGTAGCAGAGGGGAGGAGGGCTCTTGTGGAGAGGGATTTTCTCATTCTTGCTGCATGTGGAGTGATCTGCACTGACGAATGTTTCTTTTGGAAGGTTTTCTGGTGGCCGATTTGCTGCTTAGATCGTGAAGCTGGTAATTTTAATTTCTTTTTGGCGGGCTGTTGTTTGGCCTCGCAGTCCTTGCTGAAGGACACACAACCTTTACTTTCCACAGGACAACTTCATCAACCTCAGCTTCCTGAGGCTCTTCAGGGCAGCCAGGCTTATCAAGCTCCTTCGCCAGGGTTACACCATCCGCATCCTGCTCTGGACCTTTGTGCAGTCCTTTAAGGTGAGTGTCAGGGGGGTGATGCTTGCTAGTGTCCTTCCCCTTGCCAAGGGAAGGGTCTCTCTGCACCTCTACGAGTTAATTGTGCAGAAAAGCTTCCTGCTATGCACTGAGCATCCCCTGAGCACTGCAGGTGCTGAGCCATTTGGAAGAGGAGTCTGAAAGGCTGATGGCTGCTGAGGCAGACTCGCAGAGAACGTGCAAAGCTCAGGTTGTCCTTGAGCCTACCTACCACAAAATCCCTATGGCAAAGGCTGGAGACTCAGGTATTCACATAGGAAAAGGCAGGCTAGCTAAGAACTGCCTTCCTGCCTCTAGTTTGCTCCCTGGGAAGCTACTTGTGTATCTTTCCCCCCAGTGAAGATCTCTCAGACTTACTCCAAGAGCAAAGATGTCCAACAGAAACCACATCAGCCCTTTGCCCTGTGTTTCCTAGGAAGCTGCCCCTGCCCTGCTCTGAGCATCACACACTAGAGCCTTAGGGGAAAACTTCTCTTCTTTTTTCTAGCTGTTATTAATTAAGAAGCATTAATTACCTGTTCATTTAGCCTGAGTGGAAAGTAGCTATTACTCTCAGCTTGGGTGACATAACTGCATTGCAGACTTCACTAATTCCTTGCTAAACCTCAGGATCTTTCTGTCCTCCTGGCATTGCAGCCTGGGCCTGTTTCAGAGCAGGAACTTTTCTCTTGAATGTCTATTTTTTTTCCCTCTCCTACTAAATTTACAGCAAGGTCATTAAAAATTGATGCTGGTACAGTTCTGCACAGGAAGTGCCAGTGGCAGTCAATAGCTCCAGTGCTTGCTGCAGAGCTTCTGACTGTGCTTTCCCTGCTCATGGCTTAGCTGCTTGCAAGGATGTGTAGAGAGCCCTTGGCCAGCCCAGACTGCAGTGAGACTGATGGCTCCCTGCCTCCAGGGATTTGCCTTCTGGAGGCTGCCACATTTGTTCATATTCTCTTCTCACTTCCTTCATCTGAAGGACAAATGGCACAAAACAGAGGGCAACCTAGAAATGAGATGCTGCCTGCATTTAACATAATGTGTTTGCTGTCATTAACATCACATTCTCCTTTTCACAGGCCTTGCCTTATGTTTGCCTCCTCATTGCAATGCTCTTCTTCATCTATGCCATTATTGGCATGCAGGTAAAAAGAAATACCTTTAATAGTGCCTGGAAGTAGCTTGGGTTTGTCCCTCTGGGTCAGGGTTAGTGCCTTCACAGCAGGATCAACAAGTTGAGGTGAAAGGCTCTTCTTGTCCAGTGTTGGGTAAATCAGAAGTGCAAAAAGAAAGGCACTTTTTCTGCCCTTATTGCCAGATCTTGTGCTGAACATGGCCCTGGGTGTACAGATATTTCTGGGTGTACAAAGGGAGAGCATGGGGAGGGAAACTGCCTGCAGGGGATGAGCCTGAGGCACAGCATCTCCAGAGGTGGGTGAGCAGCTGCATCTCCTGCAGGCAGGACACATCCTGTGTGGGATCTGAGCACTTCCAGAGGCTGAGGACAGGGAACAGCTCAGATGCTGCACTGTTCTTAACATGAGAATGTTTTCTTGGCCTGGGATGGAGCTGAGCTGTGCTGTTGGGAAGGATCTGTGTGAAGACAAAGTGTGTATGCCTGCCTCTTCAGCACAGAAGTTTTTGAGATCCCCTGAAAGCAGGACAAATTCTTTTCCTGCCTTTTCTCTCCACTCCTCTTGATTCACCTTTATTGCAATATCCACATGAGGATGTGTTTGGCCTGAAGGACTTTCTGTTGTCCCTGGCAGGTATTTGGAAACATTGCTTTGGATGATGAGACCTCCATTAATCGGCACAACAACTTCAGGACCTTCCTGCAAGCCCTGATGCTTCTCTTCAGGTGAGGAGGCTATCAAATCCCACACAACCTGCATGGTTTTGCATATGCCACTTTAGCTGCTGAGGCTGAGGCATCCTCTAGGGAAGGTATCTGGTGTGATGCATTCACTCCTGCTTCCTCCTCCTCAGCACTGATGACAGATCTATTTTAGCACCTCCAGTGCTCTGACACCCCACATCAACTCGGGCAGAAGCTTAATATAAGACAGAACCCCCCTAGTTTGACTGATGGATGTGCTTCCTGTCGTGAAGCTTACTCTATTTTAAGGCAGAATTCCTTTAATTGGTCATTTCTGCATTGCCAACAAGTTAGGGCTCAGACGTCAATGGGAATGTTGCCATCTGGGTTCACTCTGCCTGGAAACTAAGACTTCCTAAGGGATCCAAAAAATCAATGAAATGGCAGATTTTCATTTTCAGAGCAGGCAATAATGAAATGCAAACTGGGGCAGCTTGGGGACAGTGTCACTTGTCCAGGTATGTGCCAGGTGATGCAGGAAGCCAGTGGTTAATGACTGTCCTGGTCCCACCAAGCCAAGCTGAGGCTTAGCTCTGCTGCTTGTGCAGCACTTGCAGTGGAACATCTTCCCTGGGCTTTGCTTTGCCTACTTGCTGTGAAAGCAGACAGAAAGGAAATTAGTCCTCTCTAGCTCAGAATAATCACTTGACTCAAACCACTCAATTTTAATTAAACTGGAGAATTATTCAGTCTTGTGTCCAGACCTCTTGGTCCCTTCCCAGATGTATGCTGCAGTGGGACAGAGGCTGCAGGAGCATGATGGGGGAGAGGGATTCTGCCCAAGGGAATGGAGCTTCAGGTCAATGTTACAAGTGAGGGAATCTGCTGTGTAGATCAGGGTAGCCTGAAAGCTATTCTGGTTTACATTGAGCATCAGAATCAGGGAGATCTGCAGTGCTGAGTCCAGCTCTGGAGTCCTCAGCTCAGCAGAGACATGGAGCTGCTGGAGCAGGTCCAGAGGAGACCACAAACATGGTCTGAGGGCTGGAAGCTCTCTGCTGTGAGGACAAGCTCAGAGAGTTAGGCTTGTTCAGCCTGGAGAAGAGAAGGCTCCAGGAACACCTTCCTGCAGCCTTTCAGTGCTTAAAGGAGCCTAGAAGAAAGCTGGAGAGAGACTTTTTAGCAGGGCCTGTTGGGACAGGCCAAGGGGTGATGGTTTGAAACCAAAAGAGGGAGATTTTGACTAGAGAGAAGGAAGAAATACTATTTATACTGAGGGTGCTGAGAGCCTGTCCCAGGTTTCCCAGAGAGGTGGGAGATGTCCCATCCCTGGACCCATCCCAGGTCAGGTTGTTTGGGCTCTGAGCACCTGCTCTAGCTGCAGATGTCCCTGCTGAGTGCAGAGGGGTTGGGCTAGGTGACCTTGGCAAGTCCCTCCCAAGCCAAAGCATTCTGTGACTCTAATGAAGTTAATTTGGGTCAGTAAAGGCACAAAGTGGGTGTCCCCCGGGGGGGTACGAGGCAAGGCTTGGATCTCACTCTCTCTGCCCTCCCCATCTGCAGGAGTGCCACAGGGGAGGCCTGGCATGAGATCATGCTGTCGTGCCTGAGCAACAGAGCCTGTGACCCACTCTCTGGCCTCACCAAAAAGGAATGTGGCAGTGATTTTGCCTATTTCTACTTCGTGTCATTCATCTTCCTCTGCTCCTTCCTGGTAAGTCTATCCCAATCTCTCCCAAAGTGGAGTTGCTGGTGTGCTATGTCCCTCCTCCCCTCCCCAGACCTTCTCTCTCTCTCCACTCTCTTTCTTCCTCCTTCTCCCTAATGATGATTTATACAACATTACAAGGCAGCTTCCCTAAAACCCATTTATCATCCTGCTAATAAAACCCCTTTAATCCCCAAAGAGATCATTTAGTCATTAGTTTAAAAGGAAGAGGTTTATCTTTCTTCTCATGGGGGGGGATTCTAATATTTGGAATTAAGCATTAATCTCTTTTGTCTTGATTTGTACCATGCTCCTTTGAAGAAGAGGAGCTGGGGAGGGCAGAGTGAGGATGGCCAAGATGACCCTGGCTCAGGAAGGCTTGCAGCAGGCAGCTGGGAGCATCCCTCTTCTTTGATTCCTTGTTTTTTTGGTTGCTTTTTCAAATAAAGGCAGTGATCCTTTTATTCTGCAGCAGTGCCAGGAAAGCTTCAGACATGAGCATCCCCAGAGCTGTTGTACTTGGCTGGTGCCTGTGGCCATGCCATGAAGCTGAGTGGTGTGGTTGATATGCCAGAAGGGCAGGATGCCATCCAGAGGGATCTGGATAAACTTGAAGAGTGGGCCCAAGAGAATANGTTCTTTCCCCAGAGAGTGGTTAGGCACTGGCACAGGTTGCCCAGAGAGGTTGTGGCTGCTCCATCCCTGGCAGTGTTCAAGGCCAGGCTGGATGCAGCCCTGGGTGACCTGGGCTAGTGACTGGCATCCCTGCTCAGTGCGGGGAGGTTGGAACTAGATGATCTTTAAGGTGCCTTGCAACCTGCCCATTCTGTGATTCTATGATTCTATGGAGCTGGCTCTAAGCTCTAAGAGATGCCAGTGTCCATCTGATTGTTTGCATGAGCGAAACCTCTCTGCTCCTGGGACTTGGTTCACTTCCCTGCACCACTGGGACAGAGGAAAGGAGAACAGGGACAGGGAGCCAGGTAAACTTCAAGCAGGAGATGCAAGTCACTGCTCTGCAGTGTACCAGAAAGCAGCCTGCCAAGCCTCCATGTCTCCTGCCATGGGTTTGCTCTTAAAAATGGAAGACTTGATGCTTTGTGGAGCTGATCCCTGCTATCATCAGAACCCTTCAAGCAGGAGAAGGTGTAAGCATGGTGCTGGCTACAGCTAGAGCAACTCCACTGGTCCCTGCTGATATCCTGCCTGGCTGCTGCTGCCCCTTTGGCATCCCAGGGGTTATTTCTTCTGCATATAACAAAACCCATGGAGCCCTGAAAGCTTATAGCACATTCATGCTCCATTTACTGATTCCTTCAGCACTCTATTTCCAACCAAACTGGACAAATCCCTACCCCAACCTCAGACATCCTCACTGCTATTGTCAAGTGCATTACTGCTCCTCAAGCTTTTGCTTTAGAACAAACCCCATCCCACCCCAGCCTCCCCCTCCCTGGCTCCTGCCAGCCATCCCACTTGCCATGGAGGAGGAGAAGTGGCAGCTGGAGCACATCTGTGTGAAACAGAGCTTTGTGTGAGCTCTGCCCCTCAGTCAGTGCTCCTGGAAAAGGCCCTGGAAGCTCAGCAGGAGCTTGCTGGCAGCCAGAAGGGAGAGAGCCCTGGGCAGGAGCTGCAGCAGGCTCCAAAGGCAGGCAGCAGAAAGGCCAGCAGTTGGACTGCCATGGGACAGGGCTGGAAGTCAATCCTTCAGATGCCTTCAGCACCTCACTGCAATGACACTTGTGGTTCCCCACAAGTGATTCAAGGGTTTCAGAGCCCCAGCCTTGCCAGGAGGGCATGCTCCTGTGGTTGCTGGGATGTTACACCAGAGATTTGGAGGGAAGTTGGAGAAGGGATTTGGTTTGAAATGTTGGCTTTGGCTCTTTGTGCATGTCCAGCCTGACAGCCCTAATTTTCAGTGTTTCCATCATTTTCCTCCTGTAATTTACACTGTTGAAATATATCCATTTAAAAATAAACAGAGACTTTAGGAGCAGATGTTCCCTGAGCAAGGGAAAACTGTTCCAAGCTGTGGCTCAGGGCAATGGAAAGGATCTTGGGTTTAGGAGCAAACTCTCAGATATTAGAGTTGGGATTGTTCAGTCTGGAGAAGAGAAGGCTCCCAGGAGATCTTCTTGTGGCCTTCCAGGATCTGCAGGGGCTACAAGAGGGCTGGGGAAGGACTTGTTAGGCTATCAGGCAGTGATAGGATTAGGGAAATGGATCCAAACTAGAGGAGGGGAGATTGAGGTTGGCTGTTAGGCAGAAGTTGTTCCCCAGGAGGGTGCTGAGCCACTGTGCCAGGTTGCCCAGAGAGGTGGTGGCAGCCCCAGCCCTGGCAGTGTTGCAGGCCAGGCTGGCTGGGGCTGGGAGCAAGCTGCTCTAGTGCCAGATGTCCCTGCCCAGGGCAGGCACAGGGGTTACAGCCAGCTTTAATGTCCCTTCCAATCTGACAATTCTGATTCTATGATTTTGCTGTCCTTTGATGCTCTGGGTTACTGTGTTACACGTGGGGAACCTTCAGCATATGAGCCAGCCCTGCTGATGTGATTAGAGTGCTTGCAGCCTTTGAGCAGCTGATTGAGAGCTGGCTTGGACCCTCCTGTCCTGTCCTGTCCTGTCCTGTCCTGCACTGCCCTGAGATGGCAGGAGTGGTCCAGGCTGTGCTGCACACAGACCCTGTGAGCATCCAGGAACTGGGATGGCATCAAGTGCTGGCTTGGCTCCTCAAACCCAGCAGAGCTGGTGGATGTTGAGCTGACAAGCTCAGCTGCAGGAGTCAATTCACACACATGGGTGAAGAGTACAAGCCTTGCTTGCATCTGAGGCCCTCACAGGACTGGTGTCTGCTCAGCTCTGTGCTCTGCAGCTTGGCCTGGAGAAGACCCTTGGGGAGTGCAAGATACCCTGGTGCCCTAGGGTAGGACATTGAGATGTTTGGGCAGGTCTCTGCTTCTGGCTTTCTAAAATATAGATGGACTGGAAGTCTGGGAAGTGCGTGGTTAGCATTTGATGGTGACATGGTGACTCTTTCTGGGCTGTGCTTGTCTGTACTGGGGCATTGTGCATCTCAGCAAGAGCTAAGGCTCCTTCCTCCCTCCAGATCCTATATAGATGTGAATTCTTTAAAACTGCACAAACCCCAAACTCCACTGCTTCATTTTATTTCCATGACCTGCAGACCAGCTAAGCACATCTCTATTCAGTTCAGTTCTGCTCATCCCTGTGCAAAAGTCCCAGGCTGCTCTACTAGAGTCCTCCTGGCTCAGCACCTCAGCCTCCCTGCACGAGACCCAACAAAGGGAGAAAGAGGCCTTATGCCTGCCAGGTCTTTACCCAGCACAGGAGCATCCCTTCCTGCCTGCCCTCCTGCTCTTCCATTCTGCAGGCTGCAGCTTGAGCTTTTCCCACTGAAATCCTTCTGGCTCTTCCCTTGGCTTTAATAAGAGGAGAAGTGTTTGCCAGGCTGTGCTAGGCAGCAGCCATTAGGGACAGGAGCCTTTTGGGTGTCCTGCTCCTCCACTTGCTGGGGCGAGGCTGGATGTGACCCTGGGTGACCTGGGCTAGTGATTGGCATCCCTGCTCAGTGTGGGGAGGTTGGAACTGGATGATCTTTAGGGTCCCTTCCAACCTGCCCATTCTAGGATTCTATCCTTGAAGGTTTGAATTGCTATGAGTCAAAAGTAGGACATTCAGGCTGAAGATTGAATTTTATTCTAGCTATTCTTGTCCTGATCAGTGTTGATATGGAAGTGCTGGCAGACTTGCTATCACTCTGTAGGTGAGCAGCTGCTGCAGCCCCTGGGCTGGTCTGTGGGGTGAAGAAGGGGCAAGGCAGAGGTGCTGAGCTGCTCAGGTTCTGGTGTGTGGGTGTGTGTGTGTGTGTGATGTTTTAGGGTGTCACCAGTGATGGGGATGTGGCCAAACTGTCCATAGTCAAAAACTTGCTGTGTACTGCAGAGCTTGCAGTGTTCAAGGGAGCAGGAGGTGGCAGCATGGTCCCCAGGGACAAGTTTGTGGAATTCATTCTCTGGGGTGCAGCTGCTTCTCACAGAAACCATCACTCTGCTAAGGAAAGGATACCTGCTCCCCTTCCAGCTTCTGTTCCTTCTCCTTTTCTCCTCCTTCTCCCTTTCTCCTCCTTCTACCTTTTGCCTCCTTCTCCCTTTTGCCTCCTTCTCCCTTTCTCCTTCTCCTCCTTTTCTCCTTCTCCTCCCTTTCTCCTTCTCCCCCTTTTCTCCTTCTCCCTTTCTCCTACTCCTTTTCTCCTTCACCTTTTCTCCTTCTCCTCCTTTTCTCCTTCTCCTCCCCTTCTCCTTCTCCTTTTCTCCTTCTCCCTTTCTTCTTTTCTCCTTTTCCTTTTCTCCCCTCCCCTCCTCTCTCCCTTTCCCCTTCCCCTCTAACTGCATTATTGCTCCCTCCCTGCAGATGCTGAACCTCTTTGTGGCTGTGATCATGGACAATTTTGAGTACCTGACCAGAGATTCCTCCATCCTTGGGCCTCACCACCTGGATGAGTTTGTGCGGGTCTGGGCAGAGTATGACCCAGCTGCCTGGTAGGTGCACAAACAGCCTGGGGTAGAGTGAGCACAGCCCCAAAGCTTGAGCTAACACTGCTGGGAAATGCTCAGTCACTGGAGATGAACCAACCTGATGTCACCACAAGGCCATTTCCTTCCTGTAGACATGAGGTAGACATCAATCAAGGGAGCAAAACACACTCTCCTCCCCAACTCTACACAAAGCCAAGATTTAATAGGCTAAATTCAGATCATCTTGGCTAAAGAGCCAAGTACAAAAGCTGTTTAGCATTTCCAAAAGGAGCTTTGATTGCCTTTGGCATCTACATCCTCAGTTTGGGGAGAAAAATACGCAGAACCTCTTGCCATTCGCAGCCCTTTGGGTACCTTAGGAGGCAAGGTCTAGCTCCACCTCCTTGGTGCAGCAGTTCTCTCCCAGTTGGCAATCACCTGAATGATTTCCCAAATTGTGTGCAGAGACCTGAGGCCACACAAAATGCATTCCACTTTCCAGGTGCTCTCTGTCCCTTGTGCCTCAGAGGCAAGTGCTACAGGCTCAGGTTTCCCCATCTGCTTTCCCCAACCTGAGAGGCACCAGGGAGTCACCTCAGCTGCTTTGCTGAAAACATGGCATTTTTCCACAGACTTTTCTCATCAAACCCAATATTTGGATCTTGGAAGCCTTTTTCTAATGACATCACACTGTAGAAGGGAGTTTTTGTTCATCTAACTTTAGCTTTGGAGCTTGCAGTTGGAACATAAGATGTGAAGTAAGAAGGAAATGCAATCAAGCTCACTTTGGGAGCATTCTGGTTCTCAGTGAGCCTCTGATGAAAGGTTCCTGCTGGCTGAGTGTGTGAAAGGAGGAAATGGTTTTCTCACAGCCAGACAGTGAAGGGTTGGGGTTTATGGGTTTATCTCTTTGTTTTTCTTATCCAAAGCCCCTGGCAGGGAGAGCTCCACACCATGGCTGAAGCACCACAGCAGTGGGGCAGTGACAGGGACAGCCCCAAGAGCCACTGCTGAGGTTTTGGAGGGGTTTGTTAAAAATGAGGGAATGGCTCGGAGCAGCTCTCACTTCTAGAGCAAGACTGACCTCAATATATTGCTTTTCTCCATTGCCCAGAGAAAGCTACTGCACAGCAGTCCTGCTGACTGTGGTGTTCTCATTTCTGATGCTCAGAGATACAGGTCACAGCCATTTCCAAGCTATTCTGCAGCTTAGGAATTTGCCTCTTGGGAGACCTTTTCTTTAGTGGAAGCCTCACTACTTTAGTATCCATTTTCCTCCCCACAAGTTCCTCTGCAGTGCATCTCCCTTGTATTTCTAATGAAGCTGCCTCCAGTCTTCCCATTCCTTTTTGTTTCCCTCCAGCAGAGACAGATGCAGAAAGTGTTTGTATCATCAGCATCTCAAACTCCCTGCAAGGATGCAATTCAACTGCTTTAAAACACCTCTGTTCAATTGATTTAGGCTAACTTTAAATGTAAGCCTCTTCCAAAACGCATTTCCCTGAACTGTGTGTGATTTTAACTAGCTCCAAGCCTTCAGTGCTGTGAGCCTGCACATCCAGTGCACACACACCAACAGCTTGTAAGCTGCAAGCAGATTTTCCTCACCACGTGCTCTGTAGCACAGACAGGTCCTTTGTGGGTATTTGACAGGCAGTAAATAGCTTTTTCCCTCCCTTCTTGTTCAAATCCAGTCCTATCTCTTGCCACTAGGAAATCTCAATGAGACTGAAAGCTTAGGAGTGCCTGGTCTCACCTTCAGAAAGTGTCTTGGCTCCTGTTAGCATCCCTGGGAGGAGAAACACACCTGCAAGGGCAAAATTCCCAGCATCAGTGTGCTTTTGAACTTTTACATGTTCAGGTTTCCACCCACGAGAGGCACAAACATTAAGCTCACAGAAAGCTTTGCTTGCTCTATTACTCTGCATTACACTTTGTGAGTCCCCCAGGGGCCAAACCTTTTCACTTCTGGAGCTGTTAATGCAGAATAACTCATCTCTTAAGCTCCCAATTCTGTTTTTCTCTAACCTTGTTCCCAATTTGCCCTGGTGTGAAGCTATTGATGTTGGCAGAGGGAGCAGGAGCCAGAGTGACCCTGAGACATGATGCTCAAGGCTTGATCCATGTTGTGGATTTTCCATGTGTGAATAGTTCCACTGAAATCACTTCTGTTTCCAGAGGTGGGACTAACATTTCCACAGTTTCAAAGTAATTTGAATTCCATTCCCAGTTGAAGGCCAGAACAGATCTTTGGATCATTTGGGCTGAACTCCTGTGAAGCTCTGCACATTCACCATAGCTCCCCATGGGCTAAGCCTAATAACTTCTCTGTTAAGGCATGATCCCAGCAGCCCACCTGAGCTTCAGAGGAGCTGTGTTTCATTCAGCTGTTCATCCCACTAACTCAGGGGAAGAAAACATTGATCCAGTTTTTGTTTTCCATGCCAAGCACCTCCTTTTAGCATTTCAGCTAAATAATCCCCATAGACTCCCCAGGCAGTGTTACCTTCTGCTTAGATGCAGGTGAGCTGCTTCTTGCTTCCATCTGGCACTAACTGATCACCTCTCTCAAGGTCTCTGCTTTGATTGCCCCAAGGAAAAGGGAATTAGGTCTCTTCTCCCAGGTTAGCAGTGAGAGGACATGAGGAAATGGCCTCAAGTTGCACCAGGGGAGCTTTAGATTGGATGTTAGGGAACAATTTCTCTACTGAAAGGGTTGTTAGGTGTTGGCCTAGGCTGCTCAGACAATACTGGAGTCACCATCCCTGGAGGGGGTTAAGGAACATCTAGATGTGGTACTTAGGGACATAGTTTAGTGGCATGCTGGTGGTAAGTAGATGGTTGGACTTGATGCTCTTGGAGGTCTCTTCCACCCTCAATGGTTCTGTGATTCTGTGATAATTACAGTGTTTCTCCACTTCCCACAGCTTGAGGCCCTCGATGAAAGATGCTGCATGGGTAAAAAGTACAAGTGTTGTTATACTCTTGTTCCACAGACAAGATTTAAAACACGGGCTTAATGTGTGTGCCTTTCCCTATGTCCAGTGTCTATATCCTCTTCCCAGTATCCATAGCTATTTCCAATATCACCTTCGGTTTGGTTACAAAATCTAACTTTATGTAACCTTTTCTGGGGGAAATAAGACTCAAAAGGAAGTAAAAAAACCCAAACCAGCTGCTCCCAGCTGTGGGTCAGACTCCATGGGGTAAGTATGGGGAAACTCCTGGATTTAGGGGTGGCAGAAGCCTTGGGCTGCCAGAGAAAGAGAGAGAGAGAGAGAAATGGGGTGGACACAGGGCTGGAGTTAATCAGGACAAGGTATAACAACACTGGATTTATGGATGGACTGGGAAAGAGAAGAAAATTGGTTATCTATGGGCTTTTATTTGTCCAAGATAGATAAAGTGAGTGTGTTGCCTTTCTTAGACTCCCCTTCACAGTGATGACCCCTCAGAGACACTGGAAATGTTGGTCTTGCTATCCCATTCCTATTAGTTGCTCCCAAGAGCTGAGGGAGATGCTACTGGCAGCACCTTCAGCAGTCAGGAGGAGCTGCAGGTATCTGAGATACTTAGCTATTAGAGATAAAGGGATCTTGCTCGGGGCTTGGAGCAAGTTGCTCTAGTGGAAAGAGTTGGAACTAGATGATCTTTAAGGTCCTTTCCAATCCAAACCATTCTATGATGGAAAGAAAGACAACTCAAATAGATTTAAACAATCTGGGGAAGAATCCCTATTTGTCATAACTTATCCTAATTTGCTGCCATGGCCTTCTGAAGGGTTTGTGCTGCTTTTCAAGCCTTCCACAGACTCTTGGAGAGCTCAGGGGAGTGCTCATACCTATGTTCTGATTCTAGCAAACCCTTCTAAGGTTTTGGTAAGCTTCTTGCCTCAGTTGAAGCAATATAGGTTTTTATAACCACCACCAGGCCTGCAGCCAAGGTTTGCAGAGTTCCATTTGATCTGCTTCTGAATTCATAGTTTGGAGTCAATTGTGCAAGTTTTGAATAGACCTTGATTTTCCCCATCCACAAAAGCACTAAAACTGAAGGAGGTGTGCCAAAATATTCCAGCCTTCTTTAAACAATGGATCAAAATAAACACTGAGGAGCCAAATCACCTACTTTGCCTTTGGAGGTGACTGTGAAGTTCAGCACAGTTCTTTTTGTACATGATTTGATTGCTTACAAAAGATTAAGAAACCTAATCCTGCTGTTAAATGAGCTGAAAATCTTGTTGGGAGTTAATGAGATCAGGCAGAAAGGTACCTCCAGGCTCTGATTTCACCCACTGGTAATGAAGGCTGAGCTTTGCCAGTGCTGATGGCCAAGGTGCCTCTGCAGATGGCAGTCTCTGGCCTTCCAGCCAATGGCTTATTGCCCTTCAAGCAGAGTAGAGCCCTGCTGGGGTTATGAGGTGGTAACACTGGAAGAAGTAAAGGTTTCCAAGCTCTTTAGAAGCAGGTAATTTGAATCCCACTCATAACCCAATGACTGCAGGCAATTGGTGTGCTGCAGCCTCTGGTTTGGTTGGGCTGCTACACCCCTGGCCAGTGGGTAAGGGCTGNGGGCAATGAGTTTAATGCTCCCTCTGCTGTGGGCACAGTTATGGCACCAGGGGCCACAGGAGACCACAAGGGATTTTCAGACTGTGCCTGGCACAGGAGGGTACATGAGTGACAAAGGTAACCCACTGCAGTGCTTGGAAAGCCTTGCCCATTGCACTGAAGGATCCACAGCATAAAATCCAGGGATATAGATTTTGTTGAGCGGTTGGAAGTTCTCTCTCTCTCTCTCTCTCTCTTTCTAGGTACCTCCTGTGTTTCAAGCCCAGTTGCTGTCAGATGAACCTTGCTTTTCAGCATGTTTTGCCCTTCCAAGTGCTCCTGTTTGCCTGGGGACAGGCTGACTCCTGTGGGCTTTTGCTGTTGTAACATGTGCTGTTTCCTTTCCAGTTGCCGCATTCATTATAAGGATATGTACAATTTGTTACGTGTAATTGCTCCACCCCTGGGCTTAGGAAAGAAGTGTCCTCATAGGGTGGCATACAAGGTTTGGAACTTCTGAGCCTCCCTCTGGCATTTTCAGTTCTGGTTTTGTTTCTTTTTTACCCCTCCAAGTGCCAATGCAAACAGTAGAGAAAAGAAAGTGTGACCTAACTAACCCCTTGCCTGGAAAAACCAAAGGAATGATTGACTGACTGCCTCCTTCTCCTTGATCCATCTCCTCCCTGTCTACTCCCACACCCCAGCTGGCTGGAGACAGGCAGCTTTATGAGACAGTGAACCCCCGAGCTTCCATCCTGCTGGCTCTAGGTGGGAAGTGCTGGGGAGAAGCAGCACAGCATCGGAGCACTTTCTCCCTGCACACACACCCCACAGAGAGATGTCATCCTGGGATTTCTAAGAATGTCCAGCAAGTCCTTTTTTGTTTGGGCTTGAGAGCATTGCCACTGCCATTGGATGACTGACTTTTGAAGACTTTTCCTGAGCTGGAAAGATGTTTGACCTGGGCTCTGATTAACTAGGGTTCTTAGCAAGGCTGGGGAGAGATAGAGGTATGAGCTTTTCACAGCCAGAGATTGCCTTGGGAGTGAAATGACATCCCCTCCTCCAGCCAGGGAGCCAAAGAGAGGAGCAGAAGAGAGAAGCTAGGGGAAAGCCATTGGCTGTAATCACAATCTGTGTCTCTCAGCAGCCTTTAAATGCACTCTGGGCTACAAACCCTGGGTAGTGTTTGAGCTGCCAGTTACCAGGGACAGGAATAGCTGCTTTGGGCTTGGGAAGTTCTCTTTCCCACCCCATCCTGTCTCAGTGCTTTCCATAGGAATGGAGACCCTGGCAAGGGGCTGTGCAGGTGCTGCTGCTGGAGCTGTGCTGCTTGAGAAAGGAGTTAGGTCTTGGCTTCCCTCTCTGTATAGTGGAGATGGCAGCACTCTTCTGCTTCTCCAGGGGTTGAACATTAATTAATAACATGCTGCAAGATACTTAGGTCTCCTCAGATGACAAGCAGCCCAGATTTACACAATGTCATAAGCAGACAGCTGGCTGGGAGACCAAAGTGAGCTGGTGGTAATCATGCTCCCAGTTCCACTAGTCAGAACAGGGGGAAGCAGGAGAATTCCTTCATTTTTTTGCATCCCTAGCTTTTCAGGGCAGGATTTTATTTACCAGCCCTGGGCACTGAAGGTAGGTGCCAGCAGTAATGGGCTGGTCCAAGGGCCTTTCCCCAGATTGCTGCAATTCCCAGTTCCCTATATCAGGTAGGATAAGCAGTGGACATTGGCTTGGTGAAAGAGAGACCCCATGACATGCCAGAAAGCAACAGCTCCTCTTTCCACCACCTGCCTCTGAAGAGACTGCTGGGGTCTGCTTTTGTCAAACCTGAATTCAGGCTGGAGGAGAACTTCAGGCTGGCTGAGCCTTTGCATCCTTGGCTTGGAGTCAAGAGCAGAGTCCCAGCCTGTCCCCTGAGCAAACACACCAGGATTGGCTTTTTCTTCTCTCATAGCTCCCAGGCTAACCTGAAAACCAAACTCTTTTCTCACTGGAGGAAAGCTGAGTATTTTCTCTAAGCCAAAGCGCTCCCTGTCCCATAACTCTGCCTACCAGCTCTCCCTGGCATGGTGAATACAGCCCCTGGATTGACTGGGTTTTGGGGGGTGGGCTGAGAGGGGAAACATCCCTCCACACCCCCCACCCCCCAAAGAGCCAGCCAAACCCTAACCCTTCCCCCCCTCGAGTGGAGACATCAATCATTCCCCAGCGGGACCCGAGGTGCAGCTCTGGCCACGGCAGATCCCTGCAGTGAGGAGGAGACGTTGGGCATTGAACCACAGCAACGGAAGCAGAGCAACCTCCCTCCTTCCCTCCTCTTCCTTTTGGTTTGGTTGTCCTGAGAAATCTGATTAACCTGATCTCTGTTCTCTTGTCTGCTTTCCCTTCTCTCTCCTCCTTTTCATTTGCTCCATTGTGTTGCCTTTTTCCCCATGCCCTCCCTGGTTTCTTTTCCCCTCCCTGCCCTCTGGTCTGCTTTGGTTCCTGTCTCCTCCTGCTTTTGCCTCGCAGCGGGCGCATCAGTTACACAGACATGTATGAGATGCTGAGACACATGTCCCCACCTCTAGGCCTGGGGAAGAAATGCCCTGCTCGTGTTGCCTATAAGGTAGACCAACCCCCTCAGAAACTCCTGCCCACCCACCAGCTTTTTGTGCTGTGGCTCAATGGGGTGCTGGTTTTCTGTGCCATTGGTGTTGTTCTCCTGGACTTTTCTGGTGCTTTCTCTGCTTTCCAAGCAGATTGGATTTGGGATCTTCTGGCTTTCTTTTATGATTCTTTTTGGTTTTTTTGGTCTTTGAAAGTATGGCACATCAGTTTGTCTTTCTGAGTATGTCTCCACTATCAGTGTTTCTCTCTCTCCTCTCTCATTCTGCTTCCATTTAGGCTAAGCTGGGGAGGGAGGATGCTAATGAGCAAATTACCCTGCCAATACCATCCCCATTTATCTTCCTGCAGCTTTTGGACTATCCACTAGCCTTCAGTTGGATGTTGGGGGTTCCCCCCCCCCCTCTTTTAATTAGACTCGAGTAATTAGAGTAGGCAGCACTAGGAGTCAGCAAGCTATTAATTAAACAGAGGCAGCACCAGAGGGGCTCCTTAAACATCCTTCTGAAAGAGATGGTTCTAACAGAAAGCATTTAAGACAGCAAGATGAAGAAATCACTCAAACTGATTGTTTACTCTGAAAAAAAACAACCCATTTTTTAATTGAGCTACGAGGCTGCCTGGCATCCAAAAGGCTGCTAGCTGCTGTCTGGATGAACAGGGTGGCAACTCAGATCCTCCCTGCTTAAAGCTCTGCTGCTCTGGCTCTCCCAGCAGCTCACGTGGAAATCTGCATTTGCAAGAGTGATTCCTTGGATGCTTTTTAACACTGAACCTCACAGTTGTGGAGGAAGAGGTTTGTCTGCAGCATTTAGCATTGCTGCAAGTGGGTGTCCCTCCAACTCTAGAGGGTTTTTTGCTATTGATGTCATTTTGGTCAGCACCAAGCTGCACCCCTCCCTGCTTGGTGCCATGGATCCAGATCACAACAACCCCTCCTATAGTGCTTGATTTTTCACTATGAAAGCAAGATTTTGTGGAGTCTCAAGCCAAACCTTTCTGTAGGGCACTCAGCAGCAAGAAGAGGTTCAGAGGTGGCTTCCTACAAGATCCTTCCTCAATGTATTAGGATTTTGGGGCCAGGCTCTTGTCAGTGGTGCCCAGGGCCAGACCAAGGGGCAATGGGCACAAACTGGAACCAGAAGGTTCCATCTGAATAGGAGGAGAAACTTGTTTGGTGTGAGGGTGCAGAGCCCTGGCCCAGGCTGCCCAGAGAGCTTGTGGAGTCTCCTTGTGTGGAGAGATTCCAAAGGCACCTGGAGGTAATCCTGGGCAAGGTGCTGTGGGTGACCCTGCTGGAGCAGGGGGGATGGATTAGATGATCCCCAGAGGTCCCTTCCAACACCTACCATGCTGGGATCTAAAACAAAAAGAAAATGAAGCATAACCTTACAGTTAGCCAGGGAGAGAACTTTTCTTTATCTATTTTTGGTTTGCTTCTGGCCATTTGGGCTCTGCTTGAAAAGAACATCTCTGTTCTGAGCAATTCCTACCTACCACACCATAACTGAGCCTGAGAGCCCCAGCTACCTCAGAACAGCAGCTCCCAGGTCTCAGCTATCTCAGGCAGATGGGTAAAGAGATGAACATCTAGCCAGAGGCACCAGTTATCCACAAGAGCCCAGTGATTGGAAAGCAATCGATGGCTTCTTTTAGCACCTTTTGTTTCCATTGATTTGCACTGGAGCTGCTGACAGCCTGGCAGTGGCTGTTTGCAGCTGGGCAACCAGACCTGCTCTGTGCTCACATCTGCCTGCCAGAAGCATAAAGCTCTCCCATTTTTTCTCCCCAAACGCTGTACAGTTAAAAAAGGAGGGAAATAGAAGGAGGGGGGGAAAATTACTGTGTTAAAATAGGTGTTCCAAACAAGCCCTTTGGCTGATTCTCATGGTGTGGCATCTCTGTGCTCAGCTGTAGCAGCAGGCACTGCAGATGTGCCTTCCTGAGTCCATCTAGCTGGTAGCTGGTTGAATTTGTTTGTCTCCACAGCACAAATCCACAGCTACCCAGGAATGTCTCTTTTTAACATACAGACTCCTGATTTTCTGGAAAGATCTCTTTCATTTTTACCCATGTCCTAAGAAACCTCTCAGAGCTGTTTCTGTGTGACTGAGGCACAAGTCAAGATGAGTGCAAGGCAAGCAGCTAAATCCTAGGTGGAATAGCAGCTTTCTCTGAGCCTGGAGGAGATCAGCTTCATCCTGCACCTTATCAAACACACCTGAACTACACAAACATGGACTGAAGGTCAGAGCTGAACTTTCCTCACGGTGCAAGGCTGCAGTTTGGGCTGACTCCCACTCCCAGCTATGGCTGCTGCTAAAACCAAAGCCTACAAAGAGGTTTTCACTCCCTCCTCCTCCTCCTCGCAGCATCTCCACAGAGATAGATTGGTGCTGAGCATGTGGCTGTGTGTGGGTCACACACCCAGCAGGTGCCCCCTCCTGCTGTCCCCCCACAGCTGATGGGACACTCGAGGAGGACAGTGCAGCCCAGCCAGCCACACACAGCTCCACACAGAGGGACAAGGACCTTCACCCTGCAGCCACAGCTCAGGCAGTGCTGGCAGCAGCCAGGGCATTGTCTCTGCACTAGTTTTGCTCTCTCCCTCTGAACCAAATGACTTTTTCAAACCCCTTGCTGTTCTCTTTGGCAAAAGCTCTTTTGCCCTACCTGCCCACCCTTTTTTCTTTCCATGAGTACTCTCCCAGTCCTCTCTGCAAAGGGTTTGTGTGTTCTCCCTCTGTCTTTGTCTGTGTTACCTCCTCAGTATCAGTGCACACTTGTTTCTTTTGGATTTCCCCTCTCTGCAGCCTCCTTGGCTGCTGTCTCTTCCTTTCTGCTGGTTTCTGGTTCCCCTTTCTCAGCTGTTCTCCTGGCTCAGCATGAGCTCCCTCTGCAGCTCCCTGGGCCTGCCTTGCTGCTTGTGCATGCCTGGGCTCCTCCAGCCACACTGCTTGGGCACCAGGAGAGCTCCGTCCTGTCCTGGGGGGAGTGACAAAAGGCTAAAGGAACTGTGGTTTAGAATCCCTTCTACCTAGTCAGGTGCAAAGAGGGAAGCAAACCATGTTGACTTGGCTCTGGTGTCTTGAGAGTTTTCAGCTGGTGGCTCCTTCAGCTGAGGCTTGTGGTGGCTTTTCCCTCCTTTTGCAGTTGTGTTGAGACTTTGAGGGCTCTTAGAGTACCTCAGCTTGTCTGTGCTGAGGTGTCCTGGGTTTGAAGTGCTCCTCAGCAGTGGCAATAAGGGCAGAGGGGCAGCCAGCTCTTCCCACCCCTCATGCATGGCTTGTGCTGGACAAGGAGCAAGACTGCACCTCCTGATGGCACGATGAGCTCTCCATGCATCAGGGCCAGTTGTGTGCCAGAGACAGAGCCCTTTTGGGGCACAAACCTGGCTTCTTGTTGGTTGTTGTGGGGAGGAAGGCCATGGCCAGCCTCTCTGAAGCCAAGAGAAGAGTTAAGTGGCAGTAGAATAAACACAACTAGGTCAGGGTGAATTATTCATAGCAAATCATTTATTCACCAATCTCAGCCTGGTTTCCTACAAGCACTGTTCCTTTGTCCCCACTTTCTTCACAGTTGGGGATTATTCCCAGAGCAGTTCTTGTCCCAGAGGCTGTGCTGGAGCTGCTGATGGGATTGCTCTTAATAATTCAGATCCATCAGGGTGCCAGCTAGTTCTCCTGGCATCCAGAGCTCAAGCTGCTCCTCTTGCTGCTAAGCTTTGGATGAATGTGTCAGTGAACAGAATCTCCAGTGCATATTGCTTCCCAGTGCTGCCTANTGGTGTATTGGGTCATAGGCTGCACTTGATGATCCTGGGGGTCTTTTCCAGCCTTGGTGATTCTGTGATTCTGTGATTCTTGCTGGGTCAGGCTGGGAGCCAGCAGAGCTCTCTTAGCCCAGCTCTTGACACCAGGATGAATCCTCCCCTCTTTCTCTAACACATTCTCTGCCTCTGTGGCTATCATCCAAGAAGTTTTTAAGCAGAAGAAATGCAGAAACCAAATGCTGAAAAGGCACAAATTCTGCCAATTGTGCTTGACACCAAGGTTTGGTTTCTCATTTAGTGTTGCCTTTGTTTAGCTACAATTAAACCACTGCTAGATGCTGAGGGCTGTCTGCACCCCTCCTGGCCACCCAAGGAACCAAAGCAAGAAGCATTGCCTCCCTAACCCCATCTGTACTTGGTTACTGCCTCATTATCTGCAGAGTTAATTAGGACACTCTGGAGACACTCCTGCAGCTCCTGCCCTTGGGATCTTCTCCTGCAGCAACATGAAGGAGCTCCTCTGGCTCAGGAGGGAGGGAGATGCCTCCAAAAGCTCCTCATTAAAACCAAGGGCTGGAGGAGGTTCCCCAAGGGTGGCTGGGATATAGGAGCAGGGACTCCATCTGCTGCTAGCTGCTGCTCCTCAGCTGCTCTCAGAGATGCCCTTTCCTGTCAGGTCTGGGCACCTGGGAGGGATTTTTCCCGTCTTTTTTTCCTCTGCTTCCAGCCATTCATTCACCTGAGCCCCCCCTGTGTGTGGCTGGCAATTCCCAGAGCACTCCAAGGGATGGAAGGTTTCTACTAGTGCAGGGAAGCATCAGGTCCCCTGCCATCTGCTGGCTCACATGTTGTCCTGCTGGGCTCTAGAAGGATGCAAAATTAGCCAAATCAGCCTTATTTCTCAGTTTTAATCGTATTTTTTGCATCATATTCCAAAGCATGAGGAGCTGGTCAGGCATGGCCTTGAAGTACAACTTCAGCCAGAAAATAACCAGCAAAAAAGCAGGGAGATGTTGGTTTGACTTTTAGCTGTGTTTAGGCTAAAGAACTGGTTCAGTTTGGGCTTTTGTTAACCCATAGTGGAGGAAAAACCCAGAGATTTTTGCCCTGGTTAGAGATGAAAATCAAAAGTTCTTGATTAAATCTTCAAAGAGCAATTTTGGGTCAATCAGAGTGAGAAATTTTACCAATTTCCATTGGATTCCAGCCCCCTTAGGTCCCATAGAAATGTCAATGGATTGAAATGACAGGTAAACTTCGGAAGTAACTTTGAAAGGATTGGAATTTCTTGCTCTGCAGGTGTGGGAAGGAAATCTCATGTTAAGGATTTTCTATCATATTGAGGGGGAAATGAAGATTTCCTTTTTCTTTGCAGATTCAGACTTCCAGTTGCATTTATGGTACTAGGAAAATACAAAGGGAAGTTGAGGCACTGTGCCAATCTGTGGCTGACTCCTTGGCCTGTTGGGACAGCACAGGGGGTGAGGGTTTGAAACTAAAAGGAGATTTAGTCAAGGTAGAAGGAAGAGATCTTCTCTGCTGATACACTGGCCCAGGTTACCCAGAGAGGTGGGAGATGTCCCATTCCTGGACCCATTCCAGGTCAGGTTGTTTGGGGCTCTGAGCAACCTGCTCTAGCTGCAGATGTAGATGCATCCATTCCCTTTGGGAATATCATCTAGAAGTTAGCTGGGGGTACCTGGGACATCTTAGGCCAAAAATGGGGTTTTTTTGGTGCTACTTTTTATGAGGACAGAGCTCTCCTGGGAGGAATTCTTCCTCATCTGCTTGTTCTTCACTTCCATTCATCTTCTTTCTCTCTCCATCCCTTAACTCTCTCTCCCACTGCCCTGGCACTGAGTGGGAATCTGGAGGTGGGAACTGTGGGCTCCGTGGATGGAGTCATTTTGTTGTACCTTCTTGTGTGCTGAGGGCAGAAGTCTGAATGAAAATCCTGTTCCATTTGACACAAGTGAACAGGCAAACAAAGGTTGTGGCTTTGCCAGCATTTGATACTGTCAGTGACTTGTAAAGGGAGGAGAGCCTTCCCTTTGATTTCCTTATCTCTGAGGCTTGCCAGACATGGAAGATAACCTCTGGGCATGCTTTAAGGAAGCTCTTTGAGATTACAATGGTTTGTCTCAGACTTTAGGAGACAGGCTAGGTTGTTACAGCAGACTCTTGTCCCTGCAGCATGCAACCAGATCTGAAGACATGGAATAAGATAAAGCAGGAGGTCTTGGCTCCTCTGGATGTGAGCTCACTTCAGAAGCAGAGGTTTTACTCTGGCCCAGTGCCCTGTGCCCTCCCTCAGCAGCAGCACACGTCCTCCCTGGAGGGGAACCTTTTCTCCTTGGCTGACAGAAGGCACAGCAAAAACTGCCTCTGCTTCCAGCACCCAGCTTCTCCAGGACAGCCAGGAGGGTGAGGAGGGAGGCATGAGACACCCCTGAGCAGCTGCTTCTGAAGGGAAGATTGCACCAGCCAAGCTGCACCTCTGAAGCATGTGTACAGCCCTTAACACTGGATTGGATTCTGTCCTTCTGCTCTGGGCAGAGCTCAGCTGCAGGGCTGGGGCAGCTCTGGAGTGCTCAGCACAGCAGAGACATGGAGCCAGAGGAGGACACAAACATGACCCAAGGGCTGGAAGCTCTCTGCTGTGAGCACAGGCTGAGAGAGTTGGGCTTCTTCAGCCTGGGGAAGAGAAGGCTCCAGGGAGACCTTCCTGCAGCCTGTCAGTGCTTCAAGGAGCCTAGAAGAAATATGGGGAGAGACTTTTTAATCTCTTTTTAGGGCCTGTTGCGACAGGACAAGGGGTGAAGGTTTTAAACTACAAGAAGGACATTCAGACTAGATAGAAGGAAGACATTTTTGATGCTGAGGGTGGTGAGAACCTGTTCCAGGTTGCCCAGAGAGGTGGGAGATGTCCCATCCCTGGAACCACCCCAGGTCAGGTTGTTTGGGCTCTGAGCACCTGCTCTAGCTGCAGATGTCCCTGCTCACTGCAGAGGGTTGGACCTTGGCTGGTCCCTTCTAACCCAAACCATTCCATGATGTGCACAGAGCCAGAGCAGGACCTGGTGCCTTCTGAGCACTGTGTGCCTCAGCAGCTGCCTGAGGCTGCTCTTCAGTGTCTGTAGCAGCAGGTTGGGCTGTTGTTAAACAAAGAGGAGGTTTCTGTGCAGTGATAGGGATCAAAACAACAGCCTGAGCAGCTTGCAGCTGGGGATGAAATTCCCTCCCTAGCAAGGGGCCCAGGCCAAGCTCACTCTTGGTTTCACAAGCTGCTGCAAGGCTCTGCTCAGACAAATGAACACCCAACAACTTCCTCAGGTTGCATGTACCCTCCAAGAACGGAAACACTGAGCCTTGTCTGATGTGGCACCAGCCAAGGAAGTTTCTAATCAGCTTGTGAAAGCTGAGAAACCACTAGGTTGCTGAGGAAGAAGAAATGCAGCCTTTAAATGCCTTGCTAAGGTTATCAGCAAGGCTTGGAGGGTCCTTCTCCCCATCTGCATTTCCCTGCTCCTCTGGCAGCAGTGTGCAGGCAGCCACAGCTTCCCAAAGCAATCTCAGGTACTTCAGTGTTGCCAAGAACAAGGAATTTGCCATGTCAGAGGTGGTCCTGCCTGGTGATGGGCAAGGTGTCGCTGCCAGGGCTTGCAAGGTCTTGGAAGATGCTGATCCTAAGTCCTGTTTGGACTGAAAGAACATAACTGGGGAAAATCATAGTCCTGCTAATGTTAATCCATCCTCTTCCCCTATGGGTGAGGTCCAGATGGAGCTGGGTAGTTCATGGACTGATAGGAATGGAGAAGACTTTACCTCCTTTCACTGTGGGCATTCCAGGAGCTCTGAAGGACAGAACCCAAGTGTCTCCAACAGAGAGGATATTGCACACCTTTAACTCTTAGCAGCCAGACCCAAGCTGCCCCAGAGTAGCTGAGCCACAGCACAGGGCTCCCCAGCCTTGTTCTCAGGCTGTGTACAGAACACAGCAGCATGGGAACACTCCAGAGGCTGCACAGCTGCTCTGGGAAGCACTCACACACCTCCTGCTGCCACTGCCTCCAAAAGTGCCTTCCTCCTACCCTGCTCACTGCAAGGCAATGCAGACACATTCTGGATGGAGCCACATCCTCAGGTGCTGATGGAAATCTTCCATCCTCATCTTTCCTCTAACAGTGCCAGCTCCCATTTGTTGCTATTGCTCCTGTTGTAGAACCAGAACGTAGGTGGAGGTAGCTGCTGTAGGAAAGGATGGTGGAGGGGGCTTCCTGCTTTAGATGTCCTGCTAGTGCTGCTTTGGCACTGGTGACAGGTCCCAGCCACATGTCTGGAAGCTGCAGAGCCCTGGAGACTCAGGTGCAGAGGCTACCAGGCTCTGAGAGCATTCAGACTGACAGGGTTTGGGAGCTCTCTCTCTTTGTAGGATTGCAGTGCAAATGCTGACAAAGCACCAAAGCCACAGCTCAGAGCTGCTCCTGGAGAGGAGCTGGTGTCTAGAGGAAGAAGATGCATTCTATTCTAGCTCAGTGCACAAAAGGTGAACACGTTTGTACCTGGCTCTTTCCAAGGGCTGGCAGAGGGGAGGGGAGGGATAGGGAATGGGGTGGAGGGTGGGGAGAAAGCCTGGCCCACCCTGACAGCTCCCCCTTTGTCTCCCCAGCGCCTGGTGAGGATGAATATGCCAATCTCCCCTGAAGACCTGACTGTCCACTTCACCTCCACCCTGATGGCCTTGATCCGCACTGCCCTGGAAATCAAACTGGCCTCAGGTGAGAGGCAGCTGATGCCTGACAGCACTCTGGGCTCAAGCCCCAGCTTCTCTCTTGGCTTGGTGTCCTCCAGAAACCACCAAAATCCTGGTTTCCTATTGCCTGCTTGCCCAAGGACAAGGGAGCCTTGAGGTCCTGAGCATCCCTGTTCCTTTGGGATGGCTGCATCCTGGTATCCCTGCCCATGAGCTTTGGCTATCCCAGTTGGGAGCTCTCAGGGGAGCAGCTCTGTGCTTGTTGCTGTATCACTGAAATGAGAGTTTCCACACCTCTTAAATATTCCAGCATGAGGGGAAAAAGCCAGCCTTTCCTTTCTGGTTGCTGTCTGCTGGCAGGGGAGCTCCAAGTGCTGTGAATCATGCTGCCTTGAGATAAGATTTAATTATTTGAGTGTTTAATCAGGCATTTACTTGACTTCCCAATTAAGCACTGCACTGTAATAAAATACACTGACCTTTTCTCTGGGTCATGGTGCTATTTAATCAGGCTGGCTGGGGTCAGGATCAAGGCATGACCAGCCACAGCACTTTTACACCTAATATAAAAGCTAACAGGAGGTAACAATGGTGTCAGGAGCAAAGGGCAGGGCAGGGTTTGGTTGTTGTGCTTCCCTGAGTGGTTTTAAACCAGCCCTTTAACCCCCCTGGACTAATTACCTCCCTCATAAGTTGCTTACACTTTGTGCTTAGGGGAGGCACTGCTGGAAGAAGACAACATTTTGTGGTCCCTGGGACTTCCCTAGGGAGTGTCAGACACTCACTCCTAAGGATGCTTTTAGGACTGCCTGGGATTTGAGGGGCCAGCACCTTATTTATTAGTAACCTCTAGATAAGGATGCTGTCAGTTTGTATTACTTTAGGCTTCCAGCTACCTGTTAGCATGAGTAATTCAAACATTTTGCAGCTGAACAAGGTTCTTCTCCATCTCCCTTTTTGGCCACTCACTGGAAGGGACCCAGAGAAGAGAGCTGGGCTGACAGCACTGGATTCTCTCCGAGCTTTCTATTTGCTGTGGGTTGTGAGGGTTTGGCCTGGTTTGTTGTTAGGTGCTTCCTTGGAATAGATTTCACGTGCTGGATTGAATGGAGCCTTTAGTGGGACTAACAGGCCCTTAATAAACCCTCCTTAATGAGTTTGCATGTGGGAGTTGAAACTACCCTGGGGCCTCCTCCTGTTGCTTCTCTCTCAGAAAAAGTAATCTCTGTGATTCTGATGAAGTGCTTAGTTATCTCCTGAGCAGAGCCTTCAGCTGGGAGCTGCCCTCTTGCCTTGCACAGACTTTGATCACTTGCCACTTGGGTATTGAGGCCTCACTTGGTCCCTCTGACCACTGCTGCTGAGCTCTGCTTTGCCTTGTGATCCATCTGTGGGCACAGAGCTGTGTGTTTGCATCTCATTGCCAAGGCTTTGTAATCAGTCATGGCAAGAGGACAAGAGGAAAGGGCTTCAGCTTGCACAAGGGGAGGTTCAGGTTGGATATTAGGAACAATTCCTTCCCTGACAGGGTTGTTAAGCATTGGCCCAGGCTGCCCAGGGCAGAAGTGGAGTCAGCATCCCTGGAGGGGATCAAAACACAACTAGACATGGCACTTGGTGACATGGTTTAGTGGCATGAGGGGTTGGGTCAGTAGTTGGACTTGATGATCTTAGAGGCCTTTTCCAACCTTAATGATTCTGTGATTGATTCCTTGGTACTGCTCACAGTCCAGCAGCTCAACCCAAGTCCTCTGCAGCACACCTGGGAGATGCTGCTGCTTTCTGCCCAGCACCCCAAAAGAGCAGCCAAGTAGAACAAGCCTGAACTGAAGTTTAAGCCCTAAGTAAGGGCACAGGACCAGCAGGTTATAGTGATAAAGGTCCTGCTAAGTTCACACACTTTAGTCACAGAGAAGGTCACCTGGCAGCTGGCAATGGCCTGGGCCAGCCATGGGAGTGGGGCAATGGCTTCTCCTGGGCTGGCTGTGCACACAGTGCTCAAGGATTGTGTCTTCTTCATGTGCCTCTTTCTGTCCCCTCCATCTCTGCAGGGGGTGTTAAACAGCACCAGTGTGATGCTGAGCTGAGGAAGGAGATCTCACTGGTTTGGCCCAATCTGTCCCAGAAGACTCTGGATTTACTGGTGCCTCCTCACAAACGTAAGTGCTTCATGCTGAGGGCACTGGAGCATCTGTGACAGGAGGAAAGGCTGAGAGCCCTGGGGCTGCTGAGGCTGGAGCAGAGCAGAGCCAGAGGGGAGCTGCTCCATGCTGAGCAAGAGCTGAAGGGTGCAGGGGGCAAGAGGCTGGGGCCACACTCTGCTCAGTGGTGCCCAGGGACAGGCCAAGGGGCAATGGGCACACACTGGAAGCCAGCAGGTTCCAGCTGAGCAGGAGGAGAAACTTGTTTGGTGTGAGGGTGCAGAGCCCTGGCCCAGGCTGCCCAGAGAGCTTGGGGAGTCTCCTTGTGTGGAGAGATTCCCAAGGCACCTGGAGGTGATGCTGGGCAAGCTGCTGTGGGTGAGCCTGCTGGAGCAGGGGGGATGGATTAGATGATCCCCAGAGGTCCCTTCCAACCCTCACCATGCTGGGGTTCTGGGATCAGCAAGCACCCAACCCATACTAGCTGCTGAAGAAGCCCAGAGCAGATTTCTCTCCCCTTGCTTGCTGTGGCCCTAGTCCCATCAAGGTGCATGGGCATCTGGAGGATGCAGCAAAGAAACCAAGTGAAGTTCAGCTTCTGGGCATCCTCTCCAGAGGCTTCCCAGCACACACCTCTGTGCCATGCTCACGTAAGGAGCACAGAAGCTAAGGCCACACTGGGGCATGTGTTATGCTACAGCATAATGAATTATTAGTGATAGGTAGATGGCTGTACTCGATGATCTTAGAGGTCTCTTCCAACCTTAATGATTATTTCCTCTAATTAAAAATCCCCAGCCAGTGCCACAAAGGGGTTGATGCCCTCTGTGGCCTCTTCCCAAGCTTTTCCATAGCTTTGCCTGCCTCCAGCCTGTGCCTTATAGGACAGGAGAGCAATTCCCACCATCTGAGCTCCAGAAAACCAGGAGAAGAAAACACAGGTTTGCAGAGAGCTGACAATCAGAAGGGAGATATCTGGGGGCTTTGTGTTGTTTGATGATGTCCTGGGCAAAGGTGCTGAGGAAATGGGAAGTTTGCCATTATCTGGATTGGCCCAGCCAAGGGCTCTGGATTCCTGATTATCCTGAGACAGTGCAGAGCCATACAGGCATTGTTAATTAAGAGAAAGGAGGGAGCTGAGGAGGTAGTGACTCCTCTCCCCCTCTCTTGATGCCTATTCTATAGATCTCTCTGCTGCTTTAACTCTTTGCTCTCCAGCCCATGCTCCTTCTCTCTGCAGGGAAGGGCTGCTATAGGAGAGCTGGAAGGGTGGAAAAAAAGACATCTGGAAAAAATGAAACACTCTTTAAATGTGTATATGCTAGGCCATTGTGCCCTGGTGGATTGTAATTCAAAGAAATGGGAATAAGGTTTCTTTGTTGATAAAAAGCTGGCTGGGGATCTGGTTTTAATTTAGCAATTCTTCTGCTGGCAGTGCTGACAGTGCCAGAGTTTTCCTGCCTGTTTTGTTACTGCATGGCCTCTGAGAATGTTTGCCACAGGGAGCTGGAGACAGAGGCCAGGCTCCTCACACTGAAACACAACAGTCTGGAGAAGTCTGTTGTAACATTTTCTTTCCCTTTTTTCTTTCTCTTATCTTTTTCCTTCTCCTCACTTTTCTGTGTCTCTTTTGCCTCCTTATTCTAATGTCATTTCTCCTTTCTCTGTCTTTCACACCCATTTGTTATTATTCCTTGTTCTCTCATTTCTCTTCTCTTCTCTCTTCTCTCTTTTCTCTTTTCTCTTCTTTCTCTTCTCTCTTCTCTCTTCTCTTTTCTCTCTTCTCTTTTCTCTCTTCTCTTTTCTCTCTTCTCTTTTCTCTCTTCTCTTTTCTCTCTTCTCTTTTCTCTTCTCTCTTCACTTCTCTCTTCTCTTTTCTCTTCTCTTTTCTCTTCTCTCTTCTCTTCTCTCTTCTCTTCTCTCTTCTCTTCTCTTCTCTCTTCTCTTTTCTCTTCTCTCTTCTCTCTTCTCTTTTCTCTCTTCTCTCTTCTCTTTTTTCTTCTCTTTTTTCTTCTCTTTTCTCTTCTCTTTTCTCTCTTTTCTCTCTTTTCTCTCTTTTCTCTCTTTTCTCTCTTTTCTCTCTTTTCTCTCTTTTCTCTCTTTTCTCTCTTTTCTCTCTTTTCTCTCTTTTCTCTCTTTTCTCTCTTTTCTCTCTTTTCTCTCTTTTCTCTCTTTTCTCTCTTTTCTCTCTTTTCTCTCTTTTCTCTCTTTTCTCTCTTTTCTCTCTTTTCTCTCTTTTCTCTCTTTTCTCTCTTTTCTCTCTTTTCTCTCTTTTCTCTCTTTTCTCTCTTTTCTCTCTTTTCTCTCTTTTCTCTCTTTTCTCTCTTTTCTCTCTTTTCTCTCTTTTCTCTCTTTTCTCTCTTTTCTCTCTTTTCTCTCTTTTCTCTCTTTTCTCTCTTTTCTCTCTTTTCTCTCTTTTCTCTCTTTTCTCTCTTTTCTCTCTTTTCTCTCTTTTCTCTCTTTTCTCTCTTTTCTCTCTTTTCTCTCTTTTCTCTCTTTTCTCTCTTTTCTCTCTTTTCTCTCTTTTCTCTCTTTTCTCTCTTTTCTCTCTTTTCTCTCTTTTCTCTCTTTTCTCTCTTTTCTCTCTTTTCTCTCTTTTCTCTCTTTCTTTTCTCTCTTTTCTCCTCTCTTCCCTCGTCTCTTTGCTCTCCCTCTCCCTCTTCTCTCTTTCCTGTTCCTGTTCCTGCTGCCTGTCTCCATGCCCTGCCAGCTGATGAGATGACAGTGGGGAAGGTCTACGCAGCGCTGATGATATTTGACTTCTACAAGCAGAACAAGAACAGCAGGGAGCAAGGCCACCAGCCCCCAGGAGGCCTGTGCCAGGTACTCACCCGAAAGGTTCTCCTTGCTCCTCCCTCTTGGGTAGCATCTCCTCCAGCCTTGGGTAGCTCTCACAAGAGTCCTTGGCACATTTCATCCACAAAGTCTGGATGCTCCTCAAAAGAGGACATTTCTTCTGAAAGTGTCTCTCTCAAAATATAGAACAACAAAAAAAAATGTTGCAGTTGCCTTTTCCAGTAGGTCTGGGAAGATCTTTTCAAGTGACATTTGGCAATCTGAGTCCTATTTTCAGAAGTTATTTAGGGACTGGGGAACACCCAAAGATTTCTTTGGGATACCAAGGAATTATTGAAAGCTGAGGATAGTTTGGCTATGAAATATTCAAGTAACTCTTGAAAACAGGAATTATTCCAAATCATTTTGGCTCTAAGACCTTTAACATTTCTTGTGGAATTTCTTTGCACACAACTGGCTCGGGATTGAAACCCAAGTGGTTTCCAGTAGGACCAATACCTCAGGGTTGGTCTCTTCTCCCATGGAACAAGTGATAGAACAAGAAGAAACAACCTCAAGTTGCACCAGTGGAGGCTTAAGTTGGACCTTAGGAAAAATTTCTTCCCCAAAAGGGTTGTCAAGGCCTGGCCCAGGCTGCCCAGGGCAGTGCTGGAGTCACCATCCCTGGAGGAATTGAAAAGCCATGGAGATGTGGTGCTGAGGGACATGGCTTAGTGGTGCCCAGCAGTGCTGGTTAATGGTTGGACTCAGTGATCTGAAAGGTCCTGTCCAACCTAAACAAGTCTGTAAGTACCTGTTGATTTCAGGCTGATCATGCAGCTGATCTCCAGCAGGGCCAGTCTGTCTCACGGATGGGAGGCTGCAGCAGACCTTTGTCACCCAAAGCCACCTGAGCTGCAAAGCCCAAAGGGTCACATCAGTGTATCAAATCCCTGCTGGTGACCAGGGGAATGCTTTGTGAGAGGGAAGGAGCATTACAGCACAACTTGGGCTTGTGCAAAGCTGAGGACAGCAAGTGTCCTTCAGAGCCCCTTACAGCTACAGGAAGGCGGAGGGGTGCTTTCTGCTGGGCTGATCTCTCAGGGTGACAAAGTAGCCTCTTTATCAACTAGGAGAAGCATTGCAGCCCATCCTTTCCATGCAGTGCTCTGTGACAACCCTTCCTTGTGCTTCACAGCCTGGACCAGTGTCACTCTTCCACCCCTTGAAGGCCACTTTGGAGCAAACCCAGCCCACAACATTCAGCAACGCAAAGGCGTTCCTTCGGCAGAAGAGCTCAGCCTCGCTCAACAACGGAGGCACCTTGTGAGTATCCTGAGACCTCCCAGAGACCACAGAAGGGGCATGCAGCCCTGCCCATTGCTGCTGGAGTTGTTCTGAAGGTGGCACAGCATAGCTGGTGACACCAAGACCAGTAGACCTTTAACTCTGTGCCTGGGACAATTTCCCCTAGTGATGACCAAAATGCCTTCATGCGGCTCAGCTTCCCACTGCTGCCTCAGGTGCAGTTCTCCATGTGGTAGTAGTGTTGGGTTCTCCAGAGCTGCATGTTTTCTTCATGTTCTCCTCTGGATCTTAACTGGAGATCTTTCCATTGTGGCTAGTTTTAAGTGTGAGTTGGCTTACGGGTGTGCGGGATCATTGCAAAACAGCCAAACAAGCCCTGAGCCACCACCAACCACTGCAGTGAGTTCTTGGGAGTCAAAAAGCCCTTGAGAACAGTTATCCCTCCAGCTCTTGACAGTTGGTAAGAGTAAGAGCTCCCTGAGGACAGGATCTGGCTCTTTCTCCTTGGTCAAAATAATACCTCTACAGAGAGCTTACCAAACAGTTATAGTAACAGTGAGCCCTAATCAATTCTCCATTTCCTGCTCTTCTTCAGGTGACTTTCCTCTGGGTCACAAGCACTATGGATTTTCAGTGATAGATATCTGAAGTTTAAATGTCCCAAATAACCCCCATGAGGAAACCAACATCAGACTCAATAATGAAGCCCAGGGTCACCTGTAGTGCTGTAGATTCAATGAACACACCTCAGCATGGCCACAGATGTGTTTGACCAAAGTCTAACTGGTATTGCACCCATGATTTCCCTAAGATCCAAAACTCTTCATCATTCTTCATCAGAACTTAAGCTGCAGAAGTTGCCTTCCATTGTTACTGGTAAAAAGCCATATGGTGGCTGCTTTGATTTCCTTCTTGCTCATGAGATCTCCAGGCTGTATAGGAAATGGCCCAGAGGACCTTAGAGCTTCACCAGCAACTCTGCCCATCCTGCAATTAGTTTTCCAAGTGAAACCTCCAAGAGCACCTGAGTGGTTTACCCTCAGCTACCTTCACCTTTACATTAAATCAGCAAAATCTCTTTGCTAAAGATTGAATCCTTTTCTCCTCATTCCCTCCTGACAGGCCAGCCCCAGAGGGTGGGATCAAAGAGTCCAGCTCCTGGGGGACCCAACGCACCCAGGATGTCTTCTATGAAACCAGGACCCCTGCGTTTGAACGAGGCCACTCGGAAGAGATCCCCATTGAACGGGTGAGCAAAGAGGGAGAAGGGGTGAATAAAAGAAGGGGGAGAAGCAGTAGACAGCACATCTGTCCCTTGAGGCAAGAATTGCTTTGTCTCTTACAACCCCAACTTGAACACTAAGGAGAAAACTCAATTCTGGTAGCTTCTCCAGTCTGATAGCTGTGCACATGGGCATGTTTGGTGATGGAATTGCATGTCTGCTGCAAGAGGTCCTTAAAGTCTTCTCCTCCTCGTTGTCCCACTGTCACCAGTGTGCAAACTCAGATGAGAACACAGCTGGGGCTCACTCCCATGGCTGGTGGAGGAGCTTGGCCCACTGTTGTCCATGCTGAAGACAGCACTGTGGGCAGAGAAACCTGGGCACTCCACAGCTCTAACTGACTCTCTCTCCCGGACATGGCGTCTCTTCACACTTAAACTTAGCAGAAGCCTGTCAGATGATGGCTTCAAAGCTGATATCTACGTTCTTGCTATGGAAACCATTTCTCCTTTCACTCAGGTGGTAGAAATGAGGGAAATCAGCCCCACCCTTGCCAATGGAGAGCACCAACCAGGCCTGGAGAGCCAGGGGCGGGCAGCATCCATGCCACGCCTGGCTGCTGAAACTCAGGTGAGACCTTACTGGTGGTGGGAGACTGGAAGTGGGGACAGAACTTAGGGTCTTCCCTCTGCTTCCCATGCTGTTGGAAGTTGCTTGTGACTATTTGTTTGAAGAGATGTTTGCTGACCCTGGAGCCAGGTAGCCAGCCTTTTTGCTGGGATGGCAGGTGTTCTCCTGCACTGTCCCCACTTTTACTCATCCCTCTATCCAGGGAGCTAACTGATGACCACCTAGCCAAGACAGTCTGTTCTCACTGACTGGGGACAATCCTGTTTGCCAGCTAGTACTCCTGGAAAGCATGTTTCCCACTGACAGTTGTGTGCCATCTATCCAGACAGTCAAGGCCATAGAGAGCTGGAGACCTGCTGTGCTTCTCATTGATGAATGGTGTAGCTACAGGAGATGCCAGGGAGCCTGTGTCTGGAGACAGAAGGCATCCTCCCTGGTTTTTAGCTCTTACCACAGTGTTTAGCATTTACTGTGCTGTGGCTTTGGTCAGTAAAATGTTGTTGAGGATTTCCCTTGCTCAACTTCTTGTTAGGAAATCTCATCACTAGAGTTGGCTTTCACAGCAGCTTGTGGATGCTACCTAGAGCTTAGGATGTTGTGGTCTTCACAGATCATTTTTAAGCATTTCACCTGTTTGTTGCTAGCTTGTTGTCCTGGATGCTCTCCAGCCACCATCCAGTGTGTCAGAACATCTTACCACTCCCAGCCATGCCTCTGCCACTCAAAGGGCCTGGCTCATACAGCCAGGAGTCAGCAGCCCATGGCCGTGGGCTGGTTACCCTGATCTCCATGGGAAGCAGAATGTGGAAGATAGGCTGCACCACTCCTAAAAGCAAACAGAGCAACGGCTCCAGCAGATAGAGTTCTTTTGCCCGTGTGCTCAGGGTGGCACAAGCTGCCTAGCAAACTTCCCAGCTGACTTCAGAAAGTGCAGCCTTTGTCTGAGAGCTGGGAATTCTCTCCTTTATCAGGAACACCACTCAACAGGCTTAATAAAAGAAACTAAGCTAACCCATACTCCCTCCCTTCCTCTCTTCCCAGAACAAAGCTGTCCTTTATTGCAGAGCACAGGTAGCATCTTTCCTCCCAAGGTGATGCAGTCGCCAGCATCACTTCCAGCAGCACGAGCCTTGCCTTGGGCAGCTCCTCTGTGTTGCTGCCACAGGTTTGCAGGAGTGAGTGTCTCTCCCAGAAGCACTGTAGATCTTCCTCAGGGCAGAGCTCCTCTCCTCTCATCTCCTCATGAATCAGGCCCACAACACCTGAGTGGACCTAACCTCATTTAATAACAGGATGTTTTGGTGCTGGTAGCTTCAGCTGAATAACTGATGTACTCTCTGTGTGTGTCTTCCCCCTCCCCCCTCCCTCTCACACACTGCTTCTGCTCCCCCCCACCTCCCCAACCTTTGAGTTCTTTATAACCTCTCTCTGCCATGTTTTCTAATCTGGATGTCTCCCTTTCTGTCGGCCTGTTTTATTTCTCTTCTGTTTCTAACCCAAAACCTCCCTCTGCTTTCCTCCTCACCTCCTCCCTCTTTGCTGTCCTGCCCATCCCTTCCCCTCCCTCCTGGCCATCGTGTCTGCTGCCCATCTGCCGTGATGTCTGACCCTGGCTGTACTGTGGGGCTGCTGCCAATAATGTCTCTCATCTTGTCCGAATTGTTTGCAGAGGAGCAAAGCACGGTCACCTGGGAGTTACCTGGCAGTATGTAGTTTGCACTAAGTTGTATCCTATTCAATTCCTGCTAAGAAACTATTAACCTTCCTTAACCCTCTACTTTTTTTCCCCTCCCTTCTCATCCGGAGCCCAGTGTTGCTACCTCTCTCTCTCTCTCTCTCCTGCCTTGCTGCAGCTCCCCTGATCCACACCTGCACGCTGCACGCTGCCCTAGCAGGGTCTGTCCCTTGGATTGGGATGCTTGGGTGCTTGGTTGGGTTTTGTATGCCTTGTTGCACAGGAATTGAGGAAGGGAAAGCAATCACTTTGGTAATGAAGGAGCAATTAGTAAGTCTCTGAAGGGTTATGGCTTGGTCTCCTGAGGCTTGTGGGGATGTCCCACTGATATCACAAGAGCATCGTCAGGCTTTATGGGAAAGGTAGGCATTGCCTTGCCACTTCCCACTAGTGTCAGTGAGAACTTCTGTCCCATGGAACAAACACAGAAGCAGGTCCAAAGTCCAAAGAGAAACGGTCTTTTCTGCTGGATTTGGCTGGCTTCTTGTTGGAAGATCTCTGTTGTTCTCTTCATGGCAGCTCCTAGATGGATTTGGGGAATATGGATGAGTGGGTTTAGTGGGAAGCATTTTGTGCCCATCAGACCATCCAGTTTAGAGACCTCTCTGCCTTGCTCAATCCTCAGGCTCAAAAGTAAGCAAGGAGGACAAGCAAGAAGCTCTTCAGTCTAATTTCTTGCCCACACAGCAAGGAGAACAAACATGACACAAAGTGGTCCTGCTAAGTGCCTTGGTGCAGATGCCACAGGCTCTGCTCTGCCCTCCCTACCCCAGCAGTGTCTTCCTGGTGCCTCCAACAAACCTTCCAGTTCAGGCCTTCCAGTGGGAACTCCCTAGCAAGAGAGAGAGCCCCAACCAAAAATCCAGCCTAGGTTGCACCTTCCACCCAAGAGAATGTTTTTGTGGCAGCCTGCAGGGAGGGAGAGTGGTTTTCTTCACTCAAAATAACAAGCAGAGCTGGGAAACAACTGCCTTTGTGTTGTGTAAATAGCACAGGGCAGCAGAGAGCTGGAATTGGGGATAGGCAAACAAATAAGCACAGGCAGTAAAAATGATACAGGGCTCTGTGGAAAGGTTACAGTGGAGAAAGCAAATGTTCTGTGAGAACTGCTGTTAAAGGGTGAATTCAAACAAGTGTAGGAGCTGAGGAGCAGGAGAATGTCCTGAGCTCCTTCCCCATCGTGCTCTGAGGTCTTCCCTCTGGCACAGAGCTCTGATGCAGTGGTAGACTCAGGGAAGCCTCCAGAGCATGGATGAGTCCCTGTCTCCACCACAGAGCCAGCTGGAGGCCAGCAGAGTGAAAGAGAAGAACATGTGGGAGTTGTCCTTATTTTCCCTCCTGACAGGGCAGTAGGGAAGGGAAAGGCTGGGAGAATGGCTGTCCTGCAGGCCACCTTAGTTTCTGCAGAGCATCTTTGTAAGCCTTTCAAACTGAAGGGAAGGGAGCCTGGAGCTGCCACTGGCACAGGGATAGGGTCCAGCAGTGCCCATGAGAGGCTGTGTGACTGCACTTAGTGTCCAGATACTTGGTCACAAATGCTTTGGAAAGAGCAATAGCAAACCCAAGTAGTCATTTGTGGAGATGTCCTGCTAGAATTGCAGGACATACATGCTGTCCTGCATGTCCCAGCCACAACAGCTTCAAGGAGTGATGGTAGGAATGCTTGATGGGAGTGGCCTTCAACTGCAGGAAGATACCAGCAATTTCTCAGTGGCTTGCCTGTACCTTACCCACTTATTCCTGTTTTTTCTCCCTCTCCATGTGATGTCCAGCAATGCTTTCACATTTTTCTCTTTGGAGCTGCTTTGGGCTGACCACATGCCCTGAAACAGCTTTGGGTGAAAGCAGTCTTGGAGAACTCTCTTTGTGAGATGCTTGGCTACTGTGCTGCCCTGTGCCCTTGCTGTTGACTCCTGTGCCTGTGTGTGTGGTGTGAAGTGCTGCCCATGCTCTGTGCCCGTGGTACCTGTGGACTGGCACTCTGCTGAGAGCTGAGCTCATTCCAGGAAAAGGAGATCACATTTACTCCTCCAACTTAGCACTCAACCAACCATTCCACAAGTCCTTCTGCCCTTTCCAGTTATAGCCAACTCACTATTTTCCTCCTTCCTTTCCTTGCCCCTTTCTCTTGACTGTGTAACCCTCGCCATGGTGGGAACAAAGCAGGTGGAGCACTGTGCAGCATATCCCTCACCCTGCTCTGTGTCCTTGCCCCTGCCTTGCAGCCCATCCCGGACACGAGCCCCATGAAGCGCTCGGTGTCCACGCTGACCCCGCAGCGGCCTCACGCCATGCACCTCTACGAGTACTCCTTAGAGCGCGTGCCTCCGGAGCAAGGCCATCACCACCATCACCACCGCTGCCACCGGCGGAAAGAGAAGAAGCAGAAGTCCTTGGACAAGGCCCACCATCAGCTGGCCGATGGAGAAGCTGGTAAGGGCTTTGCAAAGAAGGATCTGTCCCTTCTTCTCCTCCCTTCAGGATCACAGAATGTTAGGGACCTGTGGAGATCATCTAGTCCAACCTCCCTGCCAGAGCAGCAGAACCTAGAGCAGCTTGCACAGGATGGGGTCCAGGCAGGTTTGGAATAGCTCCAGAGGTGGAGACTCAACCACCTCCCTGGGAAGCCTGGGCCAGTGCTCCACCTCCCTCCAAGTGAAAAAGGATGCAGTCATCTATCCCAGTATCCCAGTATGTCAGGAGTCGGAAGGGACCTGGAAAAATCATCTAGTGCAACCCCCCTGCCAGAGCAGGATCACCTAGACCAGCTCACACAGCAATGTGTCCAGGCAGCTCTGCAATGGCTCCAGACAAGGAGACTCCACAGCCTCCTGGGCAGCCTGGGCCAGTGCTCTGGCACCTGCACTGCAAACAAGTTCCTCCTCGTGTTAATACTAAACCTCCTGTGATCCAACTTGCTCCCATTCCCTCTTGTCCTACCATTGGATGCCATTGAGCAGAGCCTGGCTCTCTCCTCCTCACACTCACCCTTCACATATTTCTAAGCATTGCTGAGGTCTCCTCTCAGTCTCCTCTTGTCCAGGCTGAAGAGACCCAGCTCTCTCAGCCTGTCCTCCTAGGGCACATGCTCCACTCCTTTCAGGATCTTGCTGGCCCTGTGCTGGACTCTCTCCAGCAGCTCCCTATCCTTCTGGAGCTGAGGGGCCCACAACTGGACACAGGATTCCAGGGGAGGCCTCCCCAGGGCAGAGGAGAGGGGAGAAGAACCTCTCTGGCTCTGCTGGCCACGCTCCTCTTAATGCATCCTAGGATGCCATTTGCCTCTTGGCCACAAGGGCACATCTGATCTAAATTTTAGTGACAGGACCAGAGGTAGAGGCGATGGGAAAAAACTAGCACCCAGGAATTTCCATCTTAACACCAGGAGGAACTTTTTTACGTGACTGGACCCCACCCTGTGCAAGCTGCTCTAGATTGTCCTGCTCTTACAGCGAGATTGGACTAGATGATCTCCAGAGGTCCCTTCCAATCCCTAACATTCTGTGATGTGATTTAAGGCCCAGTCTGCATGGAAGGAGCTCCCTGCTTCTCCCACCTTGGTGACCCCCAACCAATGCTCTCCTTTCAGTGGCCCAGTCTGGTGAACCTTCTTCCAAGGACAAGAAGCAGGAACGTGGCAGATCCCAAGAAAGGAAGCAGCACTCTTCCTCCTCCTCCGAAAAGCAGCGCTTCTACTCCTGTGACCGCTACGGCAGCCGGGACCGTTGTCAGGCCAAGGCCACTGAGCAGAGCAGGCCCACCTCCCCCAGTGCAGGGCCAGAGCAAGGTCCACACAGACAGGTGAGGAGCTGCAGGGTGGGAAAAGAGCCATAAGGTCTTGCAGGGATGCATGCACCTTTTCCATGTTTTGCTTAAAATCGAGGAGACAAAACGTTCTTGGGTAAAAGAAGATTGAAAATCTTGCCAGACCGTCCCAATTTTAGACAGCTCAGTACTTGCCAAAACAAGGTAGTTCTGCTTTCTTTTTTGTAAGTATTGTAATTTTGAGGTGCTCAGCAACAGGTCCTTGGAAAAAGCTGGGTGTCTTACCCTGGATGTTGGAACACTGTAGGTCACCATCATTACAGGAGGTAGCTCAGGCAGCAGACAGGTGTCTGGGATGGGAATGCAAGTCTGTAGCACAGAGGAAGGCTGAAATGTGAGGAAGGCAGAGGAGGGAGAGGGTGGAAATGAAAGAAGGGAAATGACTCCATTTCCAGCCTGTGAGACATGTGAGTCCTTGTCCCAGCAGCAAGAGGAGCACATGTCATATCAGTCCCCAATGCCTGTGGGCAGGGAGGCTGCAGTGAGTGACACCCAGGCTGCTCCACACCCCCAGGTACCAGGCTGTGCCTCTTCTGACAGGCATGGCAAGACTTTGGGTTGTTCAGCCTGGAGAAGAGAAGGCTCCAGGGAGACCTTACTACAGCCTTGCAGTACTTAAAGGGAACTACAGGAAAGATGGGAACAGACTTTTTAGCAGGACGTGTTGGGACAGGACAAAGAGTGATGGTTTGAAACTGAAAGAGGAGAGATTCAGACTAGATAGAAGGAAGATTTATTTATTTTTTTTTACACTGAGGGTAGTGAGAAACTGTCCTAGGTTGCCCAGAGGTGGTAGATGCCTCATCTCTGGAACCATTCCAGGTCAGGTTGTTTTCAGCTCCGAGCAACCTGATCCAGTTGTAGATGTCCCTGCTGAGTGCAGGGGCTGGACTAGATGACCTTGACAGGTCTCTTTTGACCCAAACTATTCTGTTATTCTATGATTCTACAACTTATGGCACCAGGAGCTAAAACAGCCTCTACATTCAGCTGCTGGGCTGAAGACAACACTGGAAAAAACCCAGCAGAGCAGAAGCATTTATTGACAGCCAGCAAACAACAACCTGATGTTTTTTAGGAAGGAAAAGCTGCTCTTTAAAATGTAAAGCTCTGACCTCAGAATGTTAGGTCACAAAAGGCTGAGGGATGTTTTGTGTACTGCCCTGTGAGAGTGCAAACAGAAGTGTCAGCACAAGGTCCTGGTCCTGTTCCTCTCACTCATGGCATCTTTTTAACTTACTGTAGCTCAGTTCACTCCCACATGTCACCATTAGTAACCCAGGGAGCTCCCAGACTCTTCTACCACTCAAAGGTCAAATGTGTAATATTAAAGAGAAGGTGAATCCATTTTTGTTTAAGGGACTTGTTAGTTAAAACCCATCTAAAAAACTTCTGGCTGTTGTTTGTTTGGAAAGTGGCTAGTTAATCAATAATGCCCCAAATCCACAAATATACACTCTGCCCTCAAATCCTCCTTCCACGTAACCCAGTTTTGACCCTAAAAAAGACTCCCAACATCATCATCCCCAACCAGTGGGTGAAGGCCTGCCCCAGCCCACCCCAGAGCAGAGTGTGCTGCTCTGCACAGTTGTATTTGCAATAAGACCCTGTAGGTGTTGAGCTGCTGGTGCCCAGCCCCAGGTAAGTGCATGTTGAGCCTGTGTCTGCTGTGGATGCCTTCCCTCCGGACAGTGTCCCCTCCTGTCGGAGCCGTCTGCCAGCTTCTGATCCTCTCTGTCCTTACTTACTGCTCGTACAACTTGACTTCTCCAGCTCTTTACACCTCGTGTTTTATGACTTCTGGAGAACCTCCTCCCCTCTGACTGTGCTTGTCTAAACTCTCTCTCTCTCTTTTCTTTTTTTTTGCTTTTCTCTTCTCTTGTGACTCGTCTCTCCCTCCTGTTGCTTCTCCTTCTGTTCTACCCCTGCCTGCCTCTGTGTCTGCGTCTGCCGTTGCCCCTTTTTTTATTTTTTGATTTGCTCTGTTCCAATTTTGATGTAGGGCAGTGGTTCAGTTAATGGGAGCCCCTTGCTGTCGACATCTGGTGCTAGTACCCCCTGCCGGGGTCGGAGGCAGCTCCCACAGACTCCCCTGACCCCACGGCCCAGCATCACTTACAAGACCGCTAACTCCTCGCCCGTGCACTTCACCAGTTTCCAAAGCGGCTTGCCCACCTTCTCCCCGGGACGCCTGAGCCGCGGCTTGTCCGAGCACAACGCGCTGCTGCGCGGCGACCAGCAGGCGCCCGCCCCGCCGGTGGCTCGCATCGGCTCCGACCCCTACCTGGGCCACCGCGACGACACCGAGAGCCCGTCCCGAGCCGTGCCGGAGGACACGCTCACCTTCGAGGAGGCAGTGGCCACCAACTCGGGGCGCTCCTCGAGGACTTCTTACGTCTCCTCCTTGACCTCCCAGTCTCACCAAATCCGCAGGGTGCCCAACGGCTACCACTACACGCTGGGACTCAACGCGGGCCCCGGGACTGGCACCAGAGGACGCAGCTACTACCACGAAGCCGACGAGGATCCGTGGTGCTAGCGGCGTGGCAAACCCCCCCACCCCCCGAGGCGGGAGCCTTTCCAATCGATGAGTTTTATCATCTGCGAGGCTGTTGCTCTCCATGGCCGCAGGGCACCCCGCGGGGCAGCCCCTGCCGTCACAACTGCTCTGCCCGCCCCTCCCCGGGGCCGGGGGCACTCCTGCAGCCTCTCTCTTTTTCTTTCGTTTATTCCTTGTTTTTTTTCTTTACTTTTTGCAGTAGGCAGATCGAGGAAGAAGGCTCCCTCCGTAGGGGAAAGGCAGAGCGGGGAGCGCATCCCTCTCTTCCCTCTCCTCCTCCTCCCTACTGCCTTGTCTAGTTCAAAGACACGCACCAGATGCCAAACCGGCGAGGCACGCCAGGAGCCGAGCGTAGCCTGCTCCTCACCTGCGACGGCGGGGAAAAAAAAGCAGACTGTCCATCCTTTTTTGAGATTGGCACAGGTTTTCTTGGGCTATTTCTTAATCCCTTTATTACTACACCTTTTTTTCCCCTGGACAGGGTGGGAGTCGGGGCTTGCAAAGGGACACGCACGAACAAAGATCGCATCGGCCTTTTACCTCCTTCACAGCTCGGAAGGAAGAGATCTACCCACCAAGCTGGGAGAGGAGAAACACAGACCAGAACAAAGGACAGTCCCTTGGGACTTGATGTTCGGCCGCAGCCATCCTTTGGGATGGAGCCAGCGACAGCCCCGAGCTGGCTGAGCTCTCCGGCAGCCAGGACTCTGCTGGGACACCGCTGCCCTCTGGATCTCTTTGCTTTTCCTCACCACGTCCGGGTCCTTCACACTGGCACATGAGAAAGCCCCAAGAGAGCTACTTTGTAAGGACTGTTTCCTTGCTGCTGAGACTTTTCTTTCCCTCCCTCTCTCCTGTCGACCTCCACACGCCCTCACTGTTTTGTCTGGTTTACAATATAAGCTTGATTTAGCAAAAAAAAAAAGAAGAAAAAACCCTACTAAAAAAAAATAATAATAATAATCCAGAAAACAAAACAAACAAAACCCAACAAAGAAAAGAGGAAAAAGTGTAGGGATGAGAAGAAGAAATGTTATTGGTTTTATATCAAGCTATTAGATAGAACTTTAACTTTTCATTGTGTGCATTTTTGTAAATTGTACAGTAAAAAAAAAATAGAAAAAAAAAAGGAAAAAAATTACTCTTTATGTAGAGAATTAGTCCAATTGTCATTCCAGGTCCCACTGTTTCTACTGAAATACTCCAGTTGTTCACTACTAAGTGCCTAACCTTTGGAACCTTTCACAGCGACGATGCAACCTCTTGCTTCGATGCATCAGACCTTGGGCAAGCGTGGGGTGGGGTGGGATGGGGAGGGAAGGGATGGGATGGGATGGGGAGGGAAGGGCAGAGCTAGGAGGAGAAGATGCACCCAGCGCCCACGTCGCATCCCTGGGCAGCTGGTACCAGTGCCAGGTTGGAAGCTTACAGTGGGGAAGGCAAACACTCTTTGGGGTTAGTTTGGATTTTGTTGGCCTTTTTCTTTTTTTTCTTTAATACACACTTTTCTTGGTGGGAGGGGAGTGACTGCAGCAAACAACACTGGCCTTTGCTCATTGGCTAGAGTTTGGATCCTGCTGGAGAGATGCAGGTGGAAAAGTAGAGCATCTGCAGAACTGTTCTTGCAGGAGGAGCAACTTTTCCACTGGGTGCCAAGTGGCAGTCAGGCTGCCAGAGCTCTGGGCATGGTCCACGGAGTGTGATTTGTGTGGAGGGCAGTTGGAGAGAGTCTTGGGTTTATTGTCTGTTAAAAAAATAATAATAATAAGCAAAACCTCTAACTGATTCTCAGGGATGAGATTTCTGTGTTCCTGCAATGGCTTTTTTTGTTGGATGGTTTCTTCTGTTTGTACATGTGTGGATTTCTGTACTTTGAGCCTGGGCAAGGGGCAAACATGATGTGCCCATGGGGAGGGAGCCCTGAAGGAAAAGCCTGGGCAGAACCTCACATCCATGGGTCTGATGAAGACTTGTAGGGCTAATTTGGGGCACTGGGTGGCCAGAGGACACTGACAGAAGGTTAAAGAATGAAGGGTGGGAAGTGCCAGATGAGCACATCACTGAAAATGCTGATAAGAAAAGGTGAGGGTTAGACAGATGAATTTATTTCAGAGGCTCTACCAAGCCCCAGAACTGTGAAACTTCTCCAGGTGAAGTGGTGGCTCCAGACAGGTAGAGATCCTGCTGGACCCTGGTGACTGCTTTTGTCACTGGGGTGGTTGGAAGGTATCAGATGTTACCAAAATGCTCAGGAGGTCTCTCATGCCCTCAGCACGAGTCTTTCAGCCTCAGGCAGGAAGCAGTCTGCTGTAGGGTGGTTCTTCAACATCTCCTGTAGCTCTTCCGTTGAGGAAATTCAAGCTGTTTTCATTGCCTTCTGTGTTGGATTTTTGTTCCCTAATAATCTCTGGCCAATCTCATCCCTGGATTCTGCTAAAGGGTGACTCCTGTCCATGTCTCTGTCTCTGTCTGTGTGCACTCTGAACAAAGGAGGCCTGGTGGCCAGGGGCCCACTGTGGCTCACAGCTGGAATTCCCAAGTGGAGGGCTATGCAACAAGATGACACGTTTGGAATCACATCCAAACCACCTAGAGTCAGACAGACCTTCATCCATTCTGTAGCTTTAGCTGCTGGATTTTCCTGTTTCAGGCTTCAGCACGATTGTGACCAAATGTTTTATACACGTTCCTTAGATGAAGGCACAAACACTTCCCCTATTTGACCCCAGGAAGGAAAGGAGAGGCAGAAGGTGCTCTCTCTGACAGTGCATGCAAACCTTGTACCCACACTGGAGAGCAAAAGAGGTGTCTTCCTCTACTGAAGAATTTTGCCTTGTCCCCACTCCACTTTTCCCTTTCCTTGGCCATTTTAGACCCCCAAACCCCTAGCCCCTCACTGACTCACCCCCCAAAGCCCACAGCCAGACAATGGCCTTGGGTGCCACCAGTTCTTAGGCAGAGCACGACGAAGAATCTCCAGATGTCCAATCCTCCTAGGGGCTGATGACAGTGACAGATGAGCCTGACCACAAATTGTTCATAACCCTTTTCCTACCTTTAATTTTCTTTATTTTAACAGCCTCTTTGCTGTCTCCTCAATGCATCCATGATAGTTCCAGGAACCCTCATAGTGAGTTGCCAAACTTGACTTGCACCGATCAGTTCTCTGCATCCAGAACCAGTCTCGTAGTGGCTGTGCTTTGACTAAGTAATGTTTGCATGTAAAATATATACATATATACATATCTATAAAAAACAAAGTATGTGCATGGAAAACAAAAATGTTTATCTTGGTACTTTTTTGATACAATGTATTCAGCAGTTGTTAATTTTTAATTATATTTGATATAAATTGGGGCTTTGTTGCCAAAGTTTCTATTTAAACAGTGTTTAAAAACCATCAGAGTTCCAACCATGCAACACAAGAGGAACTTTACCCCAAAAAAAAAGGGGGGGAGGGAAAAAAACAATGAGGAGAAAAAACACAAACAAAGGTTCTGTGGTTGCTTAGTTTGCTGCCTGAGTGCTACTGATCAGCCAAACTTTGGATTCTGCAGTTGTTTCTACAATTCCATTTTGTATGAAGCAAAGTCCTTGAATTAAAATAAAAACTTAGCAAAAAAAAAACAAACAAAAAACAAACCCAACCCCTTCCCAATTCCCAGATGGTGTGTGGAGTGTGCCTGTGAGTGGGAAGCCAGGCAGAGAGCAGCCTCCTGCCTGCCCGGCTCCAGAGAGCCAAGGGAGCAGCTTAGCCTGACCACTACCTCGAGGGGCAGCTTGGCAGAGCTGCTGGGAGAGTGGATCACAGAATCACAGTGTGTCAGGGGTTGGAAGGGACCTGGTAAGATCATCTAGTGCAACCCCCCTGCCAGAGCAGGATCACCTAGACCAGCTCACACAGCAATGTGTCCAGGCAGCTCTGCAATGGCTCCAGACAAGGAGACTCCACAGCCTCCTGGGCAGCCTGGGCCAGTGCTCTGGCACCTGCACTGCNTGCACACTTCCCCTTGTTAAATGTCATTAAGTTTCTCCCTGCCCATGTCTCTAGCCTGTCCAGGTCACTCTGGATGGCAGCACAGCTCCTGGTGTGCCAGCCACTGCTCCAAGCTTGGGATCATGCTCAAACTTGCTGAGGGAACACTCTACCTCTTCTTCCAGATCATTAATGAATATATTGAACAGTAGATGTAGTTGAGCCCAAATTGGGATGCTGGAAGGAATTGGCTATGTCTGTGTTTGTTCCTGCAGATGTTTCACAGATGTTTGGTCTGAGGAGGGATCTGTTTGCAAATCAGCTTTTGCTGTGTGGATGCAGCATGCAGATCACAGTTCCTGGAGTCCCACAGGCAGCAAAACTGCATGGTTGAAGTTGAGGGTTATCAAAACCCATCAGAGATTGATTCCTCTGAGGTTTTCAACAGGAGGATGTTTCTCTTGTTGATAGGCAAAAATATTTGGTGTGTGGCTCCCTTTAGAACTGACCCTTGTTAAACTTTCAACCTTTTTCACCCAAACATGAGGAGAAACTTTACTGTGAGGGTGCAGAGCCCTGGCCCAGGCTGCCCAGAGAGGTTCTGGAGTCTCCTTGTGTGGAGAGATTCCAAGGGCAGCTGGAGGTGATGCTGGGCAAGCTGCTGTGGGTGACCCTGCTGGAGCAGGGGAGTTGGACTATATGATCCCCAGAGGTCACTTCCAACCCCTAGCATTCTGTGTGATTGTGTGAAGCTACTCCCAGTAAAGTGCTCTTGGTGCTGCCTCAGGTAGGCATGGGCAGGGGAACGTGAGGCCTGCTGCTACATGGGGAAGGAACTTTTCCAGGCCTGTTTAATACCTTCATGGATGATCTGCACAAGAGGATCAAGTGCACCCTCAGTTAGTTTGCAGATCACACCAGGGTTGGTGGAAGTGTTGATCTGCTGGAGGGTAGGAGGATCTGCAGAGGGATCTGGCCAGGCTGGATTGATGGGCTGAGGCCAATGGGATGAGGGTCAAGAAGAGCANAGGACAGAGATGGAGTCACCATCCCTGGAGGGGTTCAAAAACATGTAAACATGGCACTTGGTGACATGGTTGAGTGGCATGAGGGTGCTGGGTCTGTGGTTGGACTTGATGATCTTAGAGGTCTTCTCCAACCTTAGTGACTCAACAATTGTATGATTTCTTTGTTTAACTGGAGAACCAACCTCATTTCCTACCAGGGACAGAAAGCCACTGCCTGCACCTCCTTCTTCAGGGTCTTCTGGTGTGACACTTCTGACAACACCAAGGACTCTCCAAAAGCTTATTGAGAATAGTTATTACCAACAGGAGAGTTCTGCTGCAGGGAGGATGGCCACAACTTGGCATTTCTCAGCACTCTTCAGAGCACAAGGTCTCTCTGTTGCATCTTCTCTGTGATGAGGCCACCCAAAGTCCCCCCTGATGTTCAGGTATGGTATGAAATGTTCTACACACAAGAAAAAGGCCTTTTCCCTCCAGATCACCAGTTCTGGCTGCAAGCATGTGAAGAAGGAGTGAAAGGACAAGGGGCAATGGTTTTAAATTGGAGAGGAATAGATTTAGACTGGGTATTAGGAAAAAGTTCTCCCCACGAGGGTGGTGGAACACTGGCACAGGTTGCCCAGGGAGGTGGTTGAGTTCCCATCCCTGGAGGCATTGCAGGTGAGGCTTGCCAGGGCTCTGGGCAAGCTGATCTAGTTGGGGATGTCCCTGGCCACTGCAGGGAGGTTGGACTAGATGAGCTCCAGAGGTCCCTTCCAACCCAAGCCAGTCTAGGATTCTATGATAAGATGGTTTTGCTTGAGGCCACATAGCAAATCATTGGTGGAATCTGGAGCTGAATTAACCTCTCTTGGCTTGCATTTTGTGCAGGGTTTGGGTTTCTTGGGTGGGAAGTCTGTGGGCCAGAGGGCAGGATTTGGATTACATTTTTCAGATATCCCAAACAAACATGAGAAATGGAAATTGCTGAATGTGTCTGAGCCACGTGCAAGGGGAGGCTTGAGAAACAAGTGCAAGGTTGTGAATCAGTGTGTATCCCAACTTCAGTGGAGACCTCCATGGCATTCACTCCACCACAACCATCTGGGGAGCTGGATTCTGCCTGGAGGACAAGAGGAGCAACCTCTCTCTTCCAGATGCATGTCCCAGAGGATCTCCAGAGCCAGCTTACAGTTCCATGTGTGGTTGTAAATCTTCAAAGCCTTTTGGGGCTTTCTGCCTTTTTTTTCTGTCTTTTTTTTCTTTGTTTCTCCTTATTTCAGTTGTGTATTTTCAGTCTGTGAGACCAAGATAGCAATACACCCAGCAGCTCCTCCAGGGTCTGCCTGAGTCCCGGGGAGCTGCTCCATGCTGAGCAAGAGCTGAAGGGTGCAGGGGGCAAGAGGCTGGGGCCACACTCTGCTCAGTGGTGCCCAGGCCCAGGCCAAGGGGCAATGGGCACACCCTGGAACCCAGCAGGTTCCATCTGAGCAGGAGGAGAAACTTGTTTTGGGTGAGGGTGCAGAGCCCTGGCCCAGGCTGCCCAGAGAGCTTGGGGAGTCTCTTTCTCTGGAGAGATTCCCAAGGCCCCTGGAGGTGATGCTGGGCAAGCTGCTGTGGGTGAGCCTGCTGGAGCAGGGGGGTTGGACTGCATGATCCTCAGAGATCCCTTCCAATCCTCACCATGCTGGGATTCTGGGAATTTATTCCCCTTATGAGCCCTAAGAAGATCTCCTGGTATTTTTAGGGCTGTGGAAAGCACTGTGTTCAGAAAGTGCCTGATCATAAAAAGGAGCCTCAATCATAGAATCATAGAATCATAGAACTGTTACAGCTGGAAGAGACCTTGAAGATCATCAGTGCAGCCTTTTTCCTAGCCCTATCACCCCACTAAATGATGTCCCCAACACAACATCCACCTGTCTCTTAAACACCTCCAGGGATGGGGACTCAAGCACCTCCCTGGGCAGTCTGTGCCAATGGCTCACAACCTTTTCAGTAAATTCCTCCTAATATCTAACCTGAACCTTCTCTGGAGCAGTTTCCATCCATTTCCCCTTGTCCTATCACTCTCCACCAGGGAGAACAGACCAGTCCCTGCCTCTCTACAACCTCCCTTCAGGTAGTTCTAGAGAGCAATGAGGTCTCCCCTCAGTCTCCTCTTTTCCAGGCTAAGCAGGCCCAGATCCCTCAGTCTTTCCTCATAAATGCTATCCCCAGCACACTCCAAACTATTTTGCAGAAGAAGCCAGTTTTGCATCTTCATCTGATTCAGCAAAGGAACCTGAGACACCTTAAAGGGACTAAATTGCCCAAAGTCACCCAGCATGTGAGAGCAGAAGCAAGCACAAGTTCTCCTGAGCTCCTGCAGCTTGCTCTGCCTCCTTCATGTCTTGGGATTTTAAATCCCTGTCATGTGTGTGTGTGATTGCTGTGCATCCACAGGCTCCTGCTCTTTGGGATCTGGGAATCTGGCATCTCAGTTGTTGGTTCTCTGGAGGGAAACGAAAGCAAAGGAGCAGTAAGAAGAATGATGCCAGGTTAGGGCCTGACTGATGGTGCTGGCAGTGAGGAGCTCTGCCCCAGGAGGGAGCAGGGTGGCTCTGCAAATGTTTCTGGGGCTGAGGTCCTGTGGCAGGTGAAGCAGCACAAAGGAGCTGCTGAGGCTGTTGGAGAGCAAACCAGCTCCTGAGTGAACTGGTGGGAAGCCCAAATTAGAGCCTGTTCACCTGCAGAGGAAGCCTGGGACATGCTGATGGAGGAGAGCTGTGTTAATTCAAAGAAAACAGTGTCAGTAACTGTGGTTTATTCATTTTATTCTCATCTCCACTTGTTCTCCTTGCTCTGAAACAGAATAGCCCAGCACTGGCTTTGTCTGTGTCTGGTTTTATTATTTCTCTGATCTGGCAGCCTTTTGTCTGCCCGACATGGTACAAGCAGAGGAGAGAGAGGAGGAGAAAGAGAAGGAGGAGGAGGAGGCATAGTCCTTATCCAGCTTCTCCTGCACCAAAATCTGAAATACCCAGGGGGTATAAAACCCTATTTTCTCACAGGAAGCTGTGGAGGGGAGTGGATGTGGTTGTGTTACTGGATCCAGAAAATTAGAGTGTGTTTAGAAAGGTGACACTGAGCTGAGCCAAGACAACTGTGGCAGAACAAGTTCATGCCTTTTGTGGGATGTTTTTGACTCCTCATGGAGTGGAGATTGTTTAAAAGAGCTGGTTCTGCAGGTGATCCACCTAAAATCCCTCCCCCTGCAGAGGGCTGGTGGTGTGTGAGGAGTGTGTGCCCTGTGAGGTGCTTACCTGTCCCACAGCAGAGCAAGAGCCCTGCCAGGAGATGTGCTGCTGGGACAGAAGCTCATGGCCATGGAAACCAGGGACCCTCAGCAACACTGAGAAAGGAAAACCAAACCCATGTCACATGTTCTTGACCAATAAAGTCCTCTACATGGCAAAGCAAACGACTTCTTGTGTGTCTCCAGCCCTCATGCCCTGGACAAGCTGAGGCAGAGCATGGCAGTGGCAGAGCAGGGGGAGCACACCATGGGCACTACCTGGGCTCACATCTCCAAGGAGCCAGCAACAGCCAGGACTTCCCCAAGGAGGCTTACAGAAGCCTCATTTCCCACTCCCAAATCTGGGTTCTTTACCCAGTGTGCACAAACCAGTTGAGACAGGGTGAAGGTATTTGCTGTATTCCAGTCCAGCCCAGAGAGTTGTGGTCAGTGGAGCAGAGTCTAACTGGAGACCTGTGACTAGTGGTGTGCCCCAGGGGTCAGTGCTGGGGCCAGGACTGTTCAATATATTCATCAATGATCTGGATGAAGGGGTAGAGTGTTCCCTCAGCAAGTTTGCAGATGATCCCAAGCTTGGAGCAGTGGCTGGCACACCAGGAGCTGTGCTGCCATCCAGAGTGACCTGGACAGGCTAGAGACATGGGCAGGGAGAGACTGAATGAAATTTAACAAGGGGAAGTGTAAAGTACTGCATCTGGGAAAGAACAAGCCCATGGATCAGTACAGACTGGGAACTGATCTGTTGGAGAACAGCCCTGGGGAAAAAGCTCTAGGAGTGCTGGTGGCTAGGAGGATGCCCATGAGGCAGCAATGTGCCCTTGTGGCCAAGAGGCCAATGGCATCCTAGGATGCATTAAGAGGAGCGTGGCCAGCAGAGCCAGAGAGGTTCTTCTCCCCTCTCCTGTGCCCTGGGGAGGCCTCCCCTGGAATCCTGTGTCCAGTTGTGGGCCCCTCAGCTCCAGAAGGATAGGGAGCTGCTGGAGAGAGTCCAGCACAGGGCCAGCAAGATCCTGAAAGGAGTGGAGCATGTGCCCTAGGAGGACAGGCTGAGAGAGCTGGGTCTCTTCAGCCTGGACAAGAGGAGACTGAGAGGAGACCTCAGCAATGCTTAGAAATATGTGAAGGGTGAGTGTGAGGAGGAGAGAGCCAGGCTCTGCTCAATGGCATCCAATGGTAGGACAAGAGGGAATGGGAGCAAGCTGGACCACAGGAGGTTTAGTATTAACACGCGGAGAAACTTGTTTGCAGTGCAGGTGCCAGAGCACTGGCCCAGGCTGCCCAGGAGGCTGTGGAGTCTCCTTGTCTGGAGCCATTGCAGAGCTGCCTGGACACATTGGTGTGTGAGCTGGTCTAGGTGATCCTGCTTTGGCAGGGGGGTTGCACTAGATGATCTTTCTAGGGCCCTTCCAACCCCTGACATACTGGGATACTGTGAAATGGGTCTTGGGTGGAAATTCCCAAGGCTAGCACTCTGTCAGCTCAAAAAGCAGCAGCTTAGGTACAGTACAAATAAAAAGAAACTAGATCTGATTTTGTATCAGATAAATCTTTGTACACATGCTCTGTCAATCACCTGATTCATTACACTATCACCTAATTCATTATCCTAAGGTGATCCTACATTCACATGTAAAATCTCCTCCTAGAGATGTGGACTTTAGTATTAAGACCGCACAAGTTATGCTGGGGACACCTCAGTGGTTTGATCTGTGCCCAAGTCTGTCTGTGGTTTCTGTCCAGAAGCCAGAACAAGACATTAGCTACAAAAGCTGATAGAATTTTACTGTCTTTAGATACTGCTCTGAATTACTGCCTCTTGTTTCTTATCATTTTAACCTCTGAGGTCATCCCATCTTAAGGACCTTCCAGTCTTGGTCTCCTGCTTTCAGACCAGTTCATTATAAGCTTATTCAGCCTAATCCTTCCAACACCAGCATGAGATTCATTGGAGCAACTGACAGCCAGGTGACACCTGTGGGGGCTCCAGCATCTCCTGCACTCTGGCAGGAACATCCACCCAGGTCTCCCTGCCTCTCCCTGAAGGTTCCTGTATTTTTGGGGGGGTCTCTAGATCAGAGAAAATACCAGCATGGGCTGGGGGTCAGCCTGCCTCCTCTGTGGGCCTGAGCCAACCCCCCCTTCTGTGAGCATCACAGAAGAGGGTTTGTCACACAGGGCAGAGCAGCCCTGGGGAGTGGAGTGACCGTGGTGGTATGGTGGCACCAGTGCCACTGGTGCTGCCAGAGGGCTTGGTGTGCAGCATGGAGCAGGCTCTGCTGTGGGGCAGGGTACTGGGAACATATGGGGCTGTCTGGAGTGGGGACTGGGGAAACTCACTTCTGGGGCTGTCTGTCAGCAAAGCCCTTCCCTTGTGATGCTGTCATGGCTGGTGCTAAGGAGCAGTGGGTGGCAGTGCTGGGAGGGTGATGGGGCCCTCTGAGGAGCCTGCAGTGGTGTGAGGGCTGGGCAGGACCTGGGTGAGGTGGGGCTTGACCCATGTAAAGCCAAGGAGGGGGTGCAACCTGCTCTAGGTTCTCCTGCTCTTGCAGGGGTTTGGACTAGGTGATCTCCAGAGGTGCCTTCCAACCTCTAACCTGCTGTGATTCTGTGATCCTGTGAACTGGCCTAGTTTCTGGGTGAGGAGATGTAGATTAAGCACAGAGACTAGTACAGATCTCTCTGGAGACCTGGGGCCCTCCCTCAATGCAAAATGCCATGATGGGAGGCTCAGCTGTTCGCATCACCCCAGGGGAGCAGGAGCAGGTCCTCAGCAGGCTGGGATATAGCTCTGGGGACAAAGCAGCCCAAAACACACTTGCAGCAGCCTTTATTTGGGGGATGTAGTGTGTATGCCCTTCACCTATCACCATAACTGCACATGGGTGGGGACACTAACCCCTGAAGCACCAGCTGAGGTACAAGTGTGTGTGTGGTTGTTGGTTGTGTGTCTGTGTAGTGACATGTACCTGTCTGTTCATGGGTCTGTGTGTTCGTCTGTGTCCATGTGTGTGTGTCTGTGTGTGTACAGAATCATTAAGGTTGGAAGACACTTCTAAGATCATCAAGTCCAACATCTACCTGTCACCACTGTGCCACTAAACCATGGCCCCAAGCACCACATCTAGACATTTCTTAAATCCCTCCAGGATGGTGACTCCAGCACTGCCCTGGGCAGCCTGGGCCATGCCTAATAACCCTTTCAGGGAAGAAATTGTTCCTAATACCCAATCTAAACCTCCCCTGGTGCAACTTGAGGCCATTTCCTCTCCTCCTCTCACTGCTAACCTGGCAGAAGAGACCAATCCCCACCTCACTCCAATCTCCTTTCAGCGAGTTGGAGAGAGATAAGGTCTCCCCTGAGCCTCCTCTTCCTCAGACTAACCAACTCCAGTTCCCACAGCTGCTCTTGTGCTGTGTGTGTGTGAATGTGTGTTGGGTATATGTGTGCTTGTGGTTGTGTTTATCTGTGTCTCTGTGTGCTTGTATGTGCATGTGTGTCTCTATGTGTCTGTGTGTCTGTGTCACCCCCTCTGCAGTTGCTCTCCCATGTACCCTCAGGGTTCGCTGGCAGCAGAGCAGATTTTGGGGGGTGCTGAGGGAGGTCTATGTGTTCATTAACCCCTTCTCGCGGACCTCCCCCTCCCCACGCCCCCCGGAGCGCAGTTAACCCTTGCAGAGCTGCGGGTGGGGAAGGGGCGGAGGGAAGCGGTGTTCCCCCTCCGGTGGAAGGGAGGGGGGTCCCGCCGGGGCGGAGCGGGGCTGGGGCCGGGACTGGGCGTAGCACCAGCAACGAGGCCGTGCCGGGATGCGGCGGGGACGGGGCCGGGCGCACCATGCGCGGAGAGGCCCTGCTGCTCCTGCTGCTCTGCTCGCTGCCCCTGTGCCTGGCTGGGATGGAGAGCCCCGAGCCGGGATCCGGGCTGTACCCAGGTACGAGGTACCGGGACGGCGGCGGTGGGGAGGGAGCCCCCCGAGGGAGAAGCGGAGGGATGGGGCATCCCGGAGCGGGGTGCTGGGCTCGGTACTCCCCGCTAGGATGCACTGTTAGCCCAGGGCTGAACGACCGGGTGCTGCCGGAGCTGGGAGATCGGCCTCGGGTGTTACCGGAGCGGGGAGATCGACCTCGGGTGTTACCGGAGCGGGGAGATCGGCTTCGGGTGTTACCGGAGCGGGGAGATCGGCTTCGGGTGTTACCGGAGCGGGGAGACCGGTTCCGTGTGCCGCCAGCGGACTTTGAGGAGATGTCTCTGCTGCTGGGGTCGGGGTGGTTGAATCCCCCAGATCCCCGGTAACAAGGGACAGAAAGGCTTCCCCCCAGCCCTGGGAATGGCATCCTCCGTGGGCTGCTGGATCAGGGTAGGGGGTCCTGTCTGTGATGGCTCTCAGTGTGGGGTAAGGGTCTTGGTGGCAGAGCCAGCGCTGGAGCAGGGCACAAGTTCCATCTGCCCCAGACTGAGCTTCTCTGATGGATGATGGAACAAACTGGGCTCTGAGGGTGGTGAGATGCTGGCACAGGTTGCCCAGAGAAGCTGGTGGATGCTCCATCCCTGGAAGTGTTCAAAGCCAGGTTGGATGGGGCTTGGAGCAGTCTGGGCTCGTAGAAGCTGTCCTTGTCTGTGGCACAGGTTTGGAACTTGATGATCTAAAGTCTCTTCCAAGCCAAACCATCCTATGATCCTCAGTGATACGTGTGCCTCCTGCATCTGGGGCACTGCAGCATGTCTTCATGTCCCTTGTCTTTCCCTTCTGTGGCTGGTCACAGAGTGACTGTCCTGAAACTCTTCATGAAACCTTTAGGAATGCTGATGCCCATCCCTCCCTGGGGCAGGAGCCCCTGGCTGATTCCCACCTGGGATGGACACAGCACGGTCCACCCCTCACCCTATAAAACAGAGCACAGAGCTGCTTTGCCTCATGAAAACTCCCAGCAAGCCATTCCCATGGTTGGGTGCATGGGGCTGGGACTTTTCACTGGGAATTGATGGGCTGGGTGGGGACTGCCAAACACTTTAATAAAGTGACTATAAAAGAAAAAGGTGTTTATTTTAAAGGAAGCACTGACTAAAACACTTGTTGCTGCACTTCCATTGTGCTAACACACACGAGTGCCAGTCAGAGGTGGGAGATAACCCCATGCTCCTGTTTGCTGTGCAAATCCCTGCTCAGAATATCCCCCTCTGACTACCCCAGAGGCTTCAATAGAGCCACAGCAGTGGGAATGTGTTTAGGAGAGGGAAAGTTATCTCAGTGGAGCTTAAGTTTACTTGAACCTTGGCTTGGAAACAAGGCTGAGGCAGTGCAGTTCACAGCCTGGGACGCTGAGCTGGGAATTGCATTCCAGGGGCTGGAGCTGCAGCAAAATCCAAGGGAGGATATGGTGCAGGCGGGTTGGAGTTGAAGTGAGGTGATAACGCCAGGGCTGTGTGGGGATGATGGGTGAGAGCCAAGAGGCTTTCCCTGGGCACAGCAGGGGAGGGAAGAGCTGGAAGGGCCAGTTGGCTCTAGCAGCATCAGGAAGCTTCATGTACATGGTATATCTTTATTTCCTTTGAGTCATGTGGCTGCCCTGAGGAGGTTTTGACTGAGAATCATCCAGGTGTGTGGCTTTACCCTCTAGTCACTGCTGTCCAGGCTGGTAAAGGTCACAAGCTCAGGAAGGGTTCTGGGGTTTATTGTAGATCCTGCCAGAGAATGGGACACAGTCCTCCAAGTGTGGGGGTTTCCCAGACTTTGGCATCTAACAAGAGGATTCTTTGGGGTTCAGGCTCTTATTTTTCAGCCAGCACCTCCTGATGGAGCAGTTCTGTTCCAAGGAAGGTAATGCCCACAGAAAGAGAGACTGAGTGCACTTACAGCAAGTTTGCAGATGACACCAAGCTGAGTGGTGTGGTTGAGACAGCTGAGGGACAGGATCCATCTAGAGGGACCTGGACAGGCTTGAGAAGTGGGCCCATGTGAGCTTCATGAGGTTCAACAAGGCCAAGTGCAAGGTCCTGCAGCTGGATCAAGGCAACCCCAAGTATCCATCCAGGCTTGGGGATGAAGAGATTGAGAGCAGCTCTCTAGAGAAAGTCTTGGAGATCCTGGTGGATGAAAAGCTGGACATGAGCTGGCAATGTGTGCTCACAGCCCAGAAGGTTAAGCAAATCCTGGGCTCATCCCAGCAGCATGGGCAGCAGGGCAGGGAGGGGATTGTGCCTCTGCTCTGCTCTGGGCAGAGCTCAGCTGCAGGGCTGGGGCAGCTCTGGAGTGCTCAGCACAGCAGAGACATGGAGCTGGGGCAGTGGGGCCAGAGGAGGACACAAACATGGTCTGAGGGCTGGAAGCTCTCTGTTGTGAGGACAGGCTGAGAGAGTTGGGGTTGTAGAAGGCTCCAGGAAACCTTCTTGCAGCCTTTCAGGACCTTAAAGGGCCTAGAAGAAAGATGGGGAGGAACTTTTCAGCAGAGCCTGTTGCCACAGGACAAGGGGTGATGGTTTTTAAACTAAAAGAGGGAGTTTTAGTCTAGAGAGAAGGAAGATGTTTTTTACCCTGAGGGTGGTGAGAGCCTGTCCCAGGTTGCCCAGAGAGGTGGGAGATGTCCCATCCCTGGAACCATTCCAGGTCAGGTAGTTTGGGTCTGTGAGTAACCTGCTCTAGCTGCAGATGTCCCTGCTGACTGCAGGGGGTTGCACTAGATGACCTTTCCAGGTCCTTTCCAACCCAACCCATTGCATGAGTCTCAGGTGTGTGTAGCTGCACCAAGTATCCCCAAGGAGAAGGCTGGGGAGCAAGGGGCAGCTGGCTGCAGAGCTTGGCTGAGCTGCCTGCCCTTGGAGCTGGGCTTGGCTTTGCAAGCAGAGCAGTGACCCATGGCATGCCTGTGGCTGCTGCTCTGCAGGCTGAGCCAGAGTCAAGTGGGGAATAATTGAAGCAGGGAGCAAGTGCCAGAGGAGAGCAGCTCATGACTGGAGCTGGGAGTTGACCTTGAAAGCTGATAGGACCTGNGCATCATTTAGTGGGGTGATAGGGCTAGGAAAAAGGCTGGACTCGATGATCTTCAAGGTCTCTTCCAGCTGGAACTGTTCTATGATTCCATGGTGGAAGTTGTGTGTTCTCTCTGCTCCCTGCAGCAGCAGAGAAGGGGGCATGGTGTGTGGCATTTGTGGCACCTTAAGAATTGGAAGGAAATGAGGATCCATCAGGAAATCAGGATTGCTGTCTTCTTTCTTCACTCCAGCTCAGGGAGGATTAGGTGATTTGTTGATGCCTCCTGATTGTTTGCTTGGGTTGGGGCAGCAAGCAGTTGGTGTTTCTGCAGTGTCACTGTCACGGGGGTGGCACCATCCCCTCCCTCATGTCCAGCTGGAAGAGTGGATTGCATGGCTTATGCTTGGGAGAAGGCAGCTGCCAGGTTCCCAAGCCCCAGGGGGGGCTTTGGGTTGTAAAAGCAGGAGGTGAATCCACCTAGGAGGGAAACTGGGGCAGTCAGCATTTGTTGGGTTTGTAGCTGTTACCAAAAGGATAATCACAGGTGAGGGCCAAGGGTGCCAGAAATGGGTGAGCCTTGACTCCAACCTGCTGGGAATGGGAGAGCCTGGAGCCCTGTCTTCTGGGAGCACATCCCTGGCCTTCCTGTAGTGTTTGCCCTGAATCAAACCCCTCCCTTTAGCCCAGAGCAGCAATGGAAGTGGGGGAGAGGCTGATCTTTAGGGGAACAAGGCAGTGGGTGGGAGCTGATCTCATGCTGCCTGCTGTGGAGCTGTGTGGAAGCTCGTGTGGAGCATGGCATGTTGTGTGGAGCATGGCATGTTGTGTGGAGCATGGCATGTTGTGTGGGCTAGGCAAAGCCCCAGGTGCCTCCTTCCCAAGGCTGAATGATTGAGCTTGAACCTCTTTGCCATGGTTTGAGCTGTGGCAAAGCCTGGGTGAGTCTCCTCACAGTGCTGTGGGTCTGTGCTGGGGCAGAAAAGGGTGGCAGCAGCAATGTTGTTCTGAATCTGGGGGGTTGCATGAGCCCCAGCTGCCTCTGAGCATCCTCTCCATGTCCCCACATGTGCTGGCACCTGTCACATGAGTGTCTCTGGGGCTTTGCTGAGCTCATCTGGGGGATCTTCTGGTGAAGAAGGAGGAGAAAGTGGAAAACCTCCTTGGTGTAGTGAGAGTTCAGTGGCTCCAAAGCTCCTGGGAGCTGTTTTTTTAACCTGTAAAGTGCAATACCCAAAACTCTCTAAAACCCAGGGAAAAAAATACTCGTCTGGGAACATGACCCAAAAATGAATGTGCTCCAACAATTTGCTATTAATTAAAGCTTAGAGTCACCCAATTAAAATCTGCTTGATGAAGGGCTGCATCTGGGCAAGCAGTGCTGGGCTCCTGCAGATGGTGAGTCTTGCTTGAGGCTTGGTGGCACGAGTTTGTTGGGAAATTCTCCTCCTGGAGGTCTGGCACTGCAAAGTGTTGAGTGCAGCAAGGTCCCTCAGCTCTGCTCTCCTCAGCTAGCATGTGCATGTGCACTCTGTAAACAAACCATTGACTACAATGTAAATCTGGAGAAGCATGGAGAAATTGGGCTGTGTTGGTGCTGTTTGTGTGTGGAAGGTAGCATATGTTCTGTATCACATTTGTGTGTGTGTGTGACAAAGTGTGTGCTTGTAAAGCTTACAAACTGATGGTAATCTGCACTAGCTTCAAGTCAAATTGATGAGGAATGCAGACATAGCAGCTTTGGCCTCATCATGTTTGCAGATGACAGCAAGCTGGGTGGCAGTGTGGATCTGCTTGAGGGCAGGGAGGCTTTCCAGAGGGATCTGGATAGGCTGGATCACTGGGCCAAGGCCAATGCCATGAAGTTCACTAAGGCCAAATGCCAGGTGCTGCCCCTTGGCCATAGCAACCCCCAGCAGTGCTCTAGGCTTGGGGAGCAGTGGCTGCAGAGCTGCCAGGCACAGAGGGACCTAGGNTAGATGTTGCATTGGGAGGCATCATTTAGTAAGTTGCTAGGGCTAGGACAAAGGCTGCACTGATGATCTTCAAGGTCTGTAACTGTTCTATGATTCTATGATTCTATGTCCTCTCCACTTGAGTCCTCAATTAGGCAATGACTAATCACTATCACTAGTTGTTTCCCTCCCTCACAAGGCTCTTATGTTGTTCACCTGAAGAGGCACAAATACAGAGGTCACTGCCCCTGTCCCCATCACAGTGCAGCCTTCCCCTGTGCTTCTTTGGCCCTGTGAAGGCAGAGAATGAACAATTAACCCTTCAGGGCCTGCAGGAGCTCCAACAAGCCCAGACAGAGCCCTCCTCCTCCATAAGGATGCTCTGGCATCTGGGAGGCTCTGTGCTGGAGTTGCAGCTCATGCCCAGGCAGATGGGGACAGGATCTCTCCCTGCTCCTGCCTGTCACCTCAGCAGTGTTTTAGGGGGCAGATGTGAGCTTCAGAAACCTCATTTTCCTCAGCTGAAAAGACAGTGGATGGCTGCTCACCCCTACCTGCCATCACATAGCAAGGTTATTTTTGGCCATGTGTGCTTTTCTCCCTATTTTTGAACAATCCAGGCTGGCAGGGCTGGGTCCCTCACCTCCCAAGGAGTGCAGGAGAGCTCAGGGAGAGGCTGAGCATCCTTGGCTCTGCTGGTTGCACTGTGGGATGTAGCAGTGTACTGAGACCTGTTCCTGCCATGGGCTCTGCTTTCCCAGGGGCAGGCAGTGCTGTTGGCAGAAGGAAGAGCTTCCTGCCTGCCAGCAAAGAGATTCCTTGTCCCCCTTGTTCCTTCATTGTGCAAAGGCTTCAGTCAACCTGCAGCCCCTGTGACAGAGCAGTCAGCTGAAAAGCTTTGCTCCCTTGTGGGCTTCAATTAAGAGAACAACCTCTCTAAGCCTTAAGCACCCTCCTCCCCTGTCTTTCCCATTCCAAGAACTCAGGGGAGTGCCAAAAATCAGCTTCTGTTTAGGGCAGGTCAGCCTTGACAGTGCCTCTCTGTCCCACAATGATGGCAATTAGTGCAGCACTTACAGCTCTCCTTACCCCCCTGGAATTGTGCCTAGCTCTCCTGTCTCTCCCTGCAGTGTCATTCCTGGGGGGTTAAAGGCCACCTCAGGTCACATTGTGGTGATCCTGGTGCTGCTGGGGACAAGGGTGTCCCCTGGGGAGATGGGAGGCAGGAAGGACTCAGCAGCTCCTCGCTCTGTGCCCCTGGGGCTCTCTGTTTCCTTGGATTTGCTGCAGTGCTTTCCTGCAGCAGTACTGCAGGAAGGAGCACCTGGAATTGCTGTCAGTTCCCTGGTTTCTTTTCCCTTTTCTCTCTGCCTGAGGCACCTGCTAGGGGACAGCATTTGTGGGAAGGGGACAAGGAGACCTGAGGGGACTCTACTGCTCTCTGGGAGCAAAGCTGCCTCCAGCACTTCCCCCTTCCCTGCTCCATTCCAGCAGCTCCCAGGGATGCTGTGGGAGGTGATTGTGTCCCTGTGCTGTGCTCTGCTGAGCTCCCACCTGCAGTGATGTCCTCCCAGGCCAAGCTGCCATGGATCAGCACAGGCATTTTGCAGATAGAGCCCAGTGTGAGCATCTTCATGGCTCAGGTACAAGCCACAGCCCAAAGGGCGTTGTGCCTCTGGTTGCCCCAGCTGCCTCCCTCTGCCTGGGGAGCCACAAAGCTGCAGGGTCAGCACTGACAACTTCCCTTCCTTAAACAATAATAGGAGACACAGCTTGGTAAGCCTAAAGAGAGCTGTGTGTGTCTGGCAAGGAGCAAGCACTTTGTGCTTCTCATCATGGATGCTGAGAGGGACATGGAGGAGAAGCAGCCAACAAAGTACCTGGGTTTTTTTAGCCTGCAGAAGATGAGGCTTAGGGGAGACCTTCTTATTCTCTCCAACTCCCTGAAAGGAGGTTGGAACCAGGTAGGTTGGTCTCTTCTCCTAAGCAACAAGTGATAGGACAAGAGGAAACAGCCTCAAGTTGCACCAGAGGAGGTTTAGGTTGGACATTAGGAGCAATTCCTTCCTTGTGAGGATTGCCAAGGCCTGGCCCAGGCTGCCCAGGGCAGTGCTGGAGTCACCATCCCTAGAGGGACTGAAAAGCCCTGGAGATGTGATGCTGAGGGACATGAGCTGGCAGTGCTGGTTAACAGTTGCACTTGATGATCCGAAAGGTCTCTTCCAACCGAAACAATTCAATGATTCTGTGATTCTGTTTGCCATTCAGTGGCACAGGAACTTCCTTGCCACTAACAAAATGCAGGCAGGAGATGCTGCTGCCCAGAGCAGAGTGTTGGGGTGAGGCTGAAGCACATGCCCCTGGTGTGTAAAGCTGATTCCTGGGGCAGTGTGAATCTTTGCCTGTATATAAAGCCTTTTTTCCTGCTCTAAGGAGTGCCACTGATGTATGATGAGAGCTCTGCTCAGCACTGGGCTTGGGAGCTGCTGCTGCAACACCTGGTTTGTGTTTAATGATTCCACATGGCAGGAGAGCAGAGTGCATCCCCTTCTGAAGCAGCTGCAGGGATGTTACAGAGGTTGTGCACAGGTCACACAGATTCAGCCCAGGGAGAACTGCTGAGTTTTGTGGCTTTCATCAGGATGTGAAGGAAAGGCAGAGTGTTTTTAAATCCCTCACATAGCAGTTTTTGGTTTTCTTCAAGAAAAAAAACACAACAAAACAAACCCTACAGGAAGGTAATTAACTTTTATTCGTTGAAAGCTGATTAGCCTCACAACTAGCAAGATGCAGAGCTCTGCTCCCCAAATTGCACAAGATGGCTGTTTTCTGAGTGGATGCACTTAGACAAGACATCCAATATTTCCACTGGGCCTTGAAGAAACAGGAGAAGCAGGCAGAGACATATTAAAACACTGCAACTCCAAACTCCTCCATGGCAGACACTGGGATAAGCTCACCTGCTGCAATACTGCAGGCAGCTATGGAGGAGGAGGCAGGAGACAGCCCCAGCTGCTTATTGCTGCTAATGGAAACCAGGAGAGCATGAGGGGGAGGATGGCATAGTGCAGAGAATGTCAGCATGGTAGGAGTTTGCAGTGGCAGCTTCNCCACAAGGGATTTTCAGACTGTGCCTGAGTGGCAGCTTCCACTGGCAGTGGGAAGTGCTGGCTCAGAGAGGCAGCTTGGATGAGTTGCCATCCCTCAGAGGCATCTCCACAGAGGAGAGAGACCTTTAGTTGGACAAGATTAGCATTAGGAATAGCTTTGTGAAGTCCTTGAGTGGATCAATGAAGCAGCAGGGCTTTGCCTGCAGAGCTGCTGGGCTGTGTTTTGGCAGGTAGGGATAGAGCAGGACTGAGGGACATGTTCTCTAATGAGAGCTATTAAAAGGTCGTTAGCAGTGTAAGAGGGATTGGGAGGTTGGATCTTGCTTTCTGGCAGCAAGCTTTGTGTGAGCAGGTTTGAAACAACTCCTGAGCTCTGGGCTTGTTTCTTCTCTTTTTTTTTTCCCTTGCTGGAGTATGTTGGTTCATGAATGTTTTCATTTTGAGGGTGGCAAGCTGAAAGATTTGGGTGAGAGAAGTGAGAGGAGAGGGAGGACCTAGTCTCTATCATGCCCCATGGTCCTCCTTCTGCCCAGTGACAAGAAGACAAAGGATTGGAATTTGAAGTGAACTGCAAAGAAAAGAGAGAAGGAGAGGAAGCCAGGGATTGTGCTTTCTGTGTAGAGCTGGAGTGAAGATGCTGAGGGCACTGGAGCATCTCTGGGAGAAGGAAAGGCTGAGAACCCTGGGGCTTTGCTCATGGTTTTCTTCTCCAAAGGAGTGGACTTTTGGGAATCCTCTACCTTCTGCAGTAAAACTTGCTGTTAATTTTCTTCCCCAGCTCTGCTGGTTTTAATGGTAACCTCCAACCTCAGCTGCAAGAACCCAGATGGTGGTTGTATATCTTACTTCATTCACTGCAGGCCTACCTCAGGGTTGGCTTGTGGGGGACTTTTAGGTGCTGGGAGGACTTTAAATCCAGATGGGATGCTTTTCCTGAAGGGAAAGGTGTTTATCTGAGTACAGCCAGAGCTGTTGGTCTTAAAGCAGGAGTTAAGCTGGAGATCTCCTGTGGCATATTCTTTGTAGGACAGCAGCTCACAATGAGGGTGTTTCTAGCTTGCTAAAATGCATAAAGAGGAGCAGCTCCCATGCTCACTGACTGGTCTCATACTATTTGATGGATGCTAATTGGGCAAAAGTGACTCAAAATTCAATTAAAGCAGCAAAAATGCTGTGCCTCCCTATTTATCCCATGCATGCTCTCCTTAGAAGGCAATGTCAGCAGCCATAGCTTTGGTTCTTGTGGCTTAATGCTTTAAATTTTGTTTTTTACTGTCTTAAATATACAAGGTAGTCTTGGTTGTGGCTGGGCAGGGTCTGACTGTGGCGCAGAAGCACTACTGGTGTTAGCAGGATAGTTCCTGATGGCTCTCTGGCAGAGCTGTGCTGGGGAGGAACCAAGTGTTGTGGCTGTTGAGATGCTCTAAGTCCATTTAAGATCTCCTGCAGCAGCAGGAGCTGCAGAGGAGCTGTATCCCTCCCAGCTAGCAGTGGAGACTGGAAGAGCATCATTCCCATTGGAAGAGATTTCTGGAGATCATGGAGTGCAGCTTCTGATTGACAGCCGGATGAACAGGAGCCAGCAGTGTGCCCAGGTGGCCAAGAAGGCCAATGGCATCCTGGCCTGGAGCAGGAACAGTGTTGGCAGCAGGAGCAGGGAGGTGATCCTGCCCCTCTACTCAGCTCTGGTGAGGCCTCACCTTGAGTACTGTGTCCAGTTTTGGGCTNATTCTGTGATTCTGCTGGAAGCAGGTCCATGTAGATCCAGGCCACGTGGAGCTTGCTGCTGGGTGACTATTTTCCTGGGGAGGCAGGAGTGGTATTTCCAGAACTGTTCCTTTGTGTCTGGGCTCTTGTTTCTGCTCTGTGCACTCTGCTTTAGTTCTGCTTGGCCCTGAGCCTTGGGAAGAAGTGTCTGGGGTTAGGTCAGAGATTGCAGCTTTCTCCTTGCAGCTACAAGGAGCCAAGTGATACTGAAACAGGGCAGGGGAGATAGGGCTGACACACTGCAGGAGGTGCCAGGGGATGGAGGGAGATCCAAGCCTTGTCAGTGTGGGAATTGCAACTCCCAGCACAGCATTTCATTCCCACAGAAGGGAAGGGGGAACATAGACAGCTGGAGGCTGATCCTAACTCTGCTGGTTGCACCTTTCTCATCATTCAAATGATGCAGGAAGGAAGGAGCACCCCAGGTTGTCCCAAGCATGTTGTGCTGCTCTGCATCCTCCCCAGCTCTTCATTTCAGCCAGGAGACCTCCATGCCTTGCAGCCTCCTGCTTCTCTCTCCTGAGCCAAACATGCTCAGAGGTGACCATGTCTTCCAGCTTTCACACACACCCAGGCTGGTATTTCCTGCCAGCTGCCTGTCCCCCTGCATGGCCCCCTCCCAAAGAACAGAGTCAGGCATCCCCTGTGACCTTCACCTCCCCAGACATGAAGCATCTGGCAGGCATGTGCTGCCTGGCTGTGTGCTGGAGCAGCAGTGATGTTCCACAGGCTGGAGCTGCTCTCCAGGCTCTCTTGCCCCTCTCAGCCTTTTGGGATGTGTTTGCTCTGCAGCCCCACAGCAGTGCCTGCTCCAGGGAGGGTTGCTGATGGTGGGGAGAACCTACCTCTAAAAGTGGTCCTCAAGATGAGGAGTGGCCTGTCCATCCCTCCTCATTGCTCAGGAGAAGTTTCCTCCAGTGAAATGGTTTGGTATTATCAAGGGGTTGACAATCATAGGGCAAGGAGTGATCCAGAATGACTCCAAGCTCTGAAGAGTGAGCCAGATCTCTTCTTGGTTCCTGGGTACTCCCAGCCAGGGAGCTGAATGGGAGCTCTTTTTTAAGGGCCTTTTTGAGGAGGGAACCAGCTAATTCTGGTTATGCCCTTCCTGATGCCTCCAGCAGCCATGATATTGTGTGGTCTGAGCTTCAGACCCACACAGAGATAGCCAGAGGTCTCCTGTGCTGTGGATGAGTATTGGAGATCACTTAAAGAGTTTGTGGAAGTGCAGCTTAACAAGTCCAAGGGCAAGGTTCACTCTGGTGCTTACTACATGGAGGAAACAAACAAGGGAAAAGAGAGAGACAATTGATTGGGAATGACTGGCGCAGAGCCTGGAGATGCAGGAAGGTGAGGGAGATCCTCTTGTTGAGTCACAAGGCTCAGAATAGACCTTTTGGCTCTCTTACCTCTTTCTTAGAGAGGAGTCTGGGTACAGCTGGATCCTCTCCTAGAGCCAGACTTGCTCAGCTCTTTATGGCTGAAGGGTTGTGTATGTTAGCTCAATCCTTCCCATCACCTAGCTAAGGTTTCAGAGCTTCAGCATGCTGATGCCTAGTTCACTTCCCTTCAGTCCAGGTGTTTAGTGNGCTCCCTATCCTTCTGGAGCTGAGGGGCCCACAACTGGACACAGCATTCCAGGGGAGGCCTCCCCAGGGCACAGGAGAGGGGAGAAGAACCTCTCTGGCTCTGCTGGCCACGCTCCTCTTAATGCATCCTAGGATGCCATTGGCCTCTTGGCCACAAGGGCACATTGCTGCCTCATGGGCATCCTCCTAGCCACCAGCACTCCTCCGAAGGTCAAACCCTGGGATTCCCAAAGGAGACTCTCAGCCATCAGCTGGTACAAATATACCTCATTGGATGGAGTGGTGCAGCAGCAGGGTCACCTGGAGCTGAGGACCTTCAGCTAGGGTCCTCCTGGACAATGCCACCCTGACAGACTATTCCCCCTTGTCCTTCATGCAAAAGTCATTCTAGGACTTATATCACCTGACTCCTTGTTGAACTTCTTCACTGTCTCCAGGCAGGCTGTTATCTTGTCTACTTGCAGCTTCTGTGGATGGTTGTAGCCTGGAAGCTTCCTTATCTTCTGATTTCTGCTGGTTCTGGAGGCCCTGTGTGGGCTAAGGAGGTCCATGGTCAGGAAATCCTAGAGGACCTGTTCATAGTGGTGTGGGGAGATGGAAGCTTTCCTCAGGGCTGGGATGTGGTGGATGGACAATGACTTCCTCCTGGGGGTGGGAATGGGCTGGGTGCTTTTCTGGATGGGATGATAAACTCCTGGCTAAAAAGAAAATGAAGTTTTTAAAGACTAAATGAAAGTCTAAACCTTTGCATTCAACTTTTTGTGCTTGAGCCAGTAGCAGTCAGGTTTTCCATGCTTTTGTCTATAGCTATGAGGCTCAGCAAGGTTAATTAAAGTGAGATTTGGAGCTGTTAATGAGTCCAGCAGCTGGAGCAGGAAGTCTTTGTCTATGCTGACAGTTAGTGTGCTCTACCAGAAGATCTGCAGAGCAGCAGCTCCAAGGCCCCTGTGTCCATTCTGTATGGGCTCTGTGGTTTTTACCTTGGACTACTCTTGGCTTTTCAGTCCCTAGGATACTCTCCACGTTGGAGAACATGAAATATCCTCCCCAGCACTTCTTCTGGCTTAGTGTCCCCAGAAAGGTGTCTGTGCAGTTCCAGACTGCTCTGCAGAGTAAGCTCAAGCAGAGTGAGTGGGGCTGGTTGGGATGTTCACCCTGACATGCCTTCCTGGTCCTAATTAAAATAACTTGAGCCCTGGCTTTTTGTGTGCTGTGTTTGTTCTCCCCCTTCAGAAATGGTTTGCAGAAGCACATAGTGAACACAGCTCTGCTGCAGCTTGCTAAGGGATGGACCAGCACTGTCCCAAGGGAGCACTCTTCAGCCTAACCTCTCCAAGGTTAGGACACTTGTGGCTTTAAAGAGAAGCAAGGACAGCAGAGCTAATTGTCAAGCAACCTCTCATGATTTGCTCCTAACTTGTGAATCAACAATNAGACCTACCCCCATCTCACTCCAACCTTCTTGCAGGGAGTTGTAGAGAGAGATAAGGTCTCCCCTGAGCCTCCTCTTCTCCACACTAACCAACCCCAGTGCCCTCAGCTGCTCCTCGTAAGAGTTATTCTCCAGAGCCCTCCCTAGCCTCCTTGCCCTTCTCTGGACACTCTCTAATGCCTCTGTGTCCTTCTTGCACTCAGGGGCCCAAATTTGACCCCAGGACCCTAAGAGTGGCCTCCCCAGTGCCGAGGACAGGAGGATGATCACTGTTCTGCTCCTACTGCTCACACTATTTCTGCTCCAGGCCAAGATGCTGTTATCTTTCTTGGCCACCTGGGCACTCTGCTGCCTCATGCTCAGTCAACTCTCAACCAGCAGCCCCAGCTCCTTCTCAGCCAGGCACCAATCCAACCACTCTGCCCCAAGCTTGTAGCATTGCATGGGGTTATTGTGACCCAAGTGTAGCACCTGGCACTTGGCCTTGTTGAAGCTCATCCCATTGGCCTCGTGCCATGGATCCAGCCTATCCATGTCCTTCTGCAGAGCCTCCCTGCCCTCAAGCAGATCAACTCTCACTCCTAGCTTGGTGTCATCTGCAAACTTCCTGAGGGTGTGCTCAATCCCCTCAGCCAGATCATTGATAAAGACCCTGAACAGAGCTGAGCCCCAACCCTGAGCCCTGGGGAACACCACTGGTGACTGGTCACCAGCTGGAATGAACCACTGCTCTCTGGGCTTGGCCCTCCAGCCAGTTCCTTACCCAGCCAAGAGTAAACCTGGCTAAAGCATGAGCTGCCAGGTTGCCCCTGGCCCTGGGCTCCCTCCACATGTGGCTGTGGTGGCAGATCTGCTCTGGCTTGTAGGTGAGCTCAGTGCTTGTGGAGCACACATGCAGCACACACCCCTCTCCCCAAGCAATGGAATAACTCCTGTGCTCAACCTCAGCTCCAGCCCTGAGCTCCCTGCTGGCTGCTGCTAGCCTTGGGGAGCTCCATCCTGGGCTCAGCTCCCCCCTGAGCTCTAGCCTAGGCAAGGAAATGAACCCTGCTCCTTTTCACAGCACACACTTGCTTTCCCCCCCCCGCTTTAATCTCCCTGAATGTGTTTTTGTTTCATTTTTATAGTCCTTTCAGGCTTTTACTACCATTCCCACAGGGCTTAGGCCAAGGGGCTGGGGATGCTGATTGGAAACAGAACAGGACTGGAAGGAACTGAGATAAATGCCCTGATAAAGCAGCCAGAGGCTGGCTGGTGTGCAGCACCAGCGTGGGGCTGTCCTCAGCCCTTCCTCCCAGCTCACAGAGGGCTTGAGCCAGCCAGGAGCCAGCTCACTCCTAGGAATTGCCTCTCTTTTTATTTGGGGGTCTCAGGGTGCCTGCTCCCTAGCCCTGGAGGAGGCCCTGATGCCTGGGAAAGCAGCAGCTCCAGCACCCAGTGAAGCATGAAGGCTCACAGGCATCCAAAGCTGCTTTGAGTGTCAAGATAGCAGTGGAGGGGGAGAGGTGGGAGGTGAGCAGCTCTGGGACATGCTGAGTCTCCAGAACTTGGAGGAGCATTTAGGAGTTGAGTCAAGGTTGAAATCACAACAATTTGATTGTTTGTGCAGGCAGATTGGCAGCTGGGAGTGTGGAATGAATCCCAAACCTGCACATGTTTTGCCTTAGGTGAAAAGCAGAGTGCTTTCTGGCTGTGAAATGTCACCTTGTTAGGCTGGGAAACACTCATTTTTCATCTGCTTTTTCTTCTCCTGAGCTGTGTTGAAGGGAGAGCAGGAGGGGAAGGTCTGGGCTGGTACTCCTGCCCTGCTCTGCCCCAGGCTGTGCTGGTGCATGAAGCTCTTGTGAAGCATGAAGCTCTCTTCTTCCTCTCATTCCTGCTCTGTTCCTGCAGATCCCTGGGACACTTGATACCTGGGAGCTAGCTACAACCTCCAGAACATTGCTCCCAATCAAATTCATTTGAACACCAGGCCAGAGGCTGAGCATTGACCCTTGCAAAAGCAAAGGAAGGAGCAATAGATCCCTGCAAAGTGCTGAGCACTTCCCTGGCTGCAGTGGGGAAGTTTCCCTTAAGTCAGTGCACTGGCACTCATCTTGGTTTGGGCATTAGTCAGACTCTGAGGAACAGGAGCTGGTAGAAACACAAGGCACAATGGCAAAGCTCAACTCAGGCAGGTCCAGCTGCCCTAGCCTGGGGCTGTGACAGGAGCAGTGTCTGTCTGTCCCCAGTCCCTCAGCATAGAATCATAGAATCCTAGAATGGTTAGGGTTGGAAGGGACCTCTGGAGCTCATCTAGTCCAACCCCCCTGCACTGGGCAGGGACATCCCCAACTAGATCAGCTTGCCCAGAGCCCTGGCAAGCCTCACCTGGAATGCCTCCAGGGATGGCAACTCAACCACCTCCCTGGGCAACCTGGTCCAGTGTTCCACCACCCTTGTGGTGAGGAACTTCTTCCTAATGTCCAGTTTAAATCTCCTCCTCTCCAGTTTAAAACCATTGCCCCTTGTCCTTTCCCTCCAGGCCTTTGCAAACAGGCCCTCTGCAGCCTTCTTGTAAGTTCTCTTTAAGTACTGGAAAGTCACTATTAGGTCCTCCCGAAGTCTTCTCTTCTCCAGGCTGAACAATCCCAGCTCCTTCAGCCTGTCCTCAGAGCAGAGGTGTTGCAGCCCCCTGAGCATTTTTGTGACCTCTGCTGCCTGATGGGGAGTGCCAGTGTCTCCCAAGTGATGAGCTGCAGCATGGAGTGGCTGTGTTTTAGGTAAGCTAAACCATGCATTGACCTCTAGACATTCCTTAAGGGGGAAAATTGGCCTCGCTGAATGAAGGCATGGCTAAGAGTGTCCCTGAGTTGGGATGGGTTTGGACAGAGATAAAGGTTTGCCAGGTGCCTGTGCAATAGGGAGTCTCCTGCAATAGACTCCATGCTCTTGAGAAAAGAAAAGAGGAGTTGCCTTTCCCTGCCAGCAGTTGGGACCTTGAGTGTCCAACAGCTCCCACAGAATCATAGAAGAGACCTGTGAAGCTCATCTAGTCCAATCCCCTGCACTCAGCAGGACATCTGCAAGTAGAGGAGGTGCTCACAGCCCCAAACAACCTGACCTGGAGCTTGGCCAGAGAAGAGCAAGGAAGCTGGGGAAGGCTCTAGAGCACGAGTGTTGTGAGGAGCAGCTGAGGGAACTGGGCTTGGTTAGTCTGGAGAAGAGGAGGCTCAGATTTGACATTAAGAACAATTTCTTCCCCAGAAGGGTTGTCAAGGCCTGGCCCAGGCTGCCCAGGGCAATGGTAGAGTCAACATCCCTGGACGGACTGAAAAGATGTGGAGATGTGGTGCTGAAGGACATGGGTTAGTGGTGCCCTGGCAGTGCTGGGTTAAGAGTTGGACTCAATGAGCTTAAAGGTCTCTTCCAACCAAACCAATTCTCTGATCCTATGACTCTCTACCATCTGCTAGAGCAGAGGAGGCCAGGAAGCAGTATCTGTTTGCATGCTTCAGGAAATCTGTTGTGTTTGCTTGTCAGTTTTTCCTGGGGGGGGTCTCAGGTGACAAGTGCACCTGGGGAGAGCTGGGGAGAACACAACCCCTGTTCCTGTGTGGTTGGTGTGTGGGTACTCACCAGGGCAGTCTGAACAGGTTGAAGTTAACCTAAATCTCCTTTCACTGCCACTTGGGCACATCTGCTGCTGCTCCTCCAGCTGTGAGCAGCAGTGAAGTTACACATGCAGGTGCTGGTGTCTGACCCAGTGGGGCAGCTCCAGGTGTTTGAACAGAAGGTGCCTGGGCTCTGGAAGCATGAAAGGACCTTTCACTGCTCTACTGCTGCTGCTTTCCCCCCAGGTTTCGAGATCCTTTGATTCTAACTTGGAGAACAGGAGCCAAGCTCTGCTTTTCCATGGTGTGACAGATGGCTGCTGGCACACCATCAGACTCCTTCTGCTTGCCTTTCACCAGTGACTAACATCTGGGCATGTTGCCTTAGCTCTGCCTTCTCTTCCACGTCACCAAGCCTATCAGTATGAAGCTTCAGTCTCAGCCTCGGGTGACATTCCATGTGCAGTCTGACATAGCTCTTGGACTGAACCAAATCAATTCATCACTCGTGGCAGGAGCAGGAGCAGGGCACTCTGGGGGAAGGGTTTGCTTTTGAGGTGCACCAAGCCCTTATTTGCTGACATGAGAGGAATTCCCAGGATGGGCTCCCTGGCCATGTTTATTTTCCTTCTCTCTGACTGCAATCTGTCCCAGATGTGTGTGTCTGCAGCACAAGATAATGCTAACCCCACTGCTCCCCTTGGTACTCCAGACACTTGAAACACTAGCTCAGGCTTAGCTTCTGCCAGACTTTAAAATAACTGCTTGAAGACAATGGGAGGTTGGAGAAACATTAGTGAAGATCAACATGTAACAGAGAAGAAGGGAACTGGGCTGTTTCTGAGGAGATGCTTCCCATCAAACTGTTGCTTCATTCCAAAACTCTGAAGTTGCATTTCCTTTCAGAAGAAATCTTTCTGTCTTACCTCTGCCTCTTCGGTAGTTTCTGGTGCATGTTTTGCTGCTCCTCCTGCCCTTTGGTGAAGAAGGGGCAGTTAGGAGGTAAACCAAGCCCTTCAACCTCCTTCACTTCCAACTGCTGCTTGGAGAGCATGGCCTGCAGAGGGGCTACTTGTGTGCTGCCCTGCTGGAGCTCTCCTAGCACCCCAACCTGTGCTGAGGGCTTACAAACCATCCCATTCTGCCTGAGGAGCACAGAAACATTTCACAGCACCTCATGAAAGCTCCAAAGGGAGAGAGTGAAAGCTCTGTGGTTATTATTTGGACTGGGCACCGGTGAGCATGGATCAGTACAGACTGGGAACTGATCTGATGGAGAACAGCCCTGGGGAAAAAGCTCTAGGAGTGCTGGTGGCTAGGAGGATGCCCATGAGGCAGCAATGTGCCCTTGTGGCCAAGAGGCCAATGGCATCCTAGGATGCATTAAGAGGAGCGTGGCCAGCAGAGCCAGAGAGGTTCTTCTCCCCTCTCCTGTGCCCTGGGGAGGCCTCCCCTGGAATGCTGTGTCCAGTTGTGGGCCCCTCAGCTCCAGAAGGATAGGGAGCTGCTGGAGAGAGTCCAGCACAGGGCCAGCAAGATCCTGAAAGGAGTGGAGCATGTGCCCTAGGAGGACAGGCTGAGAGAGCTGGGTCTCTTCAGCCTGGACAAGAGGAGACTGATAGGAGACCTCAGCAATGCTTAGAAATATGTGAAGGGTGAGTGTGAGGAGGAGAGAGCCAGGCTCTGCTCAATGGCATCCAATGGTAGGACAAGAGGGAATGGGAGCAAGCTGGACCACAGGAGGTTTAGTATTAACATGAGGAGGAACTTGTTTGCAGTGCAGGTGCCAGAGCACTGGCCCAGGCTGCCCAGGAGGCTGTGGAGTCTCCTTGTCTGGAGCCATTGCAGAGCTGCCTGGACACATTGGTGTGTGAGCTGGTCTAGGTGATCCTGCTCTGGCAGGGGGGTTGCACTAGATGATCTTTCTAGGGCCCTTCCAACCCCTGACATACTGGGATACTGTGATTTGCAGTCAGTGGGCCAGGAGAGGACAGGATGGGAATGCACAGAGCAGAGGAAGGAGGAGCTGAAGAGGATACATGGTGAACAGGGAGTATGAGACACATCAGGGTGTGCGTGTGGCCTGGAGGTGAGGGTGAGCAAGATTAGGCTGATGTGTAGCACCCCAGAGCATTTTTCTAGACACCAGGAGGTTTGGCTTGAGGTTACCTCTCCTGGTTGCTCAGGAAGGAGATAGTTGAGGAGCTCTGAGGGATCCCTCAGTCCACGTCTTGAGAAGGTTAGAAGTGGCTTATTTTCTTGTTTTCTTATCAAAAACCCCCAAATCAACTCCAGAGAAGCCACCAAATCCAGCTAGCTGTTGTGAGCTTGCCTCCCTGTGCCTTCTTCCAGGGTCTCAGGGGTTAGGATATTGCTTTGCTCCATGTTTGCAAAAGCCTTTTTGTGGCCCCATGAGAACAGAAAGCATAGAATCATGCAATCAGAGAATCATTCAGGTTGGAAAATAGCATTAAGATCATTGAGTTCAAATGCTAAAGAAGAGGAAGTAATGAAGAACATGGTCAGAAAATCACAAGAATCAGTAAGGTTGGAAGAGACCTTTAAGAACATCAAGTCCAGCCATCAACCTATGACCCCCATGTCACCAAACCATGGCCCTAAGCACCACAGCTACATGTCTTTATACCCTTCCAGGGATGGTGACTCCACCCCGCCCCGGGCAGCCTGGGCCAAGGCTCGACAGCCCTTTTGGAGAACAAATTGTTCCTAATATCCAACCTGAACCTCCCCGGTGCAACTTGAGGCCATCTCCTCTTGTCCTATCACCAGTAATCTTTCAGTTAGAATCATAGAATCATAGAACAGTTCCAGCTGGAAGAGACCTTGAAGATCATCAGTGCAGCCTTTGTCCTAGCCCTAGCAACCTGCTAAATGATGCCTCC
>VWZO01013898.1:495-11471 GCA_013396975.1 Bucco capensis | reverse complement strand
TTTCCAGGCTAAACAGGCCCAGATGCCTCAGTCTTTCCTCCTCAGGCTTATGTTCTAAGCCCTTTAGCAGCTTGGGAGCCTCTGTCCCCTCTCCAGCACCTCCATGTCCCTCTTGGAGTGAGGAGCCCAAAACTGGATGCAGTACTGGAGGTGAGGCCTCCCCAAAGCTGAGCAAAGGGGCATGATCACCTCCCTGCTCCTGCTGCCAACACTGTTCCTGCTCCAGGCCAGGATGCCATTGGCCTTCTTGGCTCCCTTGTCACACTGCTGGCTCCTGTTCAGCTGTCACTCAGCACCCCTAGGTCCCTTAGTTAGTGGGATGACTCTGGTTTCATTGTCCCCATTGTGGGTTTAGCAACTCTTAAACTCTCTGCTTTTCTGCTCTCTTCTTTCTCTTCCTCTTGCCCTACTTTTCCTTGTAGCCAGTGTATCCTTACTTTTAGGGTCATCCTTCACTTCAGCAGCCCATCCTTCTGCCCAGGCTTTGTCCCCAGAAGGCCCATGCCAGCAGATCCTCCATGCTGGGCCCTTACAAAGGAGCAGCAGCACACCTGCAGCTCTGCCTAATGAGCTCAAACAGAAACCTCTGCTCCCATTTTTCCTGCCCAAACAATGGCCATGAGCAGCTCTTTCTTCTGGAAAGGTTTTGCTTCCCTGAGGTTTTCTGTCCTCTCTGTGGGAGGGTGGTTGCATTCACTCTTCCACTAATAGGTACAAGGTCCTCTGTGAGAAATGTGCTTTTTTCCCCTTTTTTCTTCCTGCTTTGGCTCTTGTCCTCTTCAACTTGTAGCCAAATTCCCTCTGCTCTCCAGAGCAGGGAGGAGAAGGTAGAAATCCTGTTGCATAACCCTCTGAGTGCAGGTCCATCTAAACCTCATCTCCTGTGGCTTGTGGGGCTGCCCTTCAAAAGAAATTGTTAGATGAGAGGGGAAATGGGAACAGGAGGAAGCAACCATGGTGCAGGAGGTGACAGGGGTGGCTGCTGGGGACATGATTTATGTTGCTAGCAATGCCAGGATAGAAAGAGAAGCAGCAAGAGCTGCTGGAAGCTTGATGTCCTGCAAGGACACTACTGAGGTGTCCTTGACCTTCTCTACCCAATGTGTACAGTCATGAGGCAAGTCCAAACAGATATCAAACTACCATCTTGGGTCCCCATGGTCCAGAGAAGGTCAGACACAACCTTCAAGCTGAAGAACATCTTTCAAGAGGCAAAGGGTAGAGGAGAGGGGATCAAGTGCACCCTCAGTCAGTTTGCAGATGTCACCAGGTTGGGTGGAAGTGTTGATCTGCTGGAGGGGAGGAGGATCTGCAGAGGGATCTGGTCAGGCTGGATTGATGGGATGAGAGACAAAAAGACCAAGTGCTGGATCCTGCTCTTGAGTCACAACAACCCCAGGAACACTCCAGGCTTGGGGCGGAGTGCTGCTGGTGGAAAAGGACCTGGAGGTGCTGGTGAGCAGAGTGCCCAGGAGGCCAAGAATGCCAACAGCATCCTGGCTTGGATCTGCACTAGTGTGGCAGCAGGACTAGGGCAGGGATCAACCCCCTGGGCTGGGCACTGGGGAGGCCACAGCTCAGATACTGGCTTCAGTTTTGGGTCCTTCACTCCCAGAAGGACATTGAGGTGCTGGAGTGTGTCCAGAGAAGGGCAAGGAAGCTGGGGAAGGCTCTAGAGCACAAGTGTGGTGAGGAGCAGCTGAGGGCACTGGGGTTGGTTAGTCTGGAGAAGAGGAGGCTCAGAGGAGACCTTCTCACTCTCTACAACTCCCTGAAAGGAGCTTGGAGTGAGGTGGGGGTTGGTCTCTTCTCCTAGGGAACAAGCAATAGGACAAGAGGAAATGGCCTCAAATTGTGCCAGGAGAGGTTCAGACTGGATATTAGGAAAAATATCTTTGCCTAAATAGTTGTCAAGGCCTGTCCCAGGCTGCCCAGGGCAGAGGTGGAGTCACCATCCCTGGAGATGTTCAGAAAACATGTAGGCATGGCATTTGGTGACATGGTTTAGTGGCATGGAGGTGTTGGGTCAATGGTTGGACTTGATGATCTTTGAGGTCTTTCCCAAGCTTAGTGACTCAATGACTCCATGTTCTATGACTGTGAGCTGTCAGGAGGGGAGTGGAGCTGCACTGGGGTGTTTTTGGGTGGGCTGTCTTGGTTTGAATGCTTGGCTACAGCCCATGCCTGTGCTAATGTGGTGGTGTCAGTGGTGTGAGGTGCCAGGAAAGCCTTGCTCCAGGATAAAGTCCTCTTTTTCCATCACTTAATGCAGAGAGCCTTGCTTATGCTCTCCCTGTGCTGTCCATGGCCTGTGATCCGAAGCAGGCTTCTGGCAGGACATTTTCCTAAGGTACTCAGAAATTAGAGGGAGAAAAGACTTGTTAGGTCATATGCTCTGTTCCCCAGCCAGCAAGCACCAGGCCTCTCCTCCAGCCTTGTCCCCAGGGCTTGTCCAGCCCAGTTATTTCAGGTCCCCACAGCCAGGGGAAGTGACTCAGTCTGACAGACCCTGGTACAAGCTCTCCCAGGGCACTAATTATGGTTTATTTGGTTTAATGTCATTCCCTTTTCCCTCATTTCCCTCCTTTGGGGAGATCTTCAAATTGAGCATAAGCTTCACATGTACATGAGAGCCAGAGGGAAGCACAGATGGTCACTTCTCTGTAGCTGCAACCTGGGCTGCCCACCCAAGGACCACCTTCCCCTGGGATGCAGCCCCAGGAATAGGATGGGGTATTGCAGGACCACTGCTGAAGCCTATCTGGCCCTGAGAGCACTAAACAACCTCACCTGGGACCTCCATCCACACCCTCAGCCCAGGAGCCCCATTCAAGCTCAGCCCTGTGCCTTTAGCTGTTCTTTGAGCTATGGTGTAGGGTCCTTGCTTCCAGCCCTGCCTCTGGCTTTGCCTCCTGGATGGTTCTATGGTCATAGAATCATGGTTCTATGATTCTATGCTGGTTCTAGCCTGTCTTCTGGTAGGAGTTCAGGTATGTTTGTCTTTTCTCCCATCTTTATCTGTGTCTCTTGAATGGACTTGGGTTAAAAACTGGNCAATGGCATCCTGGCCTGGAGCAGGAACAGTGTTGGAGACCTCATTGCTCTCTAGAACTCCATGAAGGGAGGTTGTAGAGAGGCAGGGACTGGTCTGTTCTCCCTAGTGGAGAGTGATAGGACAAGGGGAAATGGATGGAAATTGCCCCAGGGGAGGTTCAGGCTAGACATTAGGAGGAATTTCTTTGCTGCAAGGGTTGTGAGCCATTGGAACAGGCTGCCCAGGGAGGTGCTTGAGTCCCCATCCCTGGAGGGGTTTAAGAGACAGGGAGATGTTGCATTGGGAGGCATCATTTAGCAGGTTGCTAGGGCTAGGACAAAGGCTGCACTGATGATCTCCAAGGTCTCTTCCAGCTGTAGCTGTTCTATGATTCTGTGATTCTATGACTTAGAACAGCAAGGCCAAGAGCTGGGACCTGCACTTGGATCACAACAGCCCCATGAATGCTCCAGCCTTGGGGCAGAGTGGCTGGGAAAGGACCTGGGATATCTTGGTTGCCATCCAGCTGAAGCTGAGCCAGCAGTGTGCTCAGGTGGCCAAGAAGGCCAACAGCATCCTGCCTTGGATCTGCACTAGTGAGGNGAATGCTCCAGCCTTGGGGCAGAGTGGCTGGGAAAGGACCTGGGGTATCTTGGTTGCCATCCAGCTGAAGCTGAGCCAGCAGAGTGCCCAATGGCCAAGAAGGCAAATGGCATCCTGCCTTGGATCTGCACTAGTGAGGCAGCAGGACTAGGGCAGGGATTGTCCTCCTGGACTGGCACTGATGTGGTCACACCTTAAATCCTGGGTTCAGTTTTGGGTCACTCACTGCAAGAAGGACATGGAGGTGCTGGAGTGTGTCCAGAGCAGGGCAAGGAAGCTGGGGTAGGCTCTAGAGCACAAGTGTTGTGAGGAGCAGCTGAGGGCACTGGGCTTGGTTAGTCCAGTAAGCCAGGGCTAGCTGCAGCCTGGGATGCCATGCTCTTGGCTCTGGCCCCATGGGCTGCTGCTTGGCCTTGCTGACGTTGGCCCATGCACAAATCTCCTTGGCATGGGGCTGCCTGGGAAGATTCCTGTGCTGCTTTAGGAGCCTGGAGGCAAGCTGAAATTGGCAGCAGCTGTTGAACTCCAGGAATCTCTTTTCCAGCACAGAAATAGCCATTCTGCAGGCGTTTGGGTCGAGGCTGAATAGCTAGGAGGTTGAATTGGCATGCTGAATGTGTCCCATGGGTAGCTTTGCCTGGTGGTTCTGTGGATGGGCAAGGAAGAAGCCAATGGGAGCAGAGCTTGGTGTGAGCCCTGCCTCTGGGCTCCTGGGGAGCATTGCCTCCAGAGTGGAGGTAGGACCATGTTGGTAGTGAAGGATGCTTAGCAGTGGTAGAAAGAGGGGTTGTGAGCAGAGCTGCTTACTGCTGGCCACTGGAAGGAGGTGGGGAAGCCTGGCTGTGAGGTGGATGCCTGTGGGGATAAGACACCTGAGCCCCATGAAAGCTTGACAGCTCATGAGAAAACATGAAAGAAACCTAGAATCACTGCATCAGACATAGAGCTTGTCCTGTCCCTGACTTTGGCTGCTGCAGTGACTGCACTTGCTGCATCCTCAGATGCATTAATCTGCTCCCAGCAAGGCTGTGACCCAGCTCTCTCATAGCTTGATGGCTCACACCCTGCAGCTGAGAATCCTTTCCACAGGTAATCCATGTCCTTGACAAGCAGCAGGTATGATCCCAGAGCTTATGGCAAGGAGAGAAAATGAACCTGCTCTGAAATGTCAAGGAAATCCATGATGTTCTCATAACAGCCAGAAACTCTCCAGATGGAGAGCTGACCCTTGATGAACACTAGGGAGAGAGAGGATGCAAGCAAAAGCTTTGGTGCTGAGGCTGGTTGAGCACTAAATGCAGTGTTGTCAGCAACCTCAGTGTGCAGCAGTGCTTGTTTGCCTGTGCCATGAGCCACAGCTACTGCAGCAAGGCCATAGCAATAAACCCTGCTTGGGGAAGAGGGACTGTCCCTGTGGGCTGCTCAGGACACTCACCTCAGTGAGGGACACCATACTTCAGCCTGCTCCTTGATCCAGTGCTGTACTGAAATTGGGCAAACTTCAGCAAGGAAGCTTGGGAAAGGACTGAGCAGGATTTTCTGTGCCCAGCTGATCCAGATTTCTGCTTTAGGGCATTTGTGTTCACAGTCCTGAGCATCCCAACCCTGTGCTCATAAAGGTACCAGCACTGCTGGGATAGGAATGGTCCTTTGTGTTTGTGACACTGTATTCTCCTTCAAAAACATCACCTGGCTGCTTCTGAGGTGTCTGGATGTTTGCTTTGAGCTGAGTTTACTGAATTTGTGAAGTATTTTTATCTTCCCAGATGACATTTTCTTCTTCCCAGAGGTTTTGTCTGTTGTCTGATAGGAAGGATGAGGGCAGAGCCCTGCAGTGAAGGTATCTCAGCTCCTCAGCATCTCTTTCTTCTCCCCCAATGCAGATGAAGTGAACTTGCTGGACAAAATCACTTCCCATGCCCAGGAACTCAGCAATGTTTCCTTTGGCTATGAGGAAACCAACTGCAGCACCCTGGAGATTGGGCAGTATGCTACCCTCACCATGCCCACAAGGGAGGCCTTTGGGGACAGGTAGGCTGCCTTCAGGGTGGGGTAGGGTTGGGGTAGTGGTGTTAAAATTCATCTCAGGCATGCTCATTGGTTTGAGGTTCCTGAAAGACCTTATCCCATAATGACACCAAGATAACACATCCACTCTGTGCTCTTCTGAGCTTCTTCCCCTTCCCTCTTTCTTGGTCATGTGTAGAGAAGACACACTGGCACAGTGCTTGTCTGGCCAGTTCCAGGAATGTGTTTTCTTGGTGTTCCCCTCAGGAAGACCTCTCTGCTCCAGCACAAGTGGAGAGAGCACAGCCATATCCCTCAGCATTGCTTGATGCCAAAGGCCTGCTCTGTAGAGGCATAGAGCAGGTTGGCTCTTTGCTAGACTGGATATGGGGCTGCAGCTTGCTGTGGATAATGGCAATGGGCATGGAGAGAGAGGGCAGCATTGAAGAGCTGCTTGAAGAGGGTTACCATCCAGTCTCAGCCCTGGGCAGAGCAGGACTCCCATGGATAATCATACACAGGCACAGAAGCATGTGCTGAGGTTGTACTTGAGAGGAAAGTGTTAAGGTTATGTGGGCAATGCTGGTTTTGACCTGGCTGCTTGAGCTTCCAACTTGGATTGTTGTGGGTTTAGCTTTGGTCTTCATGAAGTTCCTTTCTGCTGTGACTTGACTTTTTCTGTCCCAAGAGGGCAATCCACAGTGACCCAGCAGCATGTCCTGCATCACTTCTTTCTGCTAGGTTTGCAGATGAGCTGAGTGTGCTGATGAAGCTCAGGTACTCTCTGAGGGAGGACAGCAGCCTAGTGACCATCCTCAGCCACCGGAGCCATGTGCTGTTCCAGATTAGGATTAATCCATACGCCTTGGTCTTTGTCACCACGAGGAGAAGACACTATGAGTAAGTTCCAGCTCAGGTGCTTTTTTTCCCCTGCCTTTTCATGCTTCCTTTTCTACTCTCAAGGCCAGGGTTAAGGTTTCCTACTCAGCAGTGCTGCTCTGACCCCACCTCAGCTTAGCTCAGGTCATATCATCCCATGTAGGTGTTGGTCCCTCAGACCAAAACTGAAGGCAGATGTGGAAAAGCAAAGAACAAAAAGGTTCAAACCTCTGGGGATCAATCATGTGGGGACAGACAGAAATAGCAGTAATTTCCCAGACCCCCTCAGCTGGTTGTAGATATGCCCAAAGCCATTGGATAGAAATTCCCATGCTGGAAGAGAAGAGATGATACTTACTGGTGACAGTAAGGAAGACCCAATTTCTCTAGTGTTGTCCTTAGCATCTACCCCAAGGATGGATAGGTGAGGGACTCTGGGAGCTGGTAGGAGTGAAGCCTAGTCCTGCAGAAGGTGTGGGACTCAAGTATCATGTTGTGCCTTTTCTCTTCCTCTGTGGGGCACACAGGTTCCCAGTTTCCTTCCTCAGTGATGGGAGCTGGCATCAGGTTGCCCTCAGCATCTCCTCGGAGAGGTTGGAGCTGCACGTCGACTGTCGGCTGGTGGACAGAGTCAGCTGGCCCAATTATTTTGGGCTGGGAGTGAACACTGAGGGCCTGATCATCCTTGGAGGCCTGATTGAGTCCTTTGAGATCCCCTTTAAGGTGAGAGCTGGGCCAGACCTGGCAGGGCTGTGTTTGAGGACATAGTCTGCTCAGGCTGCATGAAGCAAGGCTGCAACTCCGTTGCCTTCTCTTCCTAAAACACACCATGTCTTGTCATGGTTGGGGAACTAGAGCTCTGGAAAGGCTTTGAATTGTGTAAAGTGCTTGCTTTTGGATCAGGGCAGCACAAGTGCCAGCAGTCAGGTCAGCAGGAGGTACCTCTAGGTTATGGATATAAACACATCCTCCCATGTTGACCATGACTTGTCCCATGTACAGCAGTTATCTGTACAGTCAGCATGCAGAGGCTTGGGTTGGGGAGCTTGTCCTACGCATGCATGGAGGATCAAGTCCCTGCTCTGAGGTCTGTGCAAGCAAAGGACTGCCAGTGNCTCTTAATGCATCCTAGGATGCCATTGGCCTCTTGGCCACCAGGGCACATTGCTGCCTCATGAGCATCCTCCTAGCCACCAACACTCCTAGAGCTTTTTCCCCAGGGCTGTTCTCCATCAGATCAGTTCCCAGTCTGTACTGATCCATGGGGTTGTTCTTTCCCAGATGCAGTACTTTACATTTCCCCTTGTTAAATTGCATTGTTTCTCCCTGCCCATGTCTCTAGCCTGTCCAGGTCACTCTGGATGGCAGCACAGCTCCTGGTGTGCCAGCCACTGCTCCAAGCTTGGGATCATCTGCAAACTTGCTGAGGGAACACTCTACCCCTTCATCCAGATCATCAATGAATATATTGAACAGTCCTGGCCCCAGCACTGAGCCCTGGGGCACACCACTAGTCACAGGTCTCCAGTTAGACTCTAGAGTAGATGGCCTTGCTAAAATGCCTGCTGGATTCAAAGGCTTGTCAGGCTTTGTGTTGAAGCATATCTGAGGGTCAACCTCAAGCACAGAAACTGAGGCTATCAGGCAGACTTAGGTCTTGGAGAAGTCCAGGTGGCCTTTGTGAGACAAACTGATCCCTGATTTGTGCCACCAGTCTGAAGCTCTTCATTTCTGTGGGGCAGCTCTCTTCTTCTCTCTGGTTTATGGTGGGCTGCCCAGCTGCACCTCCAGCCTGGGGAGGAAGCTTTCATCTCCTGTAGTGAAGAGATCAGCTAGCACCTCAGATGTGCTCCTGCTGGGAGGTAGCAGAGGAGCACTGGGTGAGTGGAGGTGGCTCAGGTGTTCCCTCTGGATAGATGTCCTGCACAAAAGCTGTTTGAGCATCACTGGTGCTGTGCTGTTAACTAATTATTTCTGTCACCCTGAGCTTGGGGAAGGAAATGTGGAGTTACCCTGGTAAGGCAGGACAGCCCTTTGGCAATCAGTGTTGATTCTGCCAAGTGCAAAAGCTTGGAGGTTGACATTTTGCCTTATGAAAATCAAGAGGCCTCTCTCTACATCTGTCTCCCTCCCTCCTGGCTGGTGCTGTGCTGGAAGTCTGATGTAGTGCTTTGGTCTTTTCTCCTGTGCAGAGCTTTCCCTTTGGTGTGTCTCCTCATGCAACCTTGTCTGTGGCAGAGCCTTTGCAGTAGGAGAGCAGCTCCCTGCTGCTGAGTAGCACCCAGCTGAGCACTTAGTGAATCATTGATTTGCTTTGGTAGGAAAAGACCTTTCAGATCATCAAATCTAACCTGTAAGACAGCACTGCCAGGTTATATCCCTCAGCACCACATCTCCACAGCTTTCCAACCCCTCCAGGGATGGTGACTTCAGCCTGGGCCAGGCCTTGACAACCCTTTCAGGGAAGAAATTGTTCCTAATATCCAACCTAAAGCTCTCCTGTCACAATTTGAGGCAACTTCCTCTTGTCCTATTGCTTCTTCCTTGGGAGAAGAGACCAACTCCCACCTCAGTCCAACCTCCTTGCAGGGAGTTGTAGAGAGAGCTAAGGTCTCCCCTGAGCCTCCTCTTCTGCACACTAACCAACCCCAGTGCCCTCAACCACTTGCTCCCTGTACTCTAGATCCTTTTAGTCCTTGCTGAGAGCTGGAGGGTCTGGGTGTGCAAGGAAGGTGCTGATGAAGTTAGAAGCCTTTGCTGCAGGCACACAAGGGATCCCTTTCCTTGCTGGCCCTGCACTGGATGTGCTGCTCAGGCTGGGTCAGGGCTGGATGCTCTCCTAGAGGTGACTAGTAAGGGCCTGACCCTGCAGTGTGCTCAGCACATCTTGAATCCTCATTTACTAGGAGGGTGATGAGACACTGGCACAGGTTGCCCAGAGAAGTTGTGGATGCTCCATCCCTAGAAGTGTTCAAGGACAGGCTGGATGGGGCTTGGGATAAACTGCTCTGGTGGAAGGTGTCCCTGCCCGTGGCAGGGGGTTGGAACTAGATGATCTTTAAGGTCCTTTCCAACCCAAAGCATTCTAGGATTTAACTCCAGAATAGCATCCACAGTGCTGGCTCTTAGCCTTTGTTCCCAGGATCTTTGCATCCAGCTCTTGAAGATGGGGAGTGAATACTGATTGCCTAAACCATCTTGTAAAGAAGTCTCTGGCTTCCAGAGACTCCAACTCCTCTCCTCTGAAGGAAGCATGTGGGTAAACTAAGATTTCTGTGTCTCTTCCTCCCCAGGGTGCTCTACAGCAACTGACCTTTGTGATGGGAGACCCAGGAGCTGCCAGCGAGCACTGCCACAGCTACAACTCCACATGCACAAGCTCCTTCAGCCTCAACCACTTCAGTTCCCCCTGGGAGCTTTCAGCAGCCTGGCCAGAGGTGTGTCTGAGGGCAGCTGACACATCTGGGGCTTGCTGGCCCAAGCTCCTCTTTGGTGTAACGAAAGGACCAACCCAGGGTGTTAATACCCCCTGGAAGTCCTTGGCTCTCCAGCTGGAGATGCAAGGAGGTGGCAGTGGCCAGCACATGGGGTGGTGGTTTTTTGCCCATCCAAACCCTCCCTTCAGGTCACAGATGGGTTTGGTGTAAGGGGAGAATGAGTTAAAAGGAGAGTTTCGGAGCCAGAGGAAGTCTGGGTGTGTGTGTGACTGAATGTGCTCATGTGTTTAGCACAGGGCTGTGGTGAGTAGCTGTTGAGTAATGCTGCAGCTGGAGCTCTGCTTCTGGGAGGGGTGAAGGCTGTGCTCAGGAGCTGTACATCACTAGGAAATTCCTGCTTGCTTCCAGCAACATTGGTGCAATGCACCCTTTGGGGCATCAGCCTTCCAAAGGTTGTCTTCTCTTTCTTCCCATCTTGGCTGGAGAATGGAAGTTGTCTGGGTTTACTTGTGTTCCAGTGTTCAGCAGCTTCCAAAGAAATATAGCTGTGCCAGAAAGGCCAACTCACCTGGAAAACCCCAAAGACATCAAGCACCAGCTTCTCCTCAGGAGCTGGAGATACCTCAGCTCTCTAGGACAGGTATCTAGAAGAGCTTCACAGCTGCCTGGGAAAGGCTTACTGAAGAGACAAGTGCCTAATGGCAGTGTGACATGTCACTGGGAGAAGTGCTGAACTTCCTAGGTCTGCTTTGGATTTACAGTATCCCGGTATGTCAGGGGTTGGAAGGGACATAGAAAGATCATCTGCTGCAACCCCCCTGCCAGAGCAGGATCACCTAGACCAGCTCACACAGCAATGTGTCCAGGCAGCTCTGCAATGGCTCCAGACAAGGAGACTCCACAGCCTCCTGGGCAGCCTGGGCCAGTGCTCTGGCACCTGAACTGCAAACAAGTTCCTCCTCATGTTAATACTAAACCTCCTGTGGTCCAACTTGCTCCCATTCCCTCTTGTCCTA
>VWZO01013896.1:127150-141365 GCA_013396975.1 Bucco capensis | reverse complement strand
TAAACAGGCCCAGATCCCTCAGTCTTTCCATCTTTGCAGTAGCTCTGTTCCAAGATGTTTCTGCAGTGTAGGGCTGGCTGCTGCTGGCTGGCAGAGACCTCAGCCTTGAGGAGGCCTCACATCAGACTTACAGCTCCTGTTGAGGATCCCTTACAGTGTGGTTAACCACGAGGGTGGTGGAACACTGGCCCAGGTTGCCCAGGGAGATGGTTGAGTTCCCATCCCTGGAGGCATTGCAGGTGAGGCTTGCCAGGGCTCTGGGCAAGCTGCTCTAGTTGGGGATGTCCCTGCCCACTGCAGGGGGGTTGCACTAGATGAGCTCCAGAGGTCCCTTCCAACCCAAACCATTCTATAGGGTTTGAACTGGACCATTGTCACAGCAGTACCCAACTCTGCAGCAGTACCATGTAGATCTAACAGAGCAATCCCCTCTGTGTTTGCTGTGTGGCTTGGTGACTAAAGCACTGTTCCATGGCAGGTGTTCAGTTCTGAAGGTGCATGGACTTGTGTGAGTGAAGCACTGCAGATCCTTGGAGGCCTTGGCTATATGAAGGATTATCCCTATGAGCGCTACCTCCGAGACACCAGGATTCTCCTCATTTTTGAGGCAAGTAGCCATACACTGTTTCTACTGTAAACTGAAATTACCCACTCACATGCAAAGAACCTGAGCTCAAACTGGAGCATTCAGTGAACAGGCCTTCATTTCACAGAATCAAAGGATCCTCCAAGCAAAGAAGTTCCTCCTCCTGTTCAGCTGGAACTTGCTGGCTGCTAGTTTGTGCCCATTGCCTCTAGTGCTGTCCCTGGGCACCCCAGAACAAAGCCTGGCCCCTGCCTCCTGCCCCCCACCCTTGAAGGATTGCTAAGCATTGCTCAGCTCTCCCCTCAGGCTGCTCTGCTCCAGCCTAAGCAGCCCCAGCTCTCTCAGCCTCTCTGCACAAGAGAGCTGCTCAAGTCCCCTCAGCATTGCAGTGACCCTTCTCTGTTCCCTCTCCACAAGTTCCCTATCTCTCTTGCTTAGGTGCAGTCTGCAGTAGCTACAGGAAGAATGAAGAAATCTGTATTTTCTTTGGAGATACAGATAGTCCTTTTCTGTAGTAAAATATGATGCAGTGGCTTTTCCAGACTAAGCACAGTGTGAGCTACAGCAGGAATTGGCACCAGCTTTGCCTCTGAAAAAAACAGACTGGTAGAATGTATGAAGTACTCATTTACCTTCTGGTGTTGGGATGACAAAGATCTCAGCTGCAAGTTGAGGCAAGGAAGTTTTCAAACTGCAGTTCAGTGCACAGCAGTCACCTGCTGCTCTTGCAAACGTGTGTTTTATCTCCTCTAAGGAGGAAGAGTCAATGCCAATATTGATTGAAGAGCAAAACCAGCCAACCTGTAAGGTCACCCTCCTGCAGCCTGTGGGGTTTGGTCTTTATGAATGTGACAAGACATTCTGAACAGTAACATCAAAACCAAAGGAGTGCTTTCTAAGGCTGCTTGAAGCAGAGAGAATGTCTTTTACATTGGAGGTCTTGTTTCAGAAGACACCACATCACTGGAATTCCTATAACTCAGCTCATTTTTCTCACAGGCATCAAATTGTACAGTGTCACCTTAAATCCTTGGTCTGCATTTGCATTCCAAACAGGCATAGTGAACAGATTTCCAACTAGTTAAATGTTCCTTTACTGGAAACAAAAGCTTAGCAAACATTTCTGGATGGATGAAGGGTAATCTTCACAGAATCACAGAATCATTAAGGTTGGAAGAGACCTCTAAGATCATCAAGTCCAGCTATCTTCCAATACTAGAACAATAAAAAGGGAAGAGTCAAGAACAGACCTGCTTGGAAAACAGCATTCATTCATGTTACAGTATCAGAATGTCAGGGGTTGGCAGGGCCCTAGAAAGATCATCTAGTGCAACCCCCCTGCCAGAGCAGGATCACCTAGACCAGCTCACACAGCAATGTGTCCAGGCAGCTCTGCAATGGCTCCAGACAAGGAGACTCCACAGCCTCCTGGGCAGCCTGGGCCAGTGCTCTGGCACCCTCACTGCAAACAAGTTCCTCCTCAGGTTAATACTAAACCTCCTGTGATCCAGCTTGCTCCCATTCCCTCTTGTCCTACCATTGGATGCCATTGAGCAGAGCCTGGCTCTCTCCTCCTGACACTCACCCTTAACATATTTCTAAGCATTGCTGAGGTCTCCTCTCAGTCTCCTCTTGTCCAGGCTGAAGAGACCCAGCTCTCTCAGCCTGTCCTCCTAGGGCACATGCTCCACTCCTTTCAGGATCTTGCTGGCCCTGTGCTGGACTCTCTCCAGCAGCTCCCTATCCTTCTGGAGCTGAGGGGCCCACAACTGGACACAGCATTCCAGGGGAGGCCTCCCCAGGGCAGAGGAGAGGGGAGAAGAACCTCTCTGGCTCTGCTGGCCACGCTCCTCTTAATGCATCCTAGGATGCCATTGGCCTCTTGGCCACAAGGGCACATTGCTGTCTCATGGCAATGAAACTCATTGATGTTGTAAACATTCATTCATGTTGTTAACTAAAGAACTTGTCTTCAAAATGATACATGTTCTTTTTTAAAAGAATTAATGACTTGAGTCTTCAGCCTTTGTTGCCTGCTTCCATTACCCCTGACCCTCTGCAGCCACATGTCCTCTGCCTCCTCAGCTCCTCTTTGTGACGAGCAGTGCAGCACAAGAAATTCAGACATCAGAAACAGTTCTAGGAGGAAAAAATGTGTACAAAAGCTTGTTTCGTTGATTTTGTTTAATACTAAAAATACTTAGTACTCGATGCTGACTTCCCTTGATGTTTCTTACAGGGAACAAATGAAATTCTGAGGCTGTATATTGCTCTGACTGGCATGCAACACGCTGGCAAAATCTTGACTGACAAAATTAAGTATGTTCTTGTTTATTGCTAATGCTTTAGAATAAACCAAACCACCTGATAACTGTAGATCTAAGAGGGGAGAAGCTGTAGGAAAAAAAACTTGTAGTACTTTTTAGGGTGTTATCTGTCTAAAAGATAGTTCAGTTTATGAGGGTCTCTTTATTTTAGGGAGCTTGGCCTTTTATCTTGTTATTCCAGCTTGTGGATCATTCTTTCTTACAAGAGCAGGCATTATTATTATTTTATCAGTGCATGTACTGCTCTCTGGGATTGATGGGGAGTGTTTTGTAGAGGAGATGAATGTGAACCATGTTCTGTACTTTGGAGAACAATTGTACAGCCTTAAGACTTCACAGTAAAATGGATCAAAGACTTGGTGATTCATAGACAAACTGCAGGTCTTTTGGTAAAGCATTTAGAATGTCAGCTGCTGCTCTGAAGCTCCTGAAACTTCCCTTGCAAACCAGGAGATGGCCTTGGACAAGCTGTTGTTTGCTCTCCATTTCAGAGAGATCAAGAAAGGAAATGTTGGAGTGGCACTGGGGGAGTTCATGAACAAGATGCGGGACACCATGGGCAGAAAAGTGGACTATGGGCTGGTTGGTGATCGAGGAGTGGTGCATCCCAGCCTCCAGGTAAGGGCAGTGGGAACACAGTTGCTCTTGAATCAGATCCAGACACTTGCCTTTAGTATTTGCTTCCCTTCACTTGCTTCTCACAGCTTGATATCCTGTTTATGCCAAGCAAAGCGTGCGTAGGAACAGTGAGATTTACACAGGTGTTTATTCCATTGCAAGGGTAAGGACTTAGTTATAGATGTGCTGTGGGTACAGACAGACTGCTCAGTCTGTCTGTAACAGAATCACAAAGGTTGGAAGAGACCTCTAAGCTCATCAAGTCCAACCATCCCTAGCACTGCCATACCACTAACCCATGGCCCTAAGGAGAGCAGCTAAATGTTTCTGAAACCCCTCCAGGGATGGTGACTCCAGCACCTCCCTGGGCAGCCTGGGACAAGACTTAACAACCCTTGCAGGGAAGAAATTCCTCCTTATATCCAATCTAAACCTCCTTTCCTTTGTACCACTTCCAGGCATATATCTATTTAACTAATTGAAATTAATTAAGCCTTCCCAGTATTAAAGCCATGCTTGGTAATGGTCTGCTGCTGCCCTTCCTAGAGAAGAGGAGACTGAGGGGAGACCTCATCAGGGTCTGTAACATCCTCACAAGGAATCTCTGCAGAGATTCCAAAGGCAGCTGGAGGTGATGCTGGGCAAGCTGGTATGGGTGAGCTTGCTGGAGCAGGGGGGTTGGACTGGATGATCCCCAGAAGTCCCTTCCAAGCCCTGCCAGTTTGTGTGACTCTGGGAGGATCTGCTTGTTTTTCCCCTTAGAAGACTACTCAAACTGTATTCTCTGTTTTACAGGAAAGTGGCAAGAAACTTGAGGAAAACATTTATTATTTTGGGACTACAGTGAGAGGCCTGCTAACTAGGTTTGGCAAGGTAATTGCTATTTTTTTCTGTTGCCTTCTTTATTGAATAGTTTATCCTCAACCAGAGTGGCCTTGCTAGGATCTAGAACAGAATGTGCAACAGAGTTGCATAACTTTTCCATTGAAACTAAGGAAATACACAGACATTCCATAGTCCATGTAACACACAACTTCTGTTCAACCAACCAAAAACCAGCAATCTCAGTGAATTAGTTGTTTTCTTCTGCCATTGGAAGCACAAATCCTGCCTGCTCCAGTGACTATTCTAAGTACTTTGCTGTGAGCAACCACTGGAACCCATTTCCCTGTTCCCAAAGGAGGAGCTGTACAGCATGTTTGGAATCGATCCTGTTCCTCCATGCTCCACAGCACAGGAGTCTATCAGAGTGCTGCAGATAAAAGAGAGACTGAACCTCCAATTCCCTACATTTGTGGGTTTGTGACAAACTGAGGTGTTCTGAGAATGCTTCTCAGACTAGGCCCCAACACATTTCACCTTAACTAATGCATCTTTGGGACAGGCTTCCTGGATTTGGTGCTTTCATTGCAGTGACTTTGGCCTTTATCAAAGTGGTTTCAAGACACAAGTGATCTTCCTGCTGACTGCAGCCAGGCAGAGTGCTCAGAGGCAGAGCAGAGTTACTNACCCAGTATTGCAGAGGAGGTGTGAGCAGAGCAGAGTGCAGTGGCAGAATCACCTCTCTGGATCTGCTGGCCATGCTTCTTTTGATGTAGTTCATCCCAAACTGTTGAAAGGCAGAGTATGGTTACTCCAAACCTTTCTGCCTTAGGGTAGAAATTCAGGGTGGCAGCTTCCCTGTCTGTGCCAAGTAAGTATGAACCTAAATACAAAGTCTGAAGGAAATACTGAGTTCACGTTGGAAGTGGCTGAGTTGCAGGCTAATGATCACTTTCCCTCTTGCAGACAATAGTGGATGAGCAGTTGGTGCTGAAGAGAGTGGCAGATATAGTTATTAACCTGTATGCCATGACAGCAAGCATCTCCCGAGCCAGCCGCTCCATCAGCATCGGCCTGAGGAACCACGACCATGAGGTGAGGCTGTTTGGCCTCAGGCAGCCCCACTGCCCCTCTGTGCTCCTTGCAGCCTGCAGCTCATGTGCTTCCCTTTGTGCCTCCCCAAGAGCTCTGTGACAGAGGCACTCCCCAGCCCCAGGCTGCTCACACTGCTGAGCCTGTCTGCAGGCTCTGCCCAGCTGCTTTAGCCTCCAGGGATGGTGACTCCACCACTTCCTCGCCCAATGCCTAACCACTCTTTCAGTGAAGGATTTTTTCTAATATCCAACCTAAATCTCCCCTGCTGCAACATGAGGCTGTTTCTCTCATCCTATCCCTTGTTTTCTGGGAGAAGGGATCAACCCTCACCTTGCTCCAGCCTCCTTTCAGGGAGCTGTAGAGAGAGCTAAGGTCTCCCCTGAGCCTCCTCTTCTCCACACTAAGCAACCCCAGTGCCCTCAGCTGCTCCTCAGAATCATTTACAAATAACATACTGTAACAACAGTAGTTGGCATTGAATTGAGAGCTGGACACCAAGGGGTGATTGTACAGTAGCTCATTTAAGGTTTTGTGGTAACAGTTTTGCTACAGAACAAGTAAATTTGCTACAATTAAGTGTTAGACAACTCCAAACTGATTAACCTTTGTCTTCAGTAGCCTTGAGGCTTCATATTCTGTGTGTGTAAACTCATTCTGGATTTGTTACCACAAATGTCAGATGTTATAAATGACTTCTCACTGCATTGCTTTGTGTATGAAATCCATTTCCTAGTTTCTAACTGAGTTTTATTCTCTTCAGGTGCTTCTTACAAATATCTTCTGCACAGAAGCCTATTTCAAGAATAATTATGCCATGGCTCAGTTAGAAAAATGTAAGTTCTATCAAATAAAAGCATTTTTATTCTCCTACAGCTTTCACAGACTCCGTAGAAAAGTAGGTGGTTTGGATGTTCCCAGGGAGGTTGTGGCTGCTCCATCCCTGGCAGTGTTCAAGGCCAGGCTGGATGTGGCCCTGGGTGACCTGGGCTAGTGATTGGCATCCCTGCTCAGTGTGGGGAGGTTGGAACTAGATGATCTTTAGGGTCCCTTCCAACCTGCCCATTCTAGGATTCTATGATGTGACCAACAGAATAATTCTGCTCTGCCTTTAATTAGGAGGAGGAACAGGACCTGTTGAATGTAAAGAATCTCTTCATTTAATAGATAAAATAAACTGCAGGGATACTTTCCCCCACCCCTATCTGTGGGGAGGCACAAGAAATTTGTCACTAGTAGATACTCCTGCAAAGAAAATACTACAGCATCACAGAATCATTAAGGTTGGAAGAGACCTCTAAGCTCATCAAGTCCAACCATACCTAGCACTCCCATACCACTAACCCATGGCCCTAACAAGATAACCAAGTAGGTTAAATACTCTGCTTGGTCTCTGGAACTCAGTCTGCAATATTCATCTCTTTTAGACATCAATCTGAAATGATTTCCTGATGCTGAGGTGTGGATACTTGAGTTTGTATTCTGAAATCCTTTGTGAAAGAAGCTGAGACAAGCTGTTGATGGTGCTTCAGTTAACTTTCCTCCTCTCTGTCCATAGATGCAGATGAAAACCTGGATGACTCCATTAAAAAAGCTGCAAAGCAGATCCTGGAGAAGAGAGCATACATCTGTTCTCACCCACTGGACAGGACATTCTGATTCCTTCCTGATGAATGTAAAGCAGTGATGAATTTTCTGCACTTCAATATTTGACACTTTAACCATTCATGAGTTTACCAAATGTACTCAGCTCTAACTGTGTAACATAAAAGAAGTGTAAATACAGCTTTATATAAAAGGACAAATAAATCAATCCATTTTATTTAACTCTCATCTTTTCTTACTAGCTCTGTGTACATCTGTTTCCTCTGGGGCTAAAGACAGTTGAGGTTTGGATGGAGAGATGTGTTCACCCAGGGAAGGGACTGGGTCTTTTTATAAGCATCTTTAAGCTTAAANCAGAGCTTTGACCAGGGCTGGGCTTGTTGCCTGTACTTTGGCCAGGGCTGTGCTGCATTGCAGGGTTTTAGCTGGGCTGGGTTGCCAGTGCTTTGGCCAGGGCTTGGCTCTCTTGCAGGACTTTGGTCAGGGCTAGGCTGCCTGGCAAGGATTTGCACAAGCTGTACTGTGCAGCATGCCAGTGTTTTGGGCTGGGCTGGGCTGCCTGCCAGTGCTTTGGCCAGGGCTCCATTCCCTGGCAGGGGTTCAGCTGGGCTGGAATTACTGCCTGTGCTTTGACCAGAGCTTGCTTCCTTGCTTGTGGTTTTGCAAGGGCTGGCCTCTCTGGCAGGGCTTTGCAAAGGCCAGGGCTGGGCTCCTACCAGTGCTTTGGCCAGGGGTTGGCTCTCTGCCTGTGTTTTGGGCTGGGCTGGGCTCTCTGGCAGTGCTCTGAGCTGGGCTGAGCGCTCTGCCTGTGCTTCGTGCTGGGCTAGGTTGCTTGCCAGTGCTTTGGGCTGGGCTGAGCTCCCTGCCTGTGCTTCATGCTGGGCTAGGTTGCTTGCCAGTGCTTTGGGCTGGGCTGAGCGCTCTGCCTGTGCTTTGTGCTGGGCTAGGTTGCTTGCCAGTGCTCTGAGCTGGGCTGAGCTCCCTGCCTGTGCTTTGTGCTGGGCTAGGTTGCTTGCCAGTGCTCTGAGCTGGGCTGAACTCCCTGCCTGTGCTTTGTGCTGGGCTAGGTTGCTTGCCATTGCTTTGGGCTGGGCTCCCTGCTTGTGCTTTGGGCTAGGGTTGTGCTCTCTCCCAGGGCTGGGCTCCCTGCTTGTGCTTTGGGCTAGGGTTGTGCTCTCTCCCAGGGCTGGGCTCCCTGCTTGTGTTTTGGGCCAGGGTTGTGCTCTCTCCCAGGGCTGGGCTCCCTGCTTGTGCTTTGGGCCAGGATTGTGCTCTCTCCCAGGGCTGGGCTCCCTGGTAGAACTTCAGCCAAGCCTGGGCTCTCTGCCTATGCTTTCCCCAGGGCTGGGCTCCCTGAGAGTGCTTTGGGCTGAGCTGGGCTCCCTGGCAGGGATTTGCAGAAGTTGTGCTGGGCTGCATGCCAGTGTTTTGTCGAGGGCTGTGTTTCCTGTCAGTGTATTTGGCAAGGTCTAGATACCCTGGCATGGCTTTAGCTGGGCTGGGCTCCCTGCCTGTGCTTTGACCAGGTGTGGGATCTCTGGCAGGGCTTTGTGCAGGGCTGGGGTCTCTGGCAGGGCTTTGTGCAGGGCTGGGGTCTCTGGCAGGGCTTTGGTTTGGGTTGGCCAGGGCTGGGCTCCCTGGCAGGGCTTTTCGTGGGGCTGGGCTCCCTTCCTGTGTTTTGGGCTTGGCTGGGCTGCTGCCAGGGCTTTGGCCAGGGCTGGGCTCCCTGTGTCATGTACTGAAGTGGTTGCTTTGGGCAAAGTTTCTGAAGGGAACTCTCCCATCGAGTCCTGAGGCTCAGAAAGGATCTCCTGTGCTTTCTAACTCCTTCTCAGAGAGGAGCCTAGGTGCAGCTGAGTCCAATCCTAGTCCTAGACTTGGTCAAGGGTTTATGTATACCACATAAACCAAGGATGGCAAACCAAGTGTGTATATAGAAATACAGCATTTACTGAAGAGAAATCAGAAAGAAAGGTATTAATCAGAATTATTTACTACACAGAAGAGATAGCTATCCTTTACTAACACAGTGCACGATGCATTTGAAGCAAGACTCAAGCAACATTATTAAAGCTAGCAAAATATTTCAGTAGAGATTGATGTCACTCCCCCATCCTAAAGACTGTGGGGAAATCTCTTTCTCTCAGCCTCAAGGGCTAACTTTGAAGAGTGTCCTTTCCAAGGGAGCAATATCTGCACAGCTTAGGACAGGTGTATCAGCTACTCCTATAGTTGAGAAGTAGGACTGGGCCTTTATAGTATAAAGTGGGTGACTGTCAGTCATGTGTAAATGGCCTAGATGTGTCAGCTCATGAATGTCATCTCTGCAGCTTCAGGTATACTATCAGTGTTAATGACTTATGGGCCCATCTTGGAGCTGTCTGGCATTGGCCCTGTCACACACAGGGGAAGCTTCTAGCAGCTTCTCACAGAAGCCACCCTTGTAGTCCCCTAGCTACCAGAACCTCTGTGTGCCACATAACAGTGTCTGCCACATAACAGTGTCTGCCAGACATGCTCTGGAGTTTGTGGAGGCAGGCTAATCCTAGCATTTTTCAATGACAAAACCAGCCTAGTCCTCCCTTCTCCCTTACTGATAACATTTGCAGAGGGTCGAATTTGAGCTGTTAACCCCGACCTAGGCAGAGTGTCCTGCTAACACCCTGCCTGTGCTTTGGTTAGGGCTGGACTCCCTGCCTGTGCTTTGGCCAGGGCTGGACTCCCTGCCTGTGCTTTGGCCAGGGCTGGACTCCCTGCCTGTGCTTTGGTTAGGGCTGGACTCCCTGCCTGTGCTTTGGTTAGGGCTGGACTCCCTGCCTGTGCTTTGGTTAGGGGTGGGCTCCCTGCCTATGATGTTTTTTTTCATTGCCATTTTCTGCTGATCTTACCTCTTTGCAAACCAACTAGGGCCAGAGCAGGAATGCCCCTTTTTCGAATTTATTTCAGAACTCCTTATGGGCTTTTCTTGGCTTCAAAAAGCCCCCAAAAGAGCTTTTTGTCAGCCCTTTTTGCCACAGATCCCTTCCCCAGAGCAGTCTTCCCTGTCCTGAAGCTGCTCTCAACAGCAATGAGCATCCTTCAGTCTGTGCTGTTTTCTTGCCTGTAGCCTGTCCACTTTTTGCCAGTTCACTTCCCATGTGTCTGCTCCATAATATGATGGATAAGCTGTCTGATAGAAAGAGAGCAGAAAGTTGATGTAGGAGTTCACAAAGGTAGCAATAGAAGTAGTCACTTGACCTAGCCAATATTGTAACTGCATAACAATTTTGATCTTTCTTTGTTTACCAAACCAACTGAAAATAGGATTCTTCAACTGAAAGTAAACCAAGGAAAATTAGTAGATGGTATAAATCCCCATCCTTCCTCAGAAGACATTTATGAGGAATGCTTGAAATACAGATCATCTTTTGAGTGTTGGTCTTGCTTGACATTTTTGATTTAGCAGTTTTCTGGTTGAGAAGTAAGTTTGTTCTGGCTATTTTATCTTCTGATTGAAAGAATATCTTTTACCCTACTACAGGTAATATAGCTGCATTTTGTTTTCCATAAAGCAGAATATCATGAAGTCAGTTCAAACGTGTTTATAAAAATGTGATTTCCAAGAGCAGCAGAACAATTTGAGAAGAAAGTCATTATTTCTTTGGCATGCAAATGAAGTTTATCAAGGCTATATAGCAATATAATAATTGGTGTTCAGGAACAAAGTTATTCATAGGCAAATACGACTGAGAGCTATCTAGAGAAGTATAATCAGTGTATCTCTGAGAAGATTTTACTTCTCAATAGGATGGTGACTGCCAGGTGCTTACATTCTCTTTGGTTGCTCTAGTGGGAAGTTCTTACTGGTTTTAGCTTTGTAAAATGTATATAGCTATAAAGCATTCTTCTGTCCATTTTTTCTTATCAAAGCATTACAAATTCTGTAAGCAGCAACCATGAGGTTAAAGTATGGCTTATTTTACTGAGTCTGCTTGGGGTGGAGTTAATTTTCTTCACAGCTCCTNGGGCAATGAGTTTAATGCTCCCTCTGCTGTGGGCACAGTTATGGCACCAGGGGCCACAGGAGACCACAAGGGATTGTCAGACTGTGCCTAACAGCTCCTTGTATGGTGCTGGTTTTCACATTTGTGACCAAACCAGCACTGGTAACACACCAGTTAATCTGTTGTGCTCTATCTAGCAGCCATTGCTTGTAGACTGGCTGGGCATCAAGCTGGTGGTGCTGAGGGGTTTCTTTTGCATCACTACTTTGTTCCCCCCCCATTCTTGTTGTATATGTTTTCCTTCAGGCATTAAATTGTTTTTGTTCTTGCTTTTGCCTTTCCAGCTTCCTCCCCCGTTGTGCTGAGGGAGGAGTGAACCAGGTAGGGGCTTACCTGCCAGCTGGAGTCAACCCACCAGACCTGATTTAAATCTGTAGGGTACTAATCCAGGAGAACTGCTTTGGTTCCCTGCTCCTGACCACTTTCCTTGTAATGAAATCTATAGCACCAGGGATGACACCAAGAACTGCAGCTTTGCCTGTGCTGCCAAATTATTGTCTCTTCTTTTCAAGATAGTTTAGAATGGTTTGGGGCCTTTTTCTGTTTTAGTATACACAGTCTGAGAGCAGGGTTGGGATCTCTCTAACAACTTTTTCTCCCACATAGGCATGTTCCCTGCTCTTGTATTGGTAACCCTTACCTGACAGTTGATGGCACATGCTGCACAATGGTAGATCAAAGACTTTGGGCTACAGTAATCTGGAAACTCACTCTGTATTACAACTTTAATATTTGTGTGCAAACTAACTTAAACTGAAGGATCCCTCTGTCATTTGAACTGACATGTATTCAAAGCCTTGATTTGTTTTTTGCTTATGCCAGAATAAGCTATTTTGAGGTCTTTCTGGTGTTGTGTTGTCCTAGTTTGAGTCCAAACAAGGTATTCCATGCCATACAGGTCATATTCAGTCCCTGAGGCTTTGATATCCAGCTTGGGCCTTGCATGAGACCTAAGAGCCAAGCAAAACAGGTGCTTAATTGAGCTAATTAGCACCTAATTAACAACTAGTACATATAAGGAGAGGTCTAGGTCTCTCTCCTTGCAAAAGGTTAAGCATTTGAGCCCTGTGAGGATCAGAAGCACCCAGCTCTGTTCCTACAGGACTCTGGCTGTTCTGCCTTCCATCTCCATTCAAGGGTTCTAGGATCTAGCCTCCTGAGCTTGAGTCTGAGTCCTGCCTGCTGCTGAACTCCTGCTGCTACAGCACGTGGTGAGAGGGAGTTACCATCAAGGGGTTTGGTTCTGATATTGCTTTTGTGTGTGTATCTATATATACATAGACTTCTTTTTCTTATTATTTTCATTGAAGTAGTTTAATTCATTTCCAATTCCCAAATCTCTCTCTCTGTTAATTTCCCATTTTCCTTCCTGGAGCGGAAACAAGGGGATAATAGAGACTACCTGTCCCTGGGTTGGTGGTTGGCCCAGCCCTAACCCTTGCATTGTGTAAATGTTTAATATTAATATCTGGTAGGGGATGAAGCAAATATGCTCTTCCTCACCTTGAAATGAGAACAGAATGGCACAGATTGGCTACCAGTAAAAAAACTGATTCTCTGTTTCAGTGCAGTGATTCTAGAGGCTATAGTAGGAAGAGCTGTCTGTGGGCTTTCAGAATAGGTCATGTAATCATTATATATGACTTTGGGTTTTTAGTTGTTAGCAGATGTTGTCATTTGGATTTCCTAAATATATGAAGCTAGGCATGTGTTCTAGCCTTGGAGACCTGAGGCTGCAGTTGGTAGTATCTTAGGGAACAATGACAGTGAACATGCAAAGGGAAGATGAGATTTATACAGAACCAAGGCCACAGGGTAATTTTGGAGTACCTGACAAATTCATGATGGTCTTTGTGAAAAGCCCTTGGAAAAGCATTCAAGAAAGCAGTTAGGGGGAATGTAATTTTTTTCTTATACTTTTTTCATCTATCAGCTACTTAATTGGCTCTGAAAATGTGTTAAGTATGTTGCTATGAACATAAAGCCCTGGGAAGCCTGACAGTATTGCATTCTAGTTAATGGAAGCTGTGGATGTGGAGCTGCTGAATTTAGGCTAAGATTAACAGCAGCAAGAAAATGTGTGCAGTATTAGAGCATATGCAGAATTATTCGTGTTTTCCAGCAGTTTAGGTACTTGTGATAAAACAAAGAAGCCAGTTGTTAGGTTGGGAATTCAGCAGGAGGTGGGGATGTGTGGGCAAAGGGACTGTCTGTACTGTAAGGGAGCAGACAAAGTGTATTTCCGTAGCAGTGTACCTACCAGAAAAGGGCTGGAGAATGTTAATGACTTTTAGCTGGTTTCAGTGCATGCAATGTACTTTCTGGTTAGAGTGCAAGAGGAGCCTAGTTTCTATTTTTACACCCATTTCTGTCTGTAAACGGATGTAGAGGCAGCCTAGGTGGTCCAGTGTTGTGTGAGGTTGGCATTGGTACTTCTATCTTCCTTAGGAAGTAGAAAAGGTCAAGCAGTTAATGAATGTATTTTAAGGAATATCAAGTCCTGTTCCAGCCAGATATTCAGCTCTGACAACATTGGGCTGCTGAGCCAAGGGCCCATTTTGTTGTCATACACCTCCTGCTGAGAAACCCATTTTCTAGATAATAGAGTGACCATTCAAGTGTAAAACGGGCTGGAGGAAGGCTGCTGCTTGCAAAGGTCTATCGCTGGAGCACTGTTCAACAGTGGCAGGTAGCAAGGTGCTTCTGCTGCTACCAGCATTCCCTGAGAGCTCTTAGTATTGCAGCAAGCAGTTCCCTTGAAAACAGGAGTGATGTGACCTGTTTTTAGAGCAGTTTAAGTGCTGCAAAGCACACACTGAAAACCAGGTGTACCTTTCCTTTCTGTCAGCACACAGCAGGTTGTTCTTTTTAGAAGTAAAACATGTAACAAAGACTTAGCTGTAAATCGCAGATCTCAACCCGTTTGAGGGAAGAGACCTAGAACAAATTTTCTAGGCTGTTTCTACAGTCAGTGGGAGATTTAACCATGTTCTTTGCAAAAGGTAAGAGGGAAGTAACATTGAGGCACTCCTGGTTCACTCAGGTAGAAAGTATCCCAGTCTGTCAGGGGTTGGAAGAGCCCTAGAAAGATCATCTAGTGCAACCCCCCTGCCAGAGCAGGA
>VWZO01013896.1:105368-126911 GCA_013396975.1 Bucco capensis | reverse complement strand
CCCCTTCATCCAGATCATTGATGAATATATTGCACAGTCCTGGCCCCAGCACTGCCCCCTGGGGCACACCACTAGTCACAGGTCTCCAGTTAGACTCTGCTCCACTGACCACAACTCTCTGGGCTCTGTCCTTCAGCCAGTTCCCAATCCATCTCACAGCACAGTCTCCCTATCCACACTTCTGAAGTTTGGCAATGAGGATACCATGGGTAGCAAAAAGTATCAAAAGCTTTGCTAAAGTCAAGAAAAACCACATCCACTGCCTTCCCCTCATCTATCCACCTAGTTATGCCAGCATAAAAGGCTATCAGATTAGTCAAGCAGGACTTCCCCTTATGGAATCCATGTTGACTACTCGTGATAAGCCTCCTTTCCTCCAAATGCTTGGAGATGGTGGCAAGTACAAACTGTTCCATCACCCTTCCAGGGATGGAGCTGAGGCTGACTGGCCTAGAGTTACCCAGGTCATCTTTCTTGCCCTTTTTGAAGACTGGTGGGGAAATTAAGAGAGGTGGGGAAGTTCTCTCTCTGGAGCATCCTTGCTTCTACCTCTCTCAGTAATCCACTGTCACATTGTTTGTGCTTGAGGTAAGGATTCTGTTTCCACATTTGTTTTCTAAGTGAGGTTTTAAAGTTAGTTTAAATTTGCTATCTGATAGCATCCAAACACTGCTGTGGAAACTCAGCTTCAGCCACTGAGGTGTTCCTGGTTTTAGCACAGACTTGACTGTCTGCTCAGATTCCCTGGCCAGGTTGATTAGCTCATAACACATCTGGTCAGAGTTCACAGCTGGTGATGAAAACAGGCAAGTTTGGCTTGGTTTCTTTCTTTGACTGCCAAGATTTTGTTCAGCTCTATGAATCTCTCCTTACAGCAATTAGGCAATAGTGCTCCCAAGCTGACAACATAAACAGGCATAGCAGAATTTGCTTGGTGAAGAATGGGCTTCCCATTTATAGCATGTACACCTGTAGAAATAGTGTGCCATAGCATAGGGAAGTGTGGGAATACTTCATCTACAAATTGTGGCATGTTATATTTAAAAAGTGGTGCAAATACACAGCCTGATCTGGAACAGCTTAGAGTAAGTCAGGCAATATTCATTTAAAAAGCCTGTGTGAATGAAAAAAAAATTAATTGAAGGCTTATATTCACAAATGAAATTATTTTAATGCTAAATAGCACGTTAAATAATACTAATAAATAAAGATTATGGTGCAAAATAATGTTCCATAATACAGAATTAATTATGGCCCAGAGACACATTGAAATGAATGAATGGAAAAGATCTATCTGATTACATTCAGGTAATTATGAATTGCAAATTGCAAGTTTTATACTATGTGATATTACATCAACTAATGTTAAGATAATATTTTTAACTGTTTTTTCAGTCTGGTCACACTCTCTGGGAATTTCATCAACTGTTGAAACCAGCTCCCTAAAATCCCTTAAATAAACAATAGTAGTATATTCTCCCTCTACAGTTGCATGGAAGCCTTTTCCATTTGGGTAAGTTGTAAAAGTAGAGTGGGAATTAACTTTCAGTTAAGATGTTTGTATAATGCCAGTTGTAGTTTGGGACAGATTTTTCAGATATTTTAGAATACCTGACAAGAACTGATCATAGAATTTGTTAGCTTAACATCTTTGTTTTACTATCTTGTAAAACAATAGTCCCCATTAAGAGAAAATTATCTATGGAGAATGAGTGTGAAGCACAGAACCTGAAGTGTGTGTTAAATCCATTGCATTGAGCTCCTGGCATTTCTGGATTGTCTCATTAGTGTAAATGTGGAAGTGTAATTGATAAGCTAGGAATAGAGGGGTAAATTTTCAAGGTGGTAGGAGGATTTGCTGCAAGTCTCTGCTCTGCTCTTCCACAGCTTAGGTGACTATGGTATTTTGACCTCTAACATCAGATTTTGAATGCAGCTCAGGAGCTTCCTTTGGCCTCTTCATTTTAATGCAACCCAAACACTTCCTGAGCAAAGCCATTAGACAGCAGCCAAATTTTGTTTTAATCAAATGAACTCATAGATGGGTTGTTTGCTGTGTCTGGCCAGGATTCTGATTTGCAAACCTAAAAGGGAACTTTAGAACTTCAGGATGCTCTTAGGAAAGCAGCACTGAAAGAAATAATTCCAGAAATGATGTAGAGCCACAGGGTTTAAAAAATTATGTTCACATAAGAATTAAATCACACAGTAATTAAATCAATCTCTTGTTGGGGGCACTCCATTTCCACTGGTCACAATCATAGTCCAGTCATAAAGGTCAGTGCAGTAAACCCAAAGCCAGTGTGCTTTCAGCAACATTTGGTGTGTATAAAATGTTATATATATATACACACATATGTGTAACATGTATCACACCTCCAAGTTTGCTTTTCCTTGCAAGCAGGTGGAAGCATCACTCTTGTGTCTTGAAGTGTTGACTAGCTCAGCTGCAGAAGAGGGACCCTGCTCTGTTCTTCCTTCAAGGATCTTCTCAAACTCAGGACTGAACTAGTAAACTCTTAGTAAGCTCAAATAGACTTAAAATAGAAATAAACTGAAAATCAAAAATCCATTTAACACATCTGAAAGATAACATTTTCTTACCATTACTAACAATGACCTGAAATTAGTTCTATGAATAGCTAACTGCTCCAAATGCTTACTGCTGCTTTAAAAACAAACCCTTCTCTGATTGAAAACTTTTATTTCTATTCTATATGTGTGTATTATATTCCTATTCTATATGTAATGTTAGTAAAGAATTGAGGAAACTGCCACATTCTGGGAAGATAAATACACTAAGAGAGTCATGAGATACAGAGCTATGTCTCCTTAGTCTCAGCCACTCATATCATCCCAACAGTCAGTGTCTAAGATACACAAACCCCTTTCACACTGCAAACAGCTAATTCAGTGCTGTATTCTGGTCCTTTTCAGCACAAAAGACCACTTTGGAAATTTAGCTCCTGAAAGCTTAATCTTTAAGGCTCAAATGTGCAAAGTTTCTATTAAGAAATTGATGTCAGGCAATAGATATTGAATGAGCTGAAAGGTTTGGTTACCTGCAGCATATTCTGTAGGCCAGCAAAGAGTGGAAAGGTTTTGATTATGGATACCTCTGCAGATCAAGTTGTTTTCCTCCTCAGTGTGCAATTATCTACTCTTAAATTATATTTAATCTCAGTAACAGATGGAGAAGCTGACTGCTCTCAAAATTGTACACTTGTGAATAGCAGGGTTAATGAAGGCTTGTCTGAATATGGTACTGTCACTCATGCTCTTCCACTTTAGGACAAGTTTGTAGGACAACTTTTTCAGTGGGACAAGTAGAGACCTTGCCATCTAGTAAGGAGACCTTGAGAGGGACCTGTGGGGATCATCTAGTCCAACCTAGAAGCTGCTTTAGTTAACAAGGCCCTTCCAGTTAGCAGGGAATGATGACTACAACAATGCTCTGAAAAAGTTGAGCATTTAACAAATAGTTTCTTAAACTGATGCCTGGCATTCATCAACATGAGGAATTTTTCCTTCAGGAAAAAAAGAAAAATCAGTTTTTATTCTTACAGATACTGGAACCAATTATTCAGGGTGTAGTTTTACTGAAGATAATACATTATAGTCCAGGATTAAATTACTAGCAAGACATTAGTCTTTTCTGTGTCAGGTGAAAAGCCAAACTTTTAACCTCCCATATATTAAGTATTGAAAAGTTCACCTGTTCTCTGACTTTCTTATTCTCAAAGATATCTTAAATTTACTCAGTCTGAGCAATACTTGATTTCATTCTAACACTTACATAGCTCCCTTACTCCAGAATTCAATGGCCCATGATTCTCCATTTCAACAGCACCTAACATTTCCTGCAGTGATCTGTTCAGAATAGTTTTGGGTGTTAACACAGTGTCACCTACTAGGCAATGTCATGCTAAGAGCTGTTTCTCAGAAGAGGCTGAGGGAGGCATGCATATAGCTTCAGTGAGGAGCCAACCCCTTTCAGTAAATCTGTACTTGTAGTTTGGACACCTTGCTGATAGTGACAGGTTTTTGAGCTTTCAGAGTGTAAGAAGTGCTATGGAAGGCAGTGAAGGAGGGTGCTGAGCCACTGTGCCAGGCTGCCCAGAGAGGTGGTGGCAGCCCCAGCCCTGGCAGTGTTGCAGGCCAGGCTGGCTGGGGCTGGGAGCAAGCTGCTCTAGTGCCAGGTGTCCCTGCCCAGGGCAGGCACAGGGGATGGGATAGAGGAGCTGGAAAGGCCCTTNGGGCTAGAGGAGCTTGAAGGTCCCTTCCAACCCTGGCAATTCTGTGAATAAATGTCCATGTTTTCTGTGACATTCAGCTTAGAGAAGGAGTTTAATCCAGAGTGACCTGGACAGGCTAGAGACATGGGCAGGAGAGACTTGATGAAACTTAACAAGGGTAAGTGTAAAGTACTGCATCTGGGAAAGAACAAGCCCATGGAGGAGTTTCTTCAGTACTCAAGTACTTCAACATCTTAAAAACCTTAACAAAAGGAATATTTGTNACAATGGGTTAGTGGTATGGGAGTGCTAGGGATGGTTGGACTTGATCTTAGAGGTCTCTTCCAACCTCTGTGATTCTGAGACTGAAAATACAATGACAAAAACCAAAGCAGTAAAAAAATCTGTAGATAGTTGTGAACAGTGCACAGTAAGGCAACTTGGCTGAGATCTGCAGTATCACATCATGTGCTCTGCAGGGATCTTGGTGAAGGCAATTAATTGTTAATTAGCAAAGTGCCAGCAGACAGCTCAAGAAAGGATTGTTTGCTGAGTTAGTCCAAGTTGTCACATGTAATTTATGTGATCAAACAGTTGCAGTAGCACTGTGACTGTATGACTATGCTAGGTCTGCTTTAGAGATCTTAACTTGCTCTAAAATACTAGATGTTCCTGTGCTTAAATGTAAACAAATATTGAATATGATAGGGGGTGATGGATAAGAGCTGAGCAAGATTTTTCAGGCGATTACTTTGTTTTACTCACAGTAACCTGGAGCATACAATGCACAGAGGAACTCCTTACCCTACTTTCTTCTACAGCAAGAAAGAATGTATGAGATAAAAAGCTTCAGGTGCCTGCAGAGAAGAGCTATAATCTGAAAACAATTCTGCTTTTATTTTAATATTCACTGATTATCTTCAATAATACTACTTCTCAACTCTTTATATAGTGGAAAACATGTCCAGAGGATCTGGACACCAACTTTCCTCAGAGTTCATTCTTTTTCCAGTGAGTTTGGCATACTGATGATATACATAGCTGTCTGAAGGCTGCAAGTTCAGTTTCTGATCTGAAAGAAGGATTGACTAGGAACTGCTAGTGGTAAGGCAGTTGTAGTGTTGTGTATCCAATTCTTCTGAGGTTTTTCTTCGGTATTGCTGTTATTTGGTCTCACTTTTAAGTCACATTAAAGTATTATTCCATAGGTATCTTCTCTTTGAATGCTGTCACTTATGGTTAAGTATTTTCCTCTCTCTATCAAAAACTAGTGTGTATCTTGCTCTTTGTCTTGCTAGACATCTATGTTGGGAATGTCCCTGCCCATGCAGGGGGGTTGGACTTGATGACCTCCAGAGGTCCCTTCCAACCCAAACCATTCTAGGATTCTATGATCTTTGGCTGCATGTGTTTGCTAAACTACTGGAGGGTGGATATTTTGTGTCCATATGTAGAAATCCACTTTATGTTGTCTTGTTCAGAAGTACAGTGCTGCATCTGGAAAAGAACAAGCCCATGGATCAGTACAGACTGGGAACTGATGNAGATCCTGAAAGGAGTGGAGCATGTGCCCTAGGAGGACAGGCTGAGAGAGCTGGGTCTCTTCAGCCTGGACAAGAGGAGACTGAGAGGAGACCTCAGCAATGCTTAGAAATATGTGAAGGGTGAGTGTGAGGAGGAGAGAGCCAGGCTCTGCTCAATGGCATCCAATGGTAGGACAAGAGGGAATGGGAGCAAGCTGGACCACAGGAGGTTTAGTATTAAGCTGAGGAGGAACTTGTTTGCAGTTCAGGTGCCAGAGCACTGGCCCAGGCTGCCCAGGAGCCTGTGGAGTCTCCTTGTCTGGAGCCATTGCAGAGCTGCCTGGACACATTGCTGTGTGAGCTGGTCTAGGTGATCCTGCTCTGGCAGGGGGGTTGCACTAGATGATCTTTCTAGGGCCCTTCCAACCCCTGACATTCTGTGATTCTGTGAAGGTTTACATCAGTCATGAGGATGTTCTTTTCATAAAACTAACTGCTTGCTTACTGTTTGTTTTCTTGCTACTTGAGTGCTGGAAGGAGTCAAACCATGGTTTTGTCAGTTAAGTCAGTAGGTAAGACATTGACATGACATAGCAAAGGTCTCTGTTCAGTTTGCATAGATGGTTGCTAACTCTTGGAAGTTGTGTGCAAGCATTGCTGTTGGAGGTTTCCTCCAAGTGCTGCCTGTAAAACTCATGTTTAGGAAGCTGAAGATGCTCTTAGCCACATCAGCAGTGGGATGTCTCCATCAAACACAGTAGGAATAGAGCTTACTTGTGCCTGGCAACAAGAGGAAGCCGTGATGTGTACCAGCATATTCATGAGACATTAAATCACCTCGGCTGTGTATTAAAAAACAAGCAGTGACAGAATAACTGTCAGAAAAGTCTGAGAAAATGCACTGAGAGACCCTGAAAGAGAATTGACATTAACCCTTTCATAGCCATATGAGGAAAGGCTGAGGCAGCTGGGACTATTCAGCCTGAAGAAGAGGAGACTCAGGGGTGACCTTATTGCCCTCTACAACTACCTGAAGGGAAGTTGTAGTCAGGTAGGGGTTGGGCTCTTCTCCATGGCAGCTAGTGACAGGACAAGAGGCCATGGCTTGAAGCTGCAGCAGGGGAGGGTTAGACTGGACATTAGGAAGCACTTCCTCACGCAGAGGGTGATTGGGCTCTGGAATAGGCTGCCCAGGGAGGTGGTGGAGTCACCATCCCTGGAGGTGTTTAAGAGAATATTGGATGTGGCACTGAGTGGCATGGTTTAGATGTTGTGGTGTATTGGGTCATAGGCTGCACTTGATGATCCTGGGGGTCTTTTCCAGCCTTGGTGATTCTGTGATAGCAAGATGCCTCAGAGATCATCCAAAGGTGAAGACATGCTAACCCAAGCCTGTAGCAGAAAGCTCACATTGTGGAATACATCACCCTGCTCCTGTTTAGAAGATAAGGTGATCTGGAAGATAGAATGTGTGTAACAAAGAAAATATGACTTTCAGACTGATAGCAAGGAACAAAAGAAGGCTTCCAAAAGGGCAACATCAATAGATGGAAGAGTGGTTTTCACAGCTCTCTTGTACACTAAATTCAGCATCTCAATCCTGGGCAATAAATGTGAGAGATCTACAGTGATAGCTGTTAAGCCATTCTAAAGAGAAGCCTAGCAATCAGTTGTTGCTTAACTTAAAGTCCTCTGCCACAAATAAATCTTTTTTTCTCCATTGCAGAAAACTGATTAGACACAAATCAAACAGCCTATTGCTTTTTGGCTTAAGTCAAGTCTGTAATGGCATAGCTAAAGGTGTCTTACTTGTTCACAAATTGCTTCAAAATGCTAGGCTTTGGATCCAAAACATTGTGTCAGATCCTTATCACTAATGAAATTCTTATTGTATTTCTTAGCTTTTGTGCAGCTATATGAAGAGCCTGGACTTGGTGAAATCTTTACATAAGGCTTGTGTAGAGTTTGCTTACATCAGATCTAAACTGAAGCTTTTAAATCTGGAGAGGATTGTGGTTCCCTCTTCCCCTCTATATTGACCTAGAGGTCTATACTGTTGAAGCAACAGAGAAATCAGAGTTACAGTAGTTCAATAAGGAGAAGAAATGCAGCCAAGCCCAGCCTTTTAATTTCCAGAGCTATATAACATGACTTCTGCTGACATTAAACACTTTCATGAACTGCTGCACTGACCTCTCTATTAGGAAAATAGCTCTCTTTATGGCAGCTATAACTCTAATGAGAATTCTTTTTTGGACAGCTATTTATTGCATCTTTTTTGTTTGTTTGTTACATTTTTCCTGAATAAAAACAATCTAGAGGCACATATTGTGGGCCAAAAGATTACACAGAGAGTTCCCTCTTGTCCCACTCTAGTACTACAGAAAATGAGGCATCCTAACAAGGATCCAAAGTACAGGATAAGTAAAGGATGCTGACTGCTGAGAAAAGTTACGCTTCCAAAGCATGAGAAGCCAAATGTGCAACTGCAGTGTTCTTTACATGCCTTCTGGATTGTGTAGAGCTTGGGCATTAAGGACAAAAAAAGCCAAAGAGTTAATCCTCCCCATGTATTTGTGTGTCTTAACACTCTGTGTAGTTGTGTCTTGAAAGTAAGGACCAGGTAGAAGTCCTAGAACAGAATAAATGGAGAGATAGACTGCAAGAAGCTTAGGTATTTGTTGGTGAATCTGTATTACAGCATCCTGTGGGAATGGGGCTTTTTCTTGGAGGTTCTTGTCACAAGTTATTCTATATATCACTTCCTCTTCTTTATTAATTTTAGTTTATAAATCTTAATAAACGTAGTCTTAGAACATAGTTTTGCTTCACAGCTCCTTTCTTCGGCTAGCAGAAATACCTGGTTTCTTTTCCCACCCTGTCTACTTTCTACCCAGGTTTGATGGCTTCCTTAGCAGAACTTGAATTGCTTCCTTAGTTTGCATTGTTTGAATGTAGAATTGGAGAGGAATGGATCTTAATGTAGAACTTGAGAGGAAGCTTCCTTCTGGTGGCAACAATTCTAACTGATGCTACCTTATGAGGAATGAAGTAGACATTGCCCAAGAAATCTACTTGGATATAACTAGGTTACCTGATGTGTGATGCTGCTAGCCCTTCTACAAAATATGTCCCAATGTTTTAGTAGTAAATACTGGTTTTACTGATATTGGCATTGGTAACCTTCCAGTAGTGGTAACCACCAGTCTCTTAAGGGCTGGCACCCCAGAAGGTTGTGTTGCCATCCAGAGTGACCTGGACAGGCTAGAGACATGGACAGGGAGAGACTTAATGACATTTAACAAGGGTAAGTGTAAAGTACTGCATGTGGGAAAGAACAACCCCATGGATCAGTACAGACTGGGAACAGAGCTGTTGGAAAACAGCCNTCTAGGTGATCCTGCTCTGGCAGGGGAGTTGGACTAGATGATCTTTCTAGGGCCCTTCCAACCCCTGACAGACTGGGATACTGTGTTACTGTCTTACAGTATAGCAAGCTTTTGCTTGGTTTGCTCTCCTCACAGTCACTGAGTTGAGCTCTGGTTGCATGCTACATACAGATCTCCCAACAGACTGACAGAAGCAGGCATGAATTTATGATGAGGAGCACGAGATATACCAGGCTAGTGCATGAACTTAGATGTAGCTTGTAATCTAAAGGGGTTTTTTTCATTGCATTAGAGGAGGCTCAACCAGATTTAGGGGGAAAAAAGGGAAGCTCATTTAAAATTTGGGAACTCTTGTGTTGCAAACACTGTGCTGCATTTTGGTATTCACAAAGATTAGCAGCTAGCAATTGCTTCCAGAAACCCTTCCACTGGTAGGAGACTGAAGGGCAATCAGTGTAAGAATACAACAATGGATACAATACTTGTCACCAGAAATTAATCATTTCAAATACTGACCAAATCAGCAGTGATTAAACACCTTTTGTACCTGTTGGTCATCCTTTAGACTGTTACTGGGACCAAGCCCCTTCAAACTGGTATCATTAGTCTATTTGAAGAAGATTGGTCTCTCCCATGTATTGGATTATCAGTCAAATGTTTACTGTCCCTTAGCTTCTCTCCATTTTTAGAATTACTGTCAGGACTGAAATGAGAATTCAGTTTTAGCTTTGATCTTTAAGTGCATCCTGTTGAGCCTGCTCAGCCTGGCTGGAATACAACAAAAACAATGCCTGTTTTGATCCCTGCTGAAAACTAGATGAAGATGGGAAAAAAAAACCAAACAAAACAACAAGCTAAAAAACTCCTTCCAAGGTAAGTTTGGTTTGTACAGAGCCAGGGTTGCAGAAAATGGATCTACTCCATCTTCAGTTAATGAATACCAGCAGCATTCAAACCAAACCACAAAAAAGGCCACCCAAATGATAATTGATATCTGTGTGGATATGTTCAAAACATAAAGCCAGAATTGTGCATTTTTATCAGTTTTGTCACTGGCAGTATCTCATTTCACAAGGTAGGTTTGATTGGGGCTATATATATGTTGATATTAATAAGAAAACCAAAGACCTCATCCCACACCTGTTAGGTGCAGTTGTTGATGTGATTGATAGTTGACAGAGAATGAAGGGTGAGACCCCAACACCTGCTTTTGTGGCATGCATAATTGAAAAGTAAAACTCTAAAGACTTGAACCACAATAGGAGCTTCAATGTGTGACCATGCTGAGGCTACATGTGTAAGCTATGTGTATGAACAACTCTAGCTTTTGAAGTCAGCTAAAGTTAATGTAAAATCTATCTGTGGGCATCTTTCCATTGTCTTCTGTAAGCACTGGGTAATAATTTTTCCTGACAGTGTGAAAAGTCCATGGAGCTGGAGGACAAGAAGGAGAGAATTCCTATGGAAGAGCATGCTGGCTCTGCACAGCACCCCCCAGCACCCTTAAAAAGAATCCAGAATTTAAGAGAATGCAGCTGGGAGCTGGGGGAAGATTTGAAGCTAAACCCTGAGCTGGGCCTTGCCATTCGCCAAGGAGAAGCTACAGAGCTCAATAATGGAAGAGGTATTTAGATTGGATTGAGAAACAAGGGGCGGAATAACTGACTGAACAAAAAGAAAAGGGGAGAGGAGGAAATTAGATGGGGGGGAGTGTGTGAAGTGTCCATTTGAAGTATTTTATTCAACCTGAAACAAAACAGTTTGCATTATTTGTGGTGCTGAGGGACATGGTTTAGTGGTGACTTGGCAGTGTTCAGTTAACAGTTGGACTTGATGATCTCCGAGGTCTTTTCCAACCTTAACGATTCCATGATTCTATTTTTTTCCCTATTCTGTCATTTCTTTTAGCTTACGTTTTAGCCAAACCCTGGTTAGAAATGCCCGTTTCTGCACCCACGGCCTTTCCACACTTTCCGAATGCCCCTCCCCGCCATCCTTCCCCTCCCCTTATCCCTTTGCAGGTTGATGTCACCTGCTTTCAGCGGGTGCATGTTTTTTTAACGTGTCAGGCCTGAACTCGGGCTCCGGCTGCCCGGTGGGCTGCCGGGCTCTGGCTGCGGGCGCCGCAGCGAGGCTGGCGGCAGGTGCGCGGCCCCCGCTCCGCTCCGCTGCGGGCCCTCCGCAGGCAGGTCGGCTCTCCCCATCACGGAGCGGTTAGCCGAGGAGGGTAGCCAGGAGCAGGGCTGGGACCGCCCGGTGCTTGGCCCTAGCTGCTTTGCGGCGGGCAGGGGGGGGATGCTCCGATGGAGGAGGAGGAGTGGGAGGGGGGAGCCGGCGGGACAGCCTGAGGTGGGCGGAGGGGGGAGGCGGGTGTTATACCATCGCCTGGGGGAAGGCTGAGCATTTGGAAATTGCGGCTCCAGAGCGCGGGGAGCATCCCAATATCAGAGCCGCAGAAGCGGAGGCGGCTTGCCGGCTCCACGCTCTCCTACCGCGCTATTCCCCGCGCTCTCCCTGCCTCCCCGTGCCCGCCTCTGCCGCGGGCAACCGGCGGCCGCCCTGCCCCGTGCCTCCCGCGCAACAGAGCGGCGAGCGGGGCCCGCCGAGGTCGGCTCTGAGCCGCGCACTCGGCTAGAGAGCTGCTCCTCTCCCAGCCGCGCAGGCACAGCCCGAGCCCTGGGTGAGTAGTCTGGGAGCTCCCTTACTCCTGCAGGCAGGCCAGAACAATTCAGGGCCCTTCTCCACATCTCTGCTCTCAGTTGGGTGCCTGGAAGGTAGAGCAGGTCTCTGTCCGTCGGCAGGCTAACCAAGCTGGGTTCCTTGCTTGGGGAGGGATTTTTGAAAGGCTTCACTATCTCTGCCTTAAAACAATGTCATACTGCTAAGTTGTCTTTCTCAACTTGAAAATCTTTTCCTTCCCTTGTACGTAAGCTTCTCTTTTCTCCCCCTTCCCCCCCTCCTCCTTTCTTCTCTACAAATTTTCCAGCCTTACAGAGTTGCCTCCTTCACCTGAAGAAGTCTATGTAGATAATAGAAGCCAATGATATGCTGAATGACTGGCTCATTTAGTCATTGAAGGTTATTACTAACAAGTAATTTAAAACACCTGTATGTTTTCCTTTTGTTCTCCCCTAGGCTGACCAGTCATGACAGCTGAAAAGACTATTCCTATAATTAATGGCAAGCCAGAAGATCCTTTGGACCCAGAAGCCTCAAGTACCAACCTTGTCCACAGCAATGATAAGAAAGTTCACGAAAGGGGTCACTGGAACAATAAAGTTGAATTTGTGCTTTCTGTGGCAGGGGAGATTATTGGGTTGGGAAATGTGTGGAGATTCCCATACCTTTGCTACAAGAATGGAGGAGGTAAGATAGTATCATATGTTGATTTACGCTCACTATAAACATGTGGGAATAGTTAAGAATGCTTTATAGTGATTTCTTGCACTAGTCAGAGAGAGATATTCTGGATTTCAGTGTATGCAAGGAGGAAGTATTAAGCATCTGATGACTAAGAAGAACTATTGTGGTTCTCTTTCTCCTCGGATATTGAGTGGCTTACTTTCACAAGTTGCTTTTGTCTTAGTCTGTAAGGTTCTGTCACAGCAGTACACTGCGTTTTCTTCTGCTTCTCCTCAGATATTGAGTGGCTTACTTTCACAAGTTGCTTTTGTCTTAGTCTATTAATGTGTCTTATTCTGTAAGGTTCTGTCATAGCGGTACACTGTGTGTTTTCTTCTGCACCTGAAAACAGACACAAGCATGCTAAATAAGTTTGTCCAACAGAAAAAAATGTAGCAGTTTAAACAGACACAAGCATGCTAAATAAGTTTGTCCAACAGAAAAAAATGTAGCAGTTTAAACAGACACAAGCATGCTAAATAAGTTTGTCCAACAGAAAAAATGTAGCAGTTTAAACAGACACAAGCATGCTAAATAAGTTTGTCTAACAGAAAAAAATGTAGCAGTTTATTTTTTCACAGCAGTATGCTTTGGAGAGGATGAATCATAGTTTTGGGAATGCTACAAAGATGAGTTTTTTCATTTGTCATATGAAAACTTCTTTAACTCAATCATACCTATTTTTTCCTCGTTATTTACCAAATTGCCACAATAATGTAGAGGGAGATGTAAAAGCTGCTTGTTACTCAAAAAAGAGAGTAAACTCTATACAATCCAGAATAAGAATATTATTTGGGAGAGAAAAGCACAGCCTTAACTTCTACAAAAGTATAATGTGGCATGTGTTGGTTATAGTTAAGTATAAGCTAAGATATGTGACAGTTAGGAATAAGCACACCAGCTGTGACTTGCAAAGCAATGAGGAAAGAAAAGCAAATGAAAAATGTAGAACTCAGTGGAGTGGGTTCAGCATTCTCTCCACGTAAGGCCTGAATCAGTGTTAGTGCAAGCACATAGGCTAGGAGGAAAAGCAGCTGTTCCCTGGCTGATATGCACAGATCCCTTCTGGAATGGGTTTGTTAGCTAACAACACTGTGCCAGATTTCTTGCCAGTGTCCCTCCAAAACTAGGCACAGTTGTCTGAACTCAGGGATGGTTTGGGCCCATTTTGTCTGCTGTTTCCATAAGGCTAATCCTACTGTGGACAATGAGTTTCTAGTGTGCAGCTTCTTCCCTTATCTAGCTGTGATTTGGCAGAGTTAAGATAGCACAAATTCACCTGTCTTCAGAATGATGCTAACAAGTCCTGCTGTTAGGACATAAATATTAATATGCTATGCAGAACAGTTTCTTGTTGGCTGTCAAGGTTTTCCCTGAGAAATTTTGGCAGAAGAGAGGATAGAAATATTTTTTCAGTATATAGTGAAGATCTTGTTCACACAGTATCTTCCTAAGACCATTTGTATAGGTATGCTGGCTTGTCAGAAGGTGATGTTGTCATTTTTAAGGCTATACTATTAGGCAGAAAATATTCTAACCATGTTAGAATGGTTAGAATCTAACATGATAGAATTTGGTGAAGTGGTAATTACTTAAATATCATTCTTTAGCACCACTCTATTCTCTAAGAATGAATGTGTGTAACTGAATTGATCATGTCCCGACACCATGGGAAATTTGCCCTTGACTTCAATTTTACTCAGGGAGGGCTTGGTCTGTGACTTGAGTGTTTGTAATCCTCTGGAGTGTCCTGCTGGAATTAGACCAGAGTTAGGCTTGTTTGATGCATTAGGTAAGTGAATATCTTGTCACCAAATCTTCCACAAACACTGTTAGACTGTTTTCTACCTAAAGGTATAGCCTTAAAAATGATAGCATCATCTTTTGACAAGCTAGCATACACATACATGTGGCCATATAAAAGTTACTGTATGAACAATATCTTCAATAAATACTTGGGTATTTCTTGGAAAATGATCTATTTCCAAGCAAGGACACCTAATGTGCTTTTCTTTTAATGTTGTATGCCTGTTGTAGTGTGGAAAATAGTCAGAGCTAATACTTTAAATTTCAACCAATTGCCATGTTAAGCTTACCATGATCATGCAGCTGAGTAGACTAAGCTGGGTTTGATGCTGGCCAGCACTTTGCCTGCTCTGTAAGGGATTTGTTCAAACCATTTGCACAGTAAATCATGCAGAGAAACCATGGGTTAGAGACAAGGATTCCACTCTTTCCTAGTGAAAACAATATATATTGCTTGAAATGCAGCTGAGATTCAGCTGTAGGTAAATTAAGGCAGGAGGCTATGCATGAAGAAATCTCTTGTGGTGTGCTGAGTCTGAAGAAAGAGACTGCAACTCAAAGCACCTGTATTTAATTGTGTTTAATTAAGGATCAAATTGGTCTTCAGAGCTCCCAGTGAAGGAAGGAAATATTGCTGTTGCTAATTGCTCTAGAGAACTGATCCATGTAAAACACATCTTCCTAGCAGAAGTTGCAGCCACTCAAACTTCTGTGTGTTTAGCATCTCTTGTGTTGATTCTAAGTAGAATAAATGGTAGGATGCTTTCATCATTTAAAGGGAGCTTTATGTTAGTGTTGTTTGTTTGGGAGCAAGTAGGTTTAGGCCTGGATAGAACAATTTGTGTATGTTGTATTAACCTTTATTTTCATCATGTAGTTAGTGAATGCTTTGTAGTTTTCCTACAATTTCAGATTGTGTGATGCTTTGCTGCACTGGTTAAACCAGGACACTTTTTTTGGTGTAAGTAAGAATGGCAGAATCAATTACACTGTATTCTCAGGATTCATTTCCTTCTATCCTTGCTCCAATCTAAACCAACAGAGTTGTTTGTGTGCCACCTCATGCTTTGACTCATCAGAAAGTTTTTGAGTACTTGGGGAATGGAGAAGAAAAAAAAATCTTAATGCCTTATATTTTAAAAAGATTGCTATGTAGTCAAAAGGCTGTGTTTTACTCATTATTTAGGTTCAGTTCTAAATGGAATAGCTAAAATCTTCATTATTCACAAGTGACATTATGCCTAATATATCTTCTCTCATTGCTTTGCTTCAGCATACTTCATAGGCATGTTCCTGATGTGCCATACCTAAAAACACCATCCATCAATCAATAATACAGTACTTCTGCTATGTGTTCATCCATTTGAGAGGATTTCTTTGTGTGGTGGTTGTTTACAGTGCTTCAGCACTGAATTGCACTGCTCCTTATCCATGTTGGAGATTCCTGTCAGCACCTAAATGTTGATGCTTTCTTGTTTTCCTACAATTTCACATGAATCTCTCTAGCTGATAAAGCCAAGCTTTGCTTTCCTGTTCTTGTGAATAGTTTGAAGGTTTATTTCATCTTTTCCTTTCCTGATCCTTATCCTCAAGCTTATCTAAATAACATATTTCTTGGACTTAATTTCCATAACACCACTTCATCTCTGCTCTGCTGAGAAAAGCAAGGCAGAGAAGGTAGTGTAGACTGACTTGGTGATGAGCAGAGCTGTGTGGCTGAGCCAGGCTCTGGGCTCTTCTGTCTTTCAGGCAGAATTTAGCCTGTACTGAGCAACTTTGATCAGATCTTTTTTTAGTCTATTCATTAAGCAAATTAATTTCTTACCAGGCTATCAAGGATTTGTATTCATGATAACCAAAACCCCCTCAATGTTTGCTTGTAGGTGCCTTTCTCATCCCCTATGTGGTGTTTTTTATTTGCTGTGGAATACCAGTGTTTTTCCTGGAGACAGCCTTGGGGCAGTTTACTAGTGAAGGAGGTATTACATGTTGGAGGAAAGTTTGCCCTCTATTTGAAGGTAAGAAACAGTCCTGTGTTCTATTGCAAAGGAATGCATTCAATTTGAAGTAAAGAAAAGAAATTGTAAGTTAAGATATACTTAAAGAAGTAAGCATTTTGCTTTAAATTACCTGAAAAGTGAAAGGTTTTTATGATGTTCCTTTTTTCTCCCTCTAGGCATTGGATATGCTACCCAAGTTATAGAAGCACACCTAAATGTATATTACATCATCATTTTAGCATGGGCTATCTTCTATTTGTTTAACTGCTTTACTACAGAACTTCCTTGGGCTACCTGTGGGCATGAATGGAATACAGGTATGGCATCAGGAGACAGAATTCCAAGTAATTGACTAATAGATTAAAATGTCAGGAAAAAACCCCTATTCTGCTAGAAGAGTCTGTGGAAATAGGCCAGGCATATCACAGTATATCATGATAAAGGAATTCCAGAGTGAAGACATAATCAGATACCTTTTTGGTATCTGTTATTGTAGAAGCATTTTTTCCTGCAGAATATAGTGTCAGATAGTAGAAAAAGACTTTGGGTGTTGTTAATTCTGTAAGGTACTCTGGCTAAATCCCAAGCCTCTCATTTGCAGTCATCTCTCTTCTCCCTGAATACTGTGAATTCAACTGAAGAGCTGATGACAGGTTACAATCTTGCTCTTTCACTCAAATGAAATCAGGAGGAGTTTAAATGGAGAGGAAAATATTAACCATGGAACTTTGGATTCACTCTTCTGAATGCCAGATGTTGAGGGATACTATTCATCAAGCTACTTTTGAAAATTTAGTCACAGAAATAATCCTTACTGCATGCAAAGTAGCCTCTTACCTGGAAAATGAGGTGTGTATTCATAAGGGTTTGCAGCACAGGGCTCTGTGTCTGTTATTTTTATCTATAATGCTCAACGTGTTGCATTTAAAGATCACAAAGAGCCATGGGGAGGAATACATACCAATGTCCTTACATATTCCTGAAGCTTTTGCATTGATGACTTCTCTTCCTGTCTGATTTCAAATCCCACACCAATTGTACTGTCTTTCATAGCTGTTATCAATTGGGCATTATTGTCTTGTTTGAGCACACCTACAGCTATCCGAAAGCTTGCAGTGGAGGTTGAGTTAGGGAACTAGGCTTGGGCCCAGCAAAGGTGGAAGGCTTCACTATCAATTTTGGCAGCCCTGCAAAGGAGCTTTGCCAATGTTGACTGCTCTTCAAACACCAAATGATCTCCTGTCTCTCTATTAGAGATGATAAGAAGGAGCCAGAGTGACTTTTCACTTGCCATATTAAGGCAAAGTGGAAGCTTGTTGCTCATTGAACCAGCATGTTACAATTCCCAATCAGTTTCTTCTACCACAGATGTTTTATTGGCCCTTGCCATTGCAAATGTGCTTTTGGGAAGTGTTAGAGGAGAATACAGCATGCTGTATAACTATTTTTCTGGGCTCTGTTGATTAGAATACAGTGTGGCAGAAGCAGCAGCTGAAAAAGCAGCATTTTAGTGCACCTAGAAATGCTTGAAGCACATAAAGAAAATGTATTGCAGGATGGTGGCTTTAGGAGATGCACCAGAAGAAATGTCCTTACATCTCAATACAGCAAACTCTTCTTTGTTCTTTTATAGAAAACTGTGTGGAATTTCAGAAACTTAACATGAGCAACTGCAGCCAAGTCTCTTTGCAAAATGCCACTTCTCCAGTGATGGAATTCTGGGAGTAAGTGCACATAAACTTTGTTTCATTGTGTTTGATTTGGTGCCCATCAGCTTTGCATATGGTTATGTTTGATTGGTTATCCTCCAGTATTTGGATCATTTACAATTGATTGGATACCTTGCAACCCTATAGTGATGTCAGTTCAGCTGGAAATTTTCTCATACAGAGTCAGGATGAGAGTTTTAACTCTTTAAGAGGATCCAAGGAAAGGAATTCCTTATCCTGAAAGAAAATAGAACAAAGTGTGCCACTTGCTTCGGAGCTTGGCTCGTGCTGCTGGAGGAAAGAGCCTCAAACTCATACTAATGAGGAGGCAGAGGTGAAAGAAAAGAGCACCATTGGAAATATTTCTTGTGTTTTTCCCAGGATGTCTCTTCTCTTAATTTTTGAGAGTTGCATCATCATCTTTATTTGAGCTAATTAATACTTTGGCTTCTGTGTATCATTAGTTTTCAAAGGACTATGTAATTGTTAGTTATTGAGCTGTAGTAACGTGAGAGCTTAACTCCCTTGTCTCCTTGGTGCTGATTTCTGGTTGGAGTAGTAAGAGAAGATTCTATCTTAACAAAATGCAGGCTGCTTGATGACAAGATATTTTTCCTTACTATAAATATTTAATGAGTGCATGTGAAGTCCCCTATTTGTTCCTTGCAGAGTGCAGTGTGTGTTTTAGAGCAGTCACAGAAATGGAATGGCACTTGGAATACTAAGTTGTCTCACAATTCCAAGTGGGTTACAAAATGCTGAGGACTCATTCTAATCTCATCAGTTTTATTATGAAGATACAGCCTTATTCTGAGGCTGTTTGTTCAGAGCTCTGGTTTGTGTTCAGGGCAGTGATAGCTACACTTTGAAAGGACCATCAATGAAGATTATCCTAGAAGAGAGAACTCTACATTGTCATAGTTTTCTTGAATGGTAGCATATGCTCTTGTCTTTGCCTCTGAACCTCTCTGTCTTGCTACCTCAGTTATCTTAGCCTTCATGGCTGGTAGCTGATGCTTCAGTAAACAATACTGGTTTACTTAAAAATGAAATAAAACTAAAGTAAATGAAATCTGAACAAGGCTTAAAAATGCCTATACTTTCTGGTTTAAATTGTCATTTGGATTCCAGTTAGAGTGGGTTTTAAAACCTTCATATTCTAGACAGATTTGCCTACTTGCTTTTTGGCTGAGTTGGCAATGAATTACAAAACTAGAAGGGATAATGAGCTTTAGCCTTTTCTCTAATCTATTTTGCAGTCTTGTGGATACAAATTAGGAAACATACACCTCAAAACTCTTAAAATCACAAAAAACTCCAAGTAAATGAAATAATTTGTTATTTATTTGGAACTTCTTTCTTTGTTGTGTTGTGGCCATGCTTTTGGTAATGCTAGCAGTTTACTGGTGAAAATAGCTTAACATTTGAAACTTCTGCTTTCTCTGACCAAGCACAACTGAAGTTTCCTAGCTTTTCACCCTTGAAAAGTGCAGGTACACCCTTCCTGCTGAGGAAGGGATTTGCCTTGTTAAAATTTAAGTGGGTATGGCATTGCATGGCTTCAGAAGTTAAAATAGACACGATAAGCTAGTTGAGAAGTGGAAGAGTGAGGTTTATTCAATATCTGGGCTGATTTTGCATTTAACTAATTGGAATGAACAGAAGATTTATAATGAAGTTATATCTTAAATATATCAGGCATAAAAGAGGTCTTTGTGTATAGATGTACAGTGCAAACCAGAGAGTGGTTATTACAAAGTAAATATATTACTAGACTAGTTAATTTGTCCTGGTAGATAAGTGTTACCAGAATTATTATCTCACTTAGCCAGAGCTCTTGCTCTCATCCTGTTGCTTTACTCCTTTATAATCAATTTTGGTGTCAGCAACCACCAATATCTGGAACCAATAGTAAAAGGCAAGTTGTTAGGGTAGAGTGGCCCGAGGAAATGCTTGTTGCTGCTTTTGGAACTCCTGTGGACAGTGAGAACTTTCTTTGCTGCAAGAGCCAATCACAGGACAGAATTCATTTGCATAATGACCAGGTTCCTTACAGTTACAATTTAATTAAGCTAATGCCTGTGAAGGGAAGAAGGGGGAGAGGCTCTAGGTTTCTTCTGAACAATGACACCATTCAAAACCTTTACACTTTGCTCTCTGTGATCTCAGGACTGCACTGAAATTCCTCTAAGTCAGCTTCTTGTGGAGAGTGTTCGCTGGGGTGGGGGGGGAATGGGATTTGTGGTGGTTTTTTGGTCTGTTACCATCTACTTGTGAGAGAATCTCTGAATTAGAGTGGTAATTATTGTGAATAGTGACCCTATTTGCTTCCTGCATGGGATCTCATTTCCATGGAGAGCTGACTCTTGTTTGTAAAGTGCCAGGGTGCAGTTACATCTTTCCTTTGATAACATTACATTAGTAATATTCACAATAGCTCCAGATTTTTATTTTTTTTTTAAATTGAAAGAAGATCAAAACCTCAACAAAAATCTTGGGGAAGACTTGATGTCCACAAATGCCTAGTTTAACAGTGCTGTGTGTTTCTTTCAAGTCCAGTGCTCTCAGTCTAAGGATTAATAACTCTGAGGGGTAGAGAGGTTGCTATGAATCACACAGCAGGCTAGACTGGCTTCATGTAAAGGACAGCAGAGGTTACTAACAGAAGCACAAGCTATATTTGTTTTTCTGTTGGATTTTTTTGCTTTATTTCTAGCTTTTTCTCCCCCATTTAACTAGTACTAGTAGGTCTTTCCCATCATCTAGACTAGAAGGCTCAGCCCTTATTTATTTGTGACTGGAAGCCAACACAGGTCCTCAGCTAGTTTGAAGATTGCAAGTCAAGGCTTCAGCCTCTCTGCTGAAATATTTCTAGCTTGTAATGCTTCTATGGCCTTGGCTACTCCTAAAGCTGTTACTGAAGTCAAACAGCAACTCATCCAAGTGCAGTGATAACTGAGAGGATATTTTATGGTGCTTTTGAAGCATTTCTGGCATGCAGATTAATAGTTACCCTTCATCAGGTCTGTACAGAGGATGCTGTTTCCTTGACACCCCAGTATAGATTCCTTTCCTCTGATAATTCACCATTCTCTACCAGCTTGGATGGCAGGATCACACAGAGGGTGAAGGCCTATTTATTGTCTTAGCTGGATTGTTTAAAAAACACCAAAGACGACTTCAGCCATGAGTACTGCAGTAGGTCCTAGATCCTATTTTCATAGAATCAGAGAATTGTCAGGGTTGGAAGTGACCTTCAAGCTCCTCTATCCCAACCCCTGTGCCTGCCCTGGGCAGGGACACCTGGCACTAGAGCAGCTTGCTCCCAGCCCCAGCCAGCCTGGCCTGCAACACTGCCAGGGCTGGGGCTGCCACCACCTCTCTGGGCAACCTGGCACAGTGGCTCAGCACCCTCCTGGCCAACAACTGCTGCCTAACAGCTAATCTAAATCTCCCCTCCTCTAGTTTGGATCCATTCC
>VWZO01013896.1:29387-72247 GCA_013396975.1 Bucco capensis | reverse complement strand
TGAAGATGTTAAACAGGAGTGGCCCCAGGACTGAGCCCTGTGGGACCCCACTCGTGACTGGCTGCCAGCTGCATTGAACTCCATTGATCACAACTCTTTGGACTCTGCCATCTCTCCATATTTTAACCCAACAAAGTGTATGCCCATCCAAGCCAAGAGCAGTTAATTTCTTTAATTAAGTATGATAGAATACAATTAATTACTTGCTCTTAATAATATGTATAATAGAATGCAATTAATTCCTTGCTATTAAGAGGCAGTTTCCTTGTCTCTGTGCTTGGAATAGTAGATGGTATAGTGTACAGGTAGGCTATAGACAGTCTGCTCACCTGTCACAAAGAGAGAGTTACTTATACACTTAGAGAACTTACCCATCTCTCTAGAAAAGTGTTGACCTTTCCTACAAGACATATAGAGTCTGGAAGTGATTATAGCTGGTGGAAAAAATTCACCTGTATATGAACAAAGGCAACAAAAGCACTTTTCCTCCAGAAGAGGATTGGGGATTTTGGGTTGGTTTTTCTTTGTTTGTTGTTGATTTTTTTTATCTAATAGCAAACTGACTATGGAAATGAGGTGGTTTTGTTATATGTGGGAGAAAATCTTTTGCTAATGCTTGCTTCTTTCCTGCTAGGTTGTCTATGTAACAGCCACCTTCCCCTACATCATGTTAATGATTCTTCTGATTCGTGGAGTAACATTACCAGGTGCTTCAGAAGGGATCAAATTCTACTTGTACCCTGACATCTCTCGACTCTCTGACCCACAGGTAGGATCATGCTCCAGCTCTTTAATTTCCTCTCTAACTTAAAAATACCTGCAAGACTTGCTTGATTTTACACTTGAAATACAGGTGATTGCTGAGTAGTTGTTGGTTGTTGGAGATTTGGACTATTGGATAGGGCTTTCAAGGTGTTGGAATATATTCTTCTCTTAGGAGAGAAGTACTTTGGTTGATACATTGGAATTGCCCAAGTGTTCAGCTGCTGTTGTTTCTGTCACTGAGGCCCAAGAGCACTGCCACTGGTTCAACAGGAGGAAATCCAACGGAGACTAATCCATGTTATGGTTCTTTGCTGCTTGCAAATCTAAATCCCAGTCAAGATTAGTAGAGAAATTAATCAGTCAGATGCTTCTTGTCTTTGGAAGCAGAAGCCTACATGCAATCAAGGAGGAGTGAAGGGCTCAAACCAGCAAATCTTTCTGTTGTTGTTGTTTCCAGAGTACAGATGAATGTGGAAATACTGGATTGATTTTTTTTTTCACTGACAGATGAGTACAATAAACCAGTTATTATATATCAGTTGTCCTAACTGAAGAGGGAAATGACACAAGCTCTACAAAACCTGACAGGTTGCAGACAGCATCTTACTTATCTGCTTTGGCAATGTAAAAGATGTTCCACTGTGTTTATCCCTAAGGCTATTGCAATGGATCCTACATGGAGATAGAAAGGAAGTGTGGGAATATTTGTTAAAATGAATTCTTTTCATCTGCTTACTGAAACTATGTCAGCATAATTATTTATTTTAATCCTGTGCTTTACTTGTAACAAAACTCAAGAGAGGGGACCCTTCAGGTTGTTTTCTGGAAGTGTCTGAAATGACTGCCTCATGGAAGGTTTACTTTAAATGGGGAATATTTCTACAGGAAAAAAAAACAAACAACCAAAAAGCAAAAGGTTCTTTTAAAATACTGACATTTTTAGATGGGAAATTAATGCTGTTATCACCTTTGGACTTGACAATGTTTTCCTCATTCTGCATCAGCACAGATGGGAAGTGAAAGCAGAGTTATGAAGTGCTATGGGAAGGTCAGGGATGTGCTATGGATTTCCAAGGGTTAGAGGAGGCCTTAGTTCACCTGAGGAATTAGTGCAGCAACACAGAAAAGCAGCAGGATTCTCTGCCACAGTTCTTGCTATCTATTTGCAACTTCAAATACACTTGGACTGTAGCAAATACAGTAAGTTGGTCCAATTTTAAGTCAACCTCATATCTCAACTCATACTAGCAGAGGCAAGAAATTTGGCTGCCCTGTGCTTAATTGAGAAGATGGATAGCATCTGTTGCTTTTGTCCAGTTTACAGTATCCCAGTATGTCAGGGGTTGGAAGGGCCCTAGAAAGGTCATCTAGTGCAACCCCCCTGCCAGAGCAGGATCACCTAGACCAGCTCACACAGCAATGTGTCCAGGCAGCTCTGCAATGGCTCCAGACAAGGAGACTCCACAGCCTCCTGGGCAGCCTGGGCCAGTGCTCTGGCACCTGCACTGCAAACAAGTTCCTCCTCGTGTTAATACTAAACCTCCTGTGGTCCAACTTGCTCCCATTCCCTCTTGTCCTACCATTGGATGCCATGGAGCAGAGCCTGGCTCTCTCCTCCTCACACTCACCCTTAACATATTTATAAGCACTATATAAGAACTAAGTGTTTCACCCTGCTGTGTGGTTCTGATAGCTAGGTACCAAAGAGGGTCTTCTCTTGACCCTTCCACCTGTGCAGCCTATGGACCCCACTCCAAAGAGGAGGTTGTCCTGCAACTCAGCTGTTGATCCAGCCATGTGCAAGAGGTTTGTTAACAGGATTTTACCCTGAGTGTAGGTTTTTCACATGGCACTGCCACCCTTGCTTGTGTTTGTTGTTGAGGGAGGGCATGCAAGCTTAATTTCTTATTGTCAGGCTACAAGGGGGGTTTTATATGCCTATTTACTATCCTGTTTCTGTTTGTAAGGCAACACAGAGTTGCCATGACAATTGCTAAAGCTCCTAGCACTCTGTGGAGTACAAAGGCCTTGAAAGCCACGTGTGGCTGTATCTGGTTGTCCCACACATATAGGCCAGCTGATCCTAGGATGTTGTTTGGGAAGGCTTTAACAAGCCAACTTCCCTCTGTTGCACTGGGACTTCAGCTTGATGCATTGCTGTGCTTCAGCCTTAGTGTTTGAAGCACCTTCTTGTAGGAGAGAAGCTGGAGTAGGATTGACCAGAGTTTAGAGATTGTGAACACTAACACAGGTTGGTTGGGGTCTGTTTAAATCATGTGCCAGAGAGGCTTCTGTGCCTGTGTTAAGAGAGGGATATATTCAGCCACAGTGCCAACTGTGTTTACTGTGGATTAAATAAGTTTCTCTTCAAGGCTGGCTTTTGTTTGAAGTTCTGGAATCTTTTGTCTTTGTGTAATTTGCATTCCATGGTTGGTTATAGCTTTCTAAGCAGCTATTCATCTGTCTTTTCAGTTCCTCTTAGCTTTCAAGTGCTGTGTTCTCTATTTCATTTTTATATTCTATCTTTTCAGCAGGCTGAATCCTCTTGGTCTGAAAATGCCAGCTTTTGTCCTATGTATCTGTAGAGCTCATACCAATCCCTTCTCATTATCATAGTGGAGGGACTATATTTAAGCCTCAGAAATGTTTTGTTTGATCATCAGTAAGGTTTCTATAAGCTTCATGCTCAACTTAGCTTGACATGTGTCCCTCTACCCCAATTTGGAAGATACAGGTGCTGCTTATAGCTTAAGTGTGGGGTGTCTTTCCTGAGTTCTACTCACCAAAATAAAGTATTTTACAAGGTTAATAGGATTGTGATGGTGTTTGTGTGCAAGTCTAGCTCAGAATATAGTTCTGGTTGTCCCTCAGCACCTTTAAGTCACTTAATATGTAATTCTGCTTCTATGTGGTACTCACTGCTCCTTTGGGGGGAAAGATTTGGTTCTCTGTCATGGGATTTTACAAACATTTGTGCATGGAAAGAAGGAGCAGGTGTACTAGTTTGATTGATCAAGGATTAGCATAATGGTTACCAAAAGCTTGACCAAGTTTAATTTGGATTTTGTGAGTGATTAGCACATGAGAATCCACATGTGTGTGTGGAAGGAGTACAGGTTGTACTTTACCTCTGATGTTAAGCATTGTAAGTGAACAGGGCAAATTACATCTGAAGTACAGAAAATTCTGAGCCATCACACTTAGGATGGATTTTAAATTTCTCTGCTCTTTTATTTGCAGTGAGAAAGTGTTAACATTTCTACAATTCACCTCTAGTGGTTCAACTCTTAGGTAGCTAGGACTGTGCTGATGAGTGTGCAGAGCTTCCAGGGGTTTTCTCTGGCTGCTCTTGCAATGGATATTCTATCCAATTTGAAAAGGACTTCTAGAAAGCCGTTGTCCATCAATTTCCCTGTCTGACTGGCTTGTAGCTCCCTGGATCTTCCTTCTTGAAAATGTCACAAAGGTTGGAAGAGACCTCTAAAATCATCAAGTCCAACCATACCAATACACCAATATACGGACCAAAACATGAAGGCACAGCAATGAACATCATCTTAACCTGACAAAACCCCTTACACTCCCTAAGTCTTGCAGGACAAAGCTGACTCTGTTCCTCAAATTGCCCTCTGGTGCAAAAATGTCTCCCATGCTGCATTTTCCTGTGTGGCACTTAGGCTATGATTTCATGGCCTTAAGTTGCACCAGGGGAGGTTTAGAATAGATATAAGGAGGAATATCTTTATTGAAAGGGTTGTTAAGTGTTGTCCCAGACTGCCCAGGGAGGTGCTGGAGTCACCATCCCTGGAGGGGTTTCAGAAACATTTAGCTGCTCTCCTTAGGGCCATGGGTTAGTGGTATGGGAGTGCTAGGGATGGTTGGACTTGATGAGCTTAGAGGTCTCTTCCAACCTTAATGATTCTGTGTTTATAGAGAAAAATAAAATTTAGTATAGGAGAGAATTTGTTGTAGGGAGAGCACATTTTCTCTTTTTAGAAAATCAGAATAAATGCACATTAAACTGTACTCTTTTGCCTGAAAATTGTAATTATTGCTGCATGCTCCTTAATTTTCCAGTTAGCATGAGTTTATTTTGCTAGGTAGTCACTCCTGCCTTGCCATCTTAGTGTGCTTGAGCATATACATAATATCATCCTTACCAAGTGTTACTCACCAAAGCTGTAATTAATTGCTCTCCAATCATGCTGATCATAATATGCCTATGTGTGAGAAACACATATTTGGGAATCCTCTATAGGTGCAGAGATATTTTCTTAAATCCTGTTCTGAAAAATCTGAACTGGGAAAGTTGTTTTTATTTCCAATTCCTTTTATTGCCCAATGTTTGGCAGTGCAGACTTGGGTTAGGGCTGAGAGCTGCAGCAGTGCTGCCACTCGGATGCTTTACTAGGGGCTCTGCTCCCAGCAGCGAATGAGCCCGGGTTGGTTCAGGTTCAGCACAGCCAGCCTCGGAAGCAAGTGACTGTCACAAGTGCATTGCCACCTTGAGGCAGCAGGGCACATGTGCGTTCAAAGGCAGAAGAAACAAAAATTGTTGCATTTACACACAAGTCTCAGTGGTTTTTTTCCCCCTCCCCCTCCTCCTTCTTTCTGTAGCTGGACATGTGTTAACTGGCTTAGAATAGTTCTAGTTAACACAGAACTATGGCGACTACTGTAATTTGTTAACAGCTAGGGAATTTAGGCTCAAGTTTCTTCCCATTCTCTCTATTGTTTGCTCCACCAGATTTTCACAGAATCATTAAGGTTGGAAGAACCTCTAAGCTCATCAAGTCCAACCATCCCTAGCACTCCCATACCACTAACCCATGGCCCTAAGGAGAGCAGCTAAATGTTTCTTAAACCCCTCCAGGGATGGTGACTCCAGCACCTCCCTGGGCAGCCTGGGACAAGACTTAACCCTTTCAGTGAAAAAATTCCTCCTTATATCCAATCTAAACCTTTCCTGGTGCAACTTGAGGCCATTTCCTCTTGTCCTCTCCCTGTTAACCCTGGAGAAGAGACCTACCCCCATCTCACTCCAACTTCCTGTCAGGGAGTTGTAGAGAGAGCTAAGGTCTCCCCTGAGCCTCCTCTTCTCCACACTAACCAACCCCAGTAAACTTGCAGTTGTGATGCATATGCCTGTGCAGGAAATGTAAAACAAGTCTGAAAGGCCAGAAAATCATAGAAGGGTCATAGGTATGAAAACCTTTACAGAATCACATAATGTCAGGGGTTGGAAGGGCCCTAGAAAGATCATCTAGTGCAACCCCCCTGCCAGAGCAGGATCACCTAGACCAGCTCACACAGCAATGTGTCCAGGCAGCTCTGCAATGGCTCCAGACAAGGAGACTCCACAGGCTCCTGGGCAGCCTGGGCCAGTGCTCTGGCACCTGAACTGCAAACAAGTTCCTCCTCAGCTTAATACTAAACCTCCTGTGCTCCAACTTGCTCCCATTCCCTCTTGTCCTACCATTGGATGCCATTGAGCAGAGCCTGGCTCTCTCCTCCTCACACTCACCCTTCCCATATTTCTAAGCATTGCTGAGGTCTCCTCTCAGTCTCCTCTTGTCCAGGTTGAAGAATTAGCTGAATTTCATATCTGTAGAATAACTACAACTCCCACTTTATGCATGTACCTATGAACAGTCTCTTTTTCATTTCATATAGTAGCTAGATTTCAAACTTTTCTTTCTATGAAAGGAAAGAAGGAGAACAAAAAAGTCTGCTATTCACACCAGCATTACAGATGACTGAGATTTTAAACTGTAGGGTAAACACAGGCTACAGACTGTAACCTGTTTATGTTTGTAAATATTTTCCCCTGTGATGTGGTTACAATTTCCATGATGAGGAGCTATTTCAAAGCTGCCCAGGGAGGTGCTGGAGTCACCATCCCTGGAGGGNATGTCAGGGGTTGGAAGGGCCCTAGAAAGATCATCTAGTGCAACCCCCCTGCCAGAGCAGGATCACCTAGACCAGCTCACACAGCAATGTGTCCAGGCAGCTCTGCAATGGCTCCAGACAAGGAGACTCCACAGCCTCCTGGGCAGCCTGGGCCAGTGCTCTGGCACCTGAACTGCAAACAAGTTCCTCCTCGTGTTAATACTAAACCTCCTGTGGTCCAGCTTGCTCCCATTCCCTCTTGTCCTACCATTGGATGTCATGGAGCAGAGCCTGGCTCTCTCCTCCTCACACTCACCCTTCACATATTTCTAAGCATTGCTGAGGTCTCCTCTCAGTCTCCTCTTGTCCAGGTTGAAGAATTAGCTGAATTTCATATCTGTAGAATAACTACAACTCCCACTTTATGCATGTACCTATGAACAGTCTCTTTTTCATTTCATATAGAAGCTAGATTTCAAACTTTTCTTTCTATGAAAGGAAAGGAGGAGAACAAAAAAGTCTGCTATTCACACCAGCATTACAGATGACTGAGATTTTAAACTGTGAGGTAAACACAGACTACAGACTGTAGCCTGTTTATGTTTATAAATATTTTGCCCTATGATGTGGTTACAATTTCCATGATGAGGAACTATTTCAAAGCTGCCCAGGGAGGTGTTGGAGTCACCATCCTTGGAGGGGTTTCAGAAACATTTAGCTGCTCTCCTTAGGGCCATGGGTTAGTGGTATGGGAGTGCTAGGGATGGTTGGACTTGGGCAGCTTAGAGGTTTCTTCCAACCTTTGTGATTCTGTAATATAAAACTCTGTGTTTTTTTGACAGCATAATGCTGTGACTATTAATTTTGATGAAGCAAATGTGGTTTAGAGAGTTATTGCCTTAGAGAGTTATTTCAAGCCTTGAATGAATAGATCACCTCCTTCTCCCTATGGTTTCCCCTTGTTCTCTCTTGCTGTAGCTTCACAAGTAACAGCAAGCTGAGCAGGCAACAGCAGATTTTGGCAGAAGAGACTTATTGAAAGAATGAGATCACTTTCTATTTTTCCTGGGACTTGTAGGGCACACGAAGTCTCTTCCAGCTGTCCTTGCAAACCTTGAGCAACCTTGGCAATGGAGAGACACCATCTGCTTTTCAGGGAAACTCTTAATTGCACTTTAATATTAGACTTTATGGCTAGTGAGAGATGCCACTGGAGGGAGACAGGGTCCACACATCAGCTCAGTGCATTGACATGCCCAGGAGAGAGATTTTACACTCTTGACAAAGATGGCACCTGAAAAGAAGCTTCTAGCTAACCCTGAAGAGCCTTTTTGTGCATAAATTCACGTTCTCAGGGACTGTGAATGCTCTCAATGACTCCAACCTGTCAGCTGCTCTCTAAATCAAATCTCTAAGCAAGCCAAAAGCTGTTGTTAAAAAGCTCAATTGTTTCAGAGGAAATTAAAAATTGGTACCAGAAAACAAGCTGAAATGATACCTGGATATTGATGGGGGAATAATAAGGGAAGTTGTGCACAGTGAGGATAGTCATAAAGTCAATATTGCACTCTGGGCCAGTCACGGGTGGATCTATGATGCCATCTAAACAAAGGCACTGAAATATATAGTTATTTTAAGAAGAGTTAGCAGAATTTTAAGATTGTTATTCCAGATGAATTGGGAGGGGGGAGATGATTATGCTAGTGAAATGATGTGCAGAAAATCTGTTCTTTACTGCTTAAAAATTTGAGTGCACTTAAAGATTGTTCTTTGAAGACCTCTAAACAAAAATTACTTTCAAATGCCTCATACATTTCTGAGGCTTTTTATTTCCATCGTAGAACTGGACTACCAGCTGAATTCTCCAGCCAATCCAACACAAAGAAGGCAGGGCAATCATCTAGGGAAAGGAGCCTTGGTTCAAGGGTACCATGTAGATCCTCCAAAGTGCCATTGGAGAGGGGTCATGTTGTAGGGATTAGCTGTGAGCCTGGAAAGGTCTCTGCCTAAGGCTTTTACAATAAATGGGGTTGGGGTCACACAGAGTTTTTGTTCAGATGTAGCCTAGAGGAAGTTGGTGCTGAGAGGAGGTTGCAGTGAGCTGGGGGTAGGTCTCTTCTCCGGGGTTACCAGGGAGAGGACAAGAGGAAATTGCCTCAAGTTGCAGCAGGGGAGGTTTAGATTGGATATAAGGAGGAATTTCTTCCCTGCAAGGGTTGTTAAGCCTTTTCCCAGGCTGCCCAGGGAGGTGCTGGAGTCACCATCCCTGGAGGGGTTTCAGAAACATTTAGCTGCTCTCCTTAGGGCCATGGGTTAGTGGTATGGGAGTGCTAGGTATGGTTGGGCTTGATGAGCTTAGAGGTCTCTTCCAACCTTTGTGATTCTGTGAAGTTGTCCCCTGAAGGTGTTCTCTGAGGAATGAGGAGCAGGCAGAAAGGAACAGAGAAGGTGTCTTCCTCCTGGGTGGTGTAATCAAGTTGGGGATTGCCCTGAGCTGTGGTCTGTGGAGGCATAGAATCCTAGAATCATAGAACAGTTCCAGCTGGAAGAGACCTTGAACATCGTCAGTGCAGCCTTTGTCCTAGCCCTATCACCCCACTAAATGATGCTCCCCAACACAACATCCAGCTGTCTCTTAAACCCCTCCAGGGATGGGGACTCAAGCACCTCCCTGGGCAGCCTGTTCCAATGGCTGACAACCCTTTCAGTAAAGAAATTCCTCCTAATATCTAACCTGAACCTCCCCTGGTGCAGTTTCAATCCATTTGCCCTTGTCCTATCACTCTGCACTAGGGAGAACAGACCAATTCCTGCCTCCCTACAACCTCCCCTCAGGTAGTTATAGAGAGCCAGGAGGTCTCCCCTCAGTCTCCTCTTTTCCAGCCTAAACAGGCCCAGATCCCTCAGTCTTTCCTCATCTTACAAATCTTACAAATAACCTGTGTCTTCCTGCTGCCCATATCTCCTCCTACCATGCCTTTTGTATCTGCTAGCATATAGTTGGTGTGACTCTTGTGCATACATATGGGATTTATTTGCAAAGGAATGTGGGAAAGGGAGCAAAAAGTGATAGAAAGCAAGGAGAGGGAAGCTGGGATGAGGTGTGGGAGGTGACTGATGCCAGTTGCTGACACACTGCCCTAATGCACGTGGGAAAACAAGCTGCCTCTCCCATCATGAACTGTCACCATCTGTCAGGCAGCTCACAGCTCCAGATCCAGGAGAGCAAACTGGAAACATAAGGCAATGTGTGTGTTGGAAGCTGTGACTTTCTAATCCTCTCTACTCTCAATCCTAGAATCCTAGAATGGGCAGGTTGTAAGGGACCCTAAAGATCATCTAGTTCCAACCTCCCCACACTGAGCAGGGATGCCAATCACTAGCCCAGGTCACCCAGGGCCACATCCAGCCTGGCCTTGAACACTGCCAGGGATGGAGCAGCCACAACCTCTCTGGGCAACCTGGGCCAGTGCCTAACCACTCTCTGGGGAAAGAACTTCCTCATAATCTCCAATCTAAATTTCCCCTCCTTCAGCTTATAACCATTCCCTGTTGTTCCTTCCTTAGGGATAAAGTCACTCCACTGCAGTAGTATAGTTTTTGTTCAGGTCATTGAAGCTGTATTGATTGTTGAGCTAGCATTGCATAATTGTTTCTTCCTAATGCTTTATAAAATGTTTATACACACACACACACACACACACTAAAATCTCATCAACATTACCCATGAAATTCAATGCCAGGCTGGGGTGGTCAACTTGCTTACTTCAGATTGTGCTCTGCTGCATTACATGACTTAAGGGTAGAGTTCATAGTCTTTTCTCTGAAATGAGAAGCTTTTAACTGTGTTCAGAGTCTTAGTTTTCTATCTGCTAACATATTTCCCTGTATGGATCTTTATAGACAGCTGCTTGACACACTGAGGCTCAAATAAACTGAGCATTGCATGACCATTTGCACCAGAATTCTGGCTGCAAGGATCTCTTTCTGTGCCACTGGAGAACAGAGGCAAGAATAAGGTGTTTTGTCATACCAGTGCCAGCCAAGCACTACTACACCATTTAGGGCTGTAAATAAGGATAAGGCAAGAAAACAACAGAGAAAAGAGAGAGGCAATAACATGCACTGAGTCAATCTGTTGCAGACTTGGCAGGATACATCAAGTGTGGATGCAGGTTGGGATACAGGCTCATTAGTCTTTCAGCTGTGTGTGTGTGTGTTGTCAGCTCATATGAACTTTTCAGGGAACATCTGAATCAAGACAGCATAGCTGAATTGGGAAAGGATGGGAGCAGAATCTGGTCCCTGAGGATTTTGCACTTAGCTTCTGTGTTCACTTGGTATTTTAGCAGAACGAACCCTGAAAGAGCTTTAAAAAAGTGTTTCTATTTTAAAGAGGTGTTCTCCTTTATTCTTTTTACTATTATTACATTGGGAAAGAAAATATTTTTTTATAGGAATAAAAAAAAAAAAAATCCAGTGCTTCTTTTAAAATGGAGAAATAGCATTTGACTTCTCAAAACAACCTTTCAGTTTATGACCATGATTGACACAAACTTACAAATGATATAAGTTAAACCTGAGACTCCATTCCTCTGCAAAATGAAACAGTTGATCCATGTCAATGCTTCCATGAGTTCCCTCAGAGTCAAGAAGTGCAGGTCCTGGGCCAGAGTACAATTCCTAAATGGCATCTTCTTTTATTCTAGTGCTTTTGTTACGTTGAACTCAGTTTTACTTGAAGTTTCTGCCAGCACTGTGGCATAAATGAAAGGTTTTTCATTGCCCAATCTCTCCTTAGAAAGGCCTAGACTCAGAGCAGAATTTTAGTTGAACACTGAGTGGCTTGTTTACTAAAATTTGCCACTTGGGCATCCAGTCCCTGTCACTCTAAAAACAACTCATGCTTTTAAAATACTCTCAATCCCTCTGTGGAAAAGAATAGAACAACATGGTGACTCTGAGGGATGCTCACACAAACATATAGTCAGAGCTGGTCCTTTCCCAGCCTGCAGGTCTAAATGAGCTTGCTTATCCATCCACGAAGGGGAGCAGAACATGGGTGGAAAATGGTTGCAGCAGTTAAAGCACTGAAAAAGGTATAGGTGAGGCACTAGCCTCACAGAAAACATGGCACATGATTGGGGATTACAAACTAAAAGTACTTGTTCTGTGTCTTAAGCTTCACAACAAAGTAGATAGGGTGGTCCTGAGTCATCAGCTTTAACATTACAACTATAACTGGCATGGGTAAGCCAGGTTCTGACTTTGTGGATGGCTGCCTCTTTCATCCCTGGAGAGGGAAATGGGGTCTTGGAAGTGTAGTTTGGTCACCCAACATTTGCATCAGTCCCACAACTTCTTTTTTGCACCCATTCCATAATGCACTTGGAATGATCAATCTTATAGGCAGGGCAGAGACAGGCCCCTCAGCTTGAGGGAATGAGGCAGAGGCTGAACACAGGAGCTCACTTACTCTCCTGGATCTTTTAAGACTGACTAGACAATGCTTTTCAGTGTTAGTATGTCACCAGTAACTCTATTTTAGTGTTTATGTAAGTCCATTTAGCTGGTTTTTCACTAGTTTAAGTCACTGAAAGGTAATCTGTATAACCACTGAATCAAGTCGTCATCACCGTCATGGCTAGGCTTGGTGAACGAAGCTCCAGGGAGGGCTCCATCCACACTCCTCCTCAGCGCCTTTTCCAAGTGTGCTGATAAAAAGAGGATAGCAGATAGCACCCTCGAGCCTGAGCAAGGGATTTTTTTAGGTGAGACACAGCATGTGCAGAGCTGGACCCACCCTTTAGTCCTAAGGTTCATCTGCCAGGGCCTAGCAAGCTTGGATGCTGGCAGCCAAGTCCTTAGGATGGAGGTTTAACCTCTTAGCTGGAAGGCCTTCCAGGGCTAAACGAGCTCCATCTGCCCGGGTTTGGAATCAGAGTTGTCCTTCTCCTAGGATGACTGCCAGAAGGCTAATGAGCTCATCCTACCCATCCAAGGATTCTAGGAACATGGGTATCACTCCCCACACTCTCCCGTGGGCAATNAAAATCCCTCCCAGCAGCACATCAGCTCTTTCAGCATTTCAGATAAGCATTTCAAAGGAGCTTAGGATATCAGCAGTGAAAAATTTGTTCCCCCTATTAACTTCTGCAAGACAAATCCATCACAGGGAAGAGGTGACAAGCTTGTGCATGAAAGTCTAAAACAATCTGCTTCATTACTTTGCCTTTCTCCACCTCCCCTTGTGTTTACAAAAATGATTTAGGGAGCTCATTCTGCTCTTTCTCTCTGAGCTCCTCATGGAGCTGGACGTTGTTGGTAGCTTCTTAAACCAGTGATGTGAGCTTCTTTAAACTCTTTGGTGGAGTTTCAGTGACTTGTAACTGAGAACAACTGAGAAAACTCCAAGTGACCACAAAATGAGCATGGTTATTGTGCTATGTGGTTTGAGGAGTTTTCTGGGGTTTTGTTTAAATCTGAGATTGATTGGATAAGTTGTTGCTCTAAGCTTACTAGAGGAATCAGAGTGATTCCTGGCACATAACCCTGGGTAGGTGCCAGGCTCTTGGTCTGGTTCTGAGCAAATTCCAGCTACCATTCAGCAGCAATTAACTGAGGCACATAGTGAGACAGTGCCTAGCAAGGGATCATCTTTGCACCAATGCAGTAATACCCTGCCTCCTGGAGAGCTATGGCCATGGCCATGCTCGCTCACCCACAGGATCACATTTGTCCAAGTCACTGGCTGCTCTACCTACCCTAATGTACCAAACCAAATTGTTTCTGGCAGTCTTTGGCATGCCCTTAATGGCATTGCTTGCTCTCTACTGCACATGCTACAAGGCTTCCCACCTCTGGCTGGCCATNTGCTGGCCACGCTTCTCTTGCTGCAGCCCAGGATGCCATTGTGCTTCTGGGCTGCCAGCGTGCACTGTTTGCTCATGGCCAGCTTCTCATCCATCAGCAATTGGGCTGATGAAATTGAAGGAGGAAGAGACTACAGGACACAGCAGCAGAGTTTCTCTTTGTGAAGATGGAGCCTCTGAGACTGCAGTGAGTAAATACCCAGGAGTTTGTGGCATACACTCACCAAGGATTTAACTGTGGTACTCAATATTCTGCAACAGTTTACTCTGGGGGATATTCTGAAAGTTTAACTGTGAGGTAGCCTTAATGGTTTATACTTCTGCTTCCTAGAATTTCTGTTCTCTCTTGACTGGGAAAGATAACTAACATGTAGCCTTGGTTTTAACTCCTTTGGGTTTACTGCATCGAGTGAGGACACTTTCATTCAGCCTCAATTGTTGCTTAAAGACATGTATTGACTTTTCATTTCAGTGTGCTTCCTCGGGCTGTCATGTAGACAGTTCTCTCTCTGTTCCTGTTACTTGTCTTCTGTATTCAACCAACTGGATAAAAATACTGGCTTGTATTCTGACCATGATTCTCCAAACTGGCAGAGAGCAGGGCACCAAACACCCAAGCTGTGCCAAAGGCAAGGGCCAAGATGCTCTTGCCCTGAGATCTCCTCTAAGAATATCTGAGGCAGAGTGCTATAGTTTAAAGCCTGTTGGTGAGCTGTGACCCACAGCCAGAAAGTCCATGGCAGGGGCAAGAGAGGTGGTGGCACTCCCAGGCTCTCTGAGCAGACAGGGAGAGGAGAAAAACACCTTTAGAGAGCATTTCCATTGCATTTTCCTCAAGTCCATTCAACAGACAATGTTACAGAATATTTTGATGCAGTTTAACCAGCTAGAATAAAATTGGTGTTTATTGGTTTGGTAAAGGTTTGCTGCAGTTTTTCCCCAAGCATCTGGTTTTGGCAACAATGGGAAGAGGACTGTGGGCTACCTTTGCCACTCTTTTGTTCTGTATTTACATCCAAATCTGTATCCATTGTACTGAAGTAGCTGCAGCTACCTGACAGGAGGTTAGAGAGAGCTGGGGATAGGTCTCTTCTGCAGGGTTACCAGGGAGAGGACAAGAGGAAATGGCCTCAAGTTGCACCAGGGGAGGTTTAGATTGGATATTAGGAGGAATTTCTTCCCTGCAAGGGTTGTTAAGTGTTGTCCCAGGCTGCCCAGGGAGGTGCTGGAGTCACCATCCCTGGAGGGGATTCAGAAACATTTAGCTGCTCTCCTTAGGGCCATGGGTTAGTGGTATGGGAGTGCTAGGGATGGTTGGACTTGATGAGCTTAGAGATCTCTTCCAATATTACTGATTCTGTGAAAAAAATGGGTTTTTTCCTGTCTTGACAGTAATTTGAATCTTTTCCATTCTATTGTCTTCAGTCATAAAACCAGAAAATGAGAGTTCTTAAATGAAAAGAGGATTTAAGATGTTTCAGTAAAGTGGTCAATGCTCTAGATTAACTGTATGACTCTTCCTAAAAATTTGGGGGCAATTTTTGCTGGATTAGGCTGGGGATTATCCACATCTGTGGCTTTGCTGATGGCTCAGTGACTAAAATGTGATTAAAGGATACTAAAATTACACACTTTCTTCTCTGTCATTTTGTATTGTTGACCTATATTATCAGTACCAATATTTGAAGGAGGATGTTGCATAATATTTCAATTCACTGTGTTCTGAGATTACAGTTTTAAAAAGTATTTAACTTATAATTGTGTCTTTATTATTTATTCTGCCTAAGCATTAGGGCTTTATTATGCTTGCAAAGGGTGATATTTAGATTATGATGTGAGCAGTGTGAGATCAATGCTGTCTTCAAAGAAACATTTATTTGTGTGACAGTATAATAGGAAATAAGTCGTCAATTGCTTTATTAAATACAGGGTTTAGTGGAAAAAAAGGCAAAAAATTAAAATAATAAACTCCCAAGCTTTTACACACTGTCAGAGCTGAAAGTGGAGCAGAACCCTCCTGGTTCTGCAGCCAAGGCACCATTCCCTGTTGGTGTGGCAGTCAGCCAGTAACTCAGGAGGTCCTGCTGGAAGCTTGCCTTGCACTTGGCAAAAGTCTATAAAAATGGAGATGTAGTGGGTTTAGAAAAAGCCAAAAAGAATGTGCTATTTCACACAATGAATATCTAAACGGTGGAACTCCCTCCTAGAGGATGTGGGAGGCCCAAAGTGTAAGTTCATTCCATTAATTATGGATAGGGCAGTTGTGACCTGTTAAATACAAGGGTCCACACACAACCTGTGCTTCCAGCTTGTTTCTGCTGGAGAATTAATGGCTTCAAGTTGCACCAGGGGAGGTTGAGATTAGATATAAGGAGAAAATTCTTCCTTGCAAGGGTTGTTAAGTGTTGTCCCAGGCTGCCCAGGGAGGTGCTGGAGTCACCATCCCTGCAGGGGTTTCAGAAACATGTAGCTGCTCTCCTTAGGGCCATGGGTTAGTGGCATGGCAGTGCTAGGGATGGTTGGACTTGGTAATCTTAGGTGTTTCTTCCAAGCTTTGTGATTCTGTGGATTTCTGTCCAGCTCCTATGGGCAAGTGTCCTTGGCTATACACCCTGCAGGTGCAATCTCCTGTGTCCCTACTGTAAAATAAGGTGAAGTATATGCCAACTTCTAAGAACATGCTTATTTGAAGAGAAAATGACCCATTAGTGACTGAATGCTACAGATGCATAGTTTAACTGATATCTTTAATCCTTTGATAGCAATTATTCACCCTTGGCATTATCCCATGCACAAATTGGTGGAGGAAAGTTGTGCCAGAAGTTGTGTAGGCATGGAATCATAATAGTCCTTGCTTGGGTAACTGGCATTATCAGGGGAGAGATGAAGTCTAGAAATGAGTGTGAGAAAATAACTGGGTAAAGTTATTTTTTGGCACGAGCAGTCAACTCCATGTGGTAATTTCTTCTGCAGAATAGGGAGTGTTAAACCCAACCTCAATGTATTATTTGCTTCAGAGCATGTAAGATGATGCTTTATATAAAAACTTGCCTAGAACAAAGATCATGTAGCCCAATATGCTGTATCCAGCAGTGGACCTAAGAGGATTCCCAAGGGAATCTATGATATTTGTTCCTTGAACTCTTTGGACAGCTAGGTATCTTTAGCTCAGGTGGTTTGCTGAGGTATATGTGGGAAATGCTCAGAAATCCTCAATGGATTTCTTTCCCATGTAGCTTTCTGATCTCCCCTGGAGCCTATGAGGACTTTCAACATCCCCAACATCTCTTGGCAACAAGTTGCACACGTCTGCTAACTGTGCCAGGAAGAGCTACCTCCTTTCATTCCTTTTGAACTGGGTTCCTAGAAACTTCATCTGATGATTCAAAAGTTCTTGCTCTGGGAGTACGAGTGAACAAAGTGTCCCTGCTCTTTCTTTCCTTCTCATTCATGAGTTGTTAAACTGCACTGACATCCCACCTCAGCTCAAGTCCTAGCACCACTCATTTTGTTCTTACACAGAATCACTGAGTAGTTGAGGCTGGCAGGCACCTTTGGATATCTAGTCCAACCTCCTTCCCAAAGCAGGTTCTACTAGAGCAGGTTGCTCAGGAATATAGAAGTATTTAGGTAGGAAAAGACCAACTGTAAACTTAACACTGCCAAGACCACCAAAGACTGTGTCCAGTTGGGTTCTGAGTGTCTCCAAGGATGGTGACTCCACAGGTTCTCTATAAGCTCCTTTTCCAATGTTTGGCCACTCTCACAGTAAAAAAGCAAAGCCATTTTTTGTTATCTGTGTCATGTTTCTCTTTGCCCTTTCAAATTCTGGTGTAACTTTTTCATGTGAGTAGACCATAGTGAGAACTGCAAGGAGTGTTCAAATGGGGACAAATGCTGCATTGAGTGCTCTGATGCTGTTTTTTTCATTAGCATTCCTTGTAGTTATTCCTTAATAATGCCTATCACTTAATTGACTTTCTTGACCACTGTTGACCACTGCTGGAACTAACACCACTACAAGAAAATGCTTGCAAGTCAAAATCATCAGCTAAGAGCTCAACATTGCATAGATCAAATCAGAGTCGTTTCTTGTGTATGCATTACTGTAAATGTAATTGAATTTTAGCTGCCATTTCTGATTTTCCAGCTCTTCAGATCCATCATCAAAACTACCTGCCATCCTTACTAGTCTGAGTAACTTAGTGCCTCTTCTTTTTTAACTTATCTTTGCTAGTTTATTTAACTTTGTTTCATCCCTTTTTTTCTCAGTGATTTGTGAAGAAACAAAACAGCAGAAGCACAGGTCATAGAATCCTAGACTGGTTTGGGTTGGAAGGGACCTCTGGAGCTCATCTANCCTCATGCCCCTTCTTCCCATCACTAGGGACTTCACCTGACTGCCAGGATTTCTCAGATATTAATGAGAGTGGCTTGGAGATGACATCAGCCAATTCTGGGTCACTGTAGTGTTCCATTGTTGACCTCCCTCCACTCTCAAAATGATTCCTTTCTTCTGCTGTTTTCCATTGTCTCATCAGTTATTTTTCCAGCAATGACTTTCTTGAACCATAGATGCTTTGTCACCTGAAGAGAATTTGGGGGCAGATTTGTCCAAAATGCTTTTGAGAATGAAGAATAGACTCAAATCACCTTTAACCACTTCAAAAAAAATTTGGATTAATAATCTCTCATGATTGGGGNGCCTCTGAGCATCTTCATGGCTCTGCTCTGGACACCTTTTAGCACCTCCAGATCTTTCTTGTCATGTTTCTTATGCCAAGTGCAGAAGGAGCAGAGGGACAGGCTCTGGAAAGAGAGATGAATTCTGCATTGGTAATGCTATAGAAACTTGATTTTTTTTTTTAACCATTAAATTTTGTGCCCTAGCCTTGTAGAACTTTAGCTTTCTAAAATGAACTGCAAACATTTAAAGCATTCAATCATAAGGTAGCACCTTCTTTCTCTTCTGTCTTGAGTTTCCTTTTTCTTTTAACGCTTTATTTAACACTAGATGTAGGTTTTCCTTAAACAGAGACAATTCTACATTGTGAAGCAGACACTAAAAGACATTAGAGGTGAAATATGCAACTCAAGTAGAACTTCCAGGACTTGAGGTGGTCTGAGATCTTCAGTTGCCACAGATCCCTTTGAAAATGCCTGGAGACTCTTGAAGAGCTGAGTTCATGCCATTTGATATTAAGAACCCTACTGAAGAACCTTAATGCAGTGCTTTTAATTCCCCATATAGGCAACAGAGAGAAAACAGGCTCCTCTAGAGGGTAATTTATCTGACTTGATGATGGAGTAACTTTCAAAGAGAGACCAATCTTTGGCCACAGAACTCAGGAGAGTACATTCACAATTTGAACTCCCTCATTAGACTCTAACCTAGATAGCAGACAGACTTTGGCATCATAGCTGTATTATAATCACTAGATGGAAGGAGCTGGACTGGCTCAAGAATCCTGAAAAAACTCCTAATGTAGTGATAGGATTCCTGGGAAAACAGTGCTTTTGCTGGGACACCTTCTTTAGTAGTGCAAATGGTTTGGTCACAGCCAGAAGTTCTCTTTCCCTAACATCATCTCCACTCTGGGAGTATCTTTCTGGTATCACATTAGACACAGGTGTACTGAGAAGGAACAGGGACTATAAACCACTTTTTTAGCTGCTCTTGCAGCTTTTCATTTTTGTTCCAATTCCAACATGGAAGAGAGCTTCTCCTTCCAAAGCAGAGCTGGATTCAGCCCTGTGAGGTAGAACCCTCCTTGTATGGACAGAACACCTGGAGCTTGCATATGGCCACAGTGTATTTTGATTTTTACTTTGTTCTGAGGCTGCTTAACAACCCAGTGCAGAGTTGGCTATATTATGGAGCCCATATTTCATGAGCTTTGGTGTGGAACTATCTGGTATATAGACATGGAAAAAGGGAACAGTCACAAGTCTGCTACTGCCATGTCCTCACTACCACAAAAGTTCCACTTCTGTCTAAATGAAAATAATCTTCAAGGTGTGATTTTTGCAGTCTGTCTGTGTTTGAGTTGCAAGTTTACATGAACCAAGAGGCTTTTTGTTGTTTAGTATAGTATTTAAAGGTGAGGAGATTCTTCTTTCAAGAAATCTCACCTCTATTTTAAGAGTGGTTCAGTAGGATTATGTTAGTTATTTTCAGTAGTATTGAGTGTGTGTGTTCTAGATTCCTGGACATGAACAATACATGGCACTAAGTTACTTCATCAATAGATCTGAAACCTTTGGATCAGGATTCTCCAGCACTAACTGCTGAAATAATACCACACTTACCATATACAACATTCTACTTCTCAGAAACTGTCTTCAGTCAGGGTTTATGTATCATTTTAGCATTCAACATTGGCTACTTAGACAGTGTCTCAACTGCAAAAAGAAATGGAAAACTTAGTTTTGTATGAGGTTTTGGACTGGTTTTAGGAAGAATTCACAATCAAATAATTCACAGAATCATTAAGGTTGGAAGAGACCTCTAAGCTCATCAAGTCCAACCATACCAATGGCATCCTGGGATGCATTAAGAGGAGCGTGGCCAGCAGAGCCAGAGAGGTTCTTCTCCCCTCTCCTGTGCCCTGGGGAGGCCTCCCCTGGAATGCTGTGTCCAGTTGTGGGCCCCTCAGCTCCAGAAGGCTAGGGAGCTGCTGGAGAGAGTCCNGCTGTGTGAGCTGGTCTAGGTGCTCCTGCTCTGCCAGGGGGGTTGCACTAGATGATCCTTCTAGATCCCTTCCAACCCCTAACGTTCTGTGATACCTAGCACTCCCATACCACTAACCTATGGCCCTAAGGAGAGCAGCTAAATGTTTCTTAAACCCCTCCAGGGATGGTGACTCCAGCACCTCCCTGGGCAGCCTGGGGCAAGAATTAACAACTCTTTCAGGGAAGAAATTCCTCCTTATATCCAATCTAAACCTCCCCTGCTGCAACTTGAGCCCATTTCTTCTTGTCCTCTCCCTGTTAACCCTGCAGAAGAGACCTACCCCCAGCTCACTGCAACCTCCTGTCAGGGAGTTGCAGAGAGAGCTAAGGTCTGCCCTGAGCCTCCTCTTCTCCACACTAACCAAGCCCAGTGCCCTCAGCTGCTCCTCAGCACACTTGTGCTCAGTTCTCCTGCTTGTGTAACTATTTTCTTCTGTTTCAAAGTCTTCTTAGATACTCTGTTAAAAGTGCAGTTTCTAAGATAAGTTTTCTTAAGAAGATTGTTTCAAATGAATTGTACTTTTCCAACCATTCCGAGTCTATCAAACTCTTGCACTTGGTTCCCTGTGCTTCCACAACCTCACAGGCTATCTGAGAGGAGCACCCAAGCCCCTAGCTACCCCAGCTAGCTGTCTGCAGAGAGGAGAGTCCCTGGAGGGGTTTCAGAAACATTTAGCTGCTCTCCTTAGGGCCATGGGTTAGTGGTATGGGAGTGCTAGGGATGGTTGGACTTGATGAGCTTAGAGGTCTCTTCCAACCTTTGTGATTCTGTGAGTGAGTTTTGGATAGTGTTTATTTGTTTTGTGATGAAAGTACACTCTAATCATTACAAGTGCATCCAGAACTATACAAACAGGCAAGTCCAACAGTACTTTGTGGCTGCTAGTTTTGGAATCACAACAAGGCAATCAAGCTATCTCCGTAGTTTTGGGGTTAAGAAGTTCAGGAAAGCAAATCCTTGTCATAACATACATTATTTTAGTCAGACTGAGTGAAAGAATTGTTCTATCAAGTCTTAAGAAGGAACCTTAGCATGCTTTGCTCCAGCAGCTGACTTTCAACATTGGCTGGCAACACAGAAGCATACTACTAGTGTGGCTCCTGTCTTGAGGAAGGTCCTGTTCCATTTTAAGGAGGTGATACTTGGCTAACAATTCTGCCTCGGAAAATTAGCATTTAAATATGTGTAAAGTAATCTGAGCTATAGTGTTGGGCTCCAAAGGCAGCAATGAATAAACAGAACTTCAAGTATTTAGGTCCTTCTCCCCCTCAGCTCCCCATTCTGCTAATGAATATAGTGTATTCATTCTGGCTGTAAGTAACATTAGCAGAGGTAGGAGAGAGCCTGCCTAGCAACCCACAGAAATCCCAAAGAGAGGTGGAAAGGAAGTGATTTTCATGTAATTATTCACTTCTACAAAAGCTGTTGTCAGGTAGACACCAGAAACATAGCTGTTTCATTATTCCCTTAACCTACTTTGAATCTTTTGAGAATTACTACCATTAAAGGGAGAGAAAAAAAGAGCTTAATTCAGCCATTTTCTGCCTGGCCGTTTAAGTTGTGTTTTCCTGCTCTAATAAAGGCTCTGCTTTCAGAGGTTGTGTTGTTTAAAAACCCTTGGGTAGTAAACTTCAGAAACAAACTCAGTCTTGTATACAACACTCAACTTTTTTTTTTTCTGCTTCTCCAGAAGACACAAGTTTATATTTTGTTTTGATTTCATTTCTCATTTAATGACATTTCCCATTGAGCTCAGAGAGTAACAAGATCATTTTTAGCTTCTTTATTATTTTTTTCTTTATTTCTTCCCCAAGAAGGCATTTGGGGACAGGGGGCAGGGGCTAAAGAGCTTATTTACTTTAGGTGACACAGTTGGTGGCAGCGTGCTTGGAAGCAGCAGGTTTTATAGCCTGTTTTTCAGAACGTGTGCACTCCAGCTCTGCCTTCAGCTAGGACTCCAAGGAGTTGACTGAGAGAGAACTGAGGGATGCTTTAGGACTTTTCTTGCCATCTGGATAAGGCTAGAGGATGTGCTTCACTTGTAAACCATTATGCTAACCTCTCTTGTACATTGAGGAGTGTCTCAACAAACAGTTGCCACTTTGAGTAGCCTGAGGACAGGCATATATATTCAGGGAATAGTCTAATTTATCAGGCACAGTGTGACAATCCCTNGATGACAAGTCTAATTTATATCCTTATTTTTCTACATCAGACTTCTAGCATAAATTCCACAAAGGTATATTGGATAACTTTAGATGAAAGATTTATTACAAAGGAATATATTCAATGGAATATCGGTGTACCAGAAGGCTATTGAACTACTATTGGAAGTCTATTTGTTGAAGCAGTGACTTTCAGCATGGTTTATTGTGAAGGAAGTCATCTAAGTTCTCAGCAACTTTAACCTGTGTCTTTAGTCAAAGAAACACTCAGAAAAGTTACTTTATAATTCTTCCAATAGTTCAGTTTCAAGCAGGAAGCTGTGATTTCCTTCCCAGCAAAAAAGCTTTTCATTGTGACCCCTGGCATGAACTAGGTTAATTTCATGAAATAGCTTTTTGGTTTCTGAATAAATGTGTCTTTTTTTAATTAACTCTATTGAAATCCTTAATTGTAGGGTGTTTTGTTTTTGTTTGATTTTTGTCTAACTAAACATATACAAGGTTTAGAAAATCAGCCTGTTTGGTTGTTTTATTGTTAATATGAGAAACTATGCAGTTAAAATAACTGTTAATTGTGTGGGAAAATGAGAAGAATAAAGTTTGTTCTTCCCTCTTTGATATTCTATGCGGGATTCATAGGAATAAGATACATTGTGGGTGTACTGCTAGCCAGGAGAAGAGCAAAATGCATGTGAGGAATGGATGTGTTCACTCTGCATCCTCTAAATGTTTGGATTGTTTTGGAGAATAGAAGAGTACTTTGAATTAAAGTATGTATTTTATGCAGTTGCATAGCCCAGGCTTTCAGCTGATTTTTGTGTTAGCTGCTATTGAAGAAAAAAAAATTTAGTTGAATATGAGTGACTAGAGAATAAATGAAAACTGGTTACATTTCTTTTTCTTGCCTTTGACTAGAGATTTCAGATCATAGAATCCTAGACTGGTTAGGGTTGGAAGGGACCTCTGGAGCTCATCTAGTCCAACCCCCCTGCAGTGGCCAGGGACATCCCCAACTAGAGCAGCTTGCCCAGAGCCCTGGCAAGCCTCATAGAANTCTCCAATTTAAAACCATTGCCCCTTGTCCTTTCCCTGCAGGCCTTTGCAAACAGGCCCTCTGCAGCCTGCTTGCAAGTTCCCTTTGGGTACTGGAAGGTCACTAGTAGTTCCCCTGAAGCCTTCTCTTCTCCAGGCTGAACAATCCCAGCTCCCTCAGCCTGTCCTCAGAGCAGAGGTGTTCCAGCCCCTGAGCATTCTCGTGGCCTCCTCTGCACCTGCTCCATCAGCTCCATGGCCTTTGTGTGTTGAGGGCTCCAGAACTGGCCCCAGTATTGCAGAGGAGGTGTGAGCAGAGCAGAGTGCAGTGGCAGAATCACCTCTCTGGCTCTGCTGGCCACGCTTCTCTTGCTGCAGCCCAGGATGCCATTGTGCTTCTGGGCTGCCAGCGTGCACTGGTTGCTCATGGCCAGCTTCTCAGCCACCAGCACCCCAAGGCCTTTTCTGCAGGGCTGCTCTCTACCATCCCATGGATAGCAGTGAATTGTTCAGAGTATACCCTTTGCACATGGTGCAATGGGATCTAAACTCACTGCAGGCTCCTGCTCAGTGTGCCCTCCAGAGCAGGGGTAGGTGCTTTGGCCTCTTCTCCATCCACTTGACAAAGCATTTTGCATTGTTAATATCCAAAATGAATCTCTGTGGATTGTCATATGAATATATGACATTCTTCATTTTGGTTAGCATAGGAGGAACTGTTGTGATAGGACAAGAGGTGATGGTTTTAAAACAGAGGAGGAGAGGTTTAGACCAGATAGAAGGAAGAAATATTTGACACTGAGGTTAGTGAGACACTGTCCCAGGTTTCCTAGAGAGGTGGTAGATGCTCCATCCCCACAACCATTGTAGGTCAGGTTGTTTGGGGCTCTGAACAACACACTCAGATGTCCCTGCTGAGAGCAGGGGAGTTGGACTAGATGACCTTGAAAGGTCTTTTCCAACCCAAACCATTCTGTGATTCTCTGTGCAATTATAGCTCCTAGTTTTGGTGTCAAGTTAAATGAAGTCTATTAATCATGAGAGGAAAGAAAGATTCTAGTCTGACATAGTTTTAAGGTCAGAATATCTTAGTAGTATCTGTCCCTCAGCCTGATTGTCCTTTGAGTTGTATGTGGAGGCTCAGACATGGGCACCTGCTGCTTCTCTGTGGGGTCACAGAAGGATGATTAGCTTGGTTTCAATTTCTGCTCCTGTTCAGTCACAGATATTAGCTGGTAACTGAAGGCAGTTGGTAGTGATGTTTGGAAGGGTTTGGTTCTCCCAAAGCTTCTCTTGGTGCTCACAATTACACAAGCTGTTAATTCCTTCATGTTTGTCACAGATACTCTTTAAGTGCAGGTGCTACTTCAAGGTTAGGACTTTATATTTTTATAGCTTCTTACACTCCTGTCCTAACTTAGGACAATCAAAGAATGCACAATGTGTCTTCCTAAACAACAGCACTCAAGTCTGCATCCTGGCCACTCTCTGTGAGTTCCAGAACTGCTTTTTAGTCTGTCCATCTTACTTTTCCACACTGCATATGGATTTTGGTTTTATTTTTCTCTGACCTTGGTTTAGTCCTCTCCTTGTAGCCTCTCTCATTCCTTGAATCTGCCTTTTCCAGTAGATGAAAAACCCAGAGAGACTTAACTGACTGACTCCCAGGTAGCTTGGATGCAAACTGTGCTTTGCCACCATAGACCCACAAAGCCTGTGCTTTAGAAGCCAGCTTGAAAATGCTGAACCTTGTGCTCTGCTACAGGGAGACATGTTCCAAAGCTGACAAATTCTTGCCATTTTCCACACACTTATAGAATCACAGAACTGTCAGGGTTGGAAGAGACCTTCAAGCTCCTCTAGCCCCAAGCCCTGTGCCTGCCCTGGGCAGGGACACCTGGCACTAGAGCAGCTTGCTCCCAGCCCCAGCCAGCCTGGCCTGCAACACTGCCAGGGCTGGGGCTGCCACCACCTCTCTGGGCAACCTGGCACAGTGGCTCAGCACCCTCCTGGCCAACAACTGCTGCCTAACATCAACCTAAATCTCCCCTCCTCTAATTTGGATCCATTCCCCTAGTCCTAGCACTGCCTGACATCCTATCAAGTCCCTTCCCATATGTAGCGAGATGCACATGAACATTAAACCTGTCATGAGGTGTAGGAATGCTCTTATTTAAGTCTCTTTGGCAACAAGTTGTTTTATTGAGGCATTCTATCTGTTATAAAATCTGCAACTATTCTATGCCTTTACCTTGTTATTTCGTTTGTTATATCCTGACAGCAAAGGCTTTATCTTTAAAATTCTTACTTGAAACCAAAGGCAAACTGCTTTTCAAAACACAAACACTGTTGAGATTCATCAGAAAGCAATGAATAATTTACATTAAATGAAAACTCTACAGTGATTGCTCATTCTCTGATCACAAAACAGGAAAGAAATGACTATCAGCATTTGGAACATCATGGTTTAGGGAGCAAGCACAGCATTTTGCTGTCCTGTGAGATCTCCCATTATGTGAGATCTTCATTATGACATTGTCATTAACCACTCTGTAGTTAAGGATGCTTTGAGCTTTGCAGCTGAAGTGGATGTTCAATCTCACTGGTAAGAATTAAAATAATCTTGAAAAAGTACATATTTATGAAACTACACCCCTGGGATGCATATTTCAGCCACTGCTCAGACACCAACATGGAACAAATTCCCTTGATTTTAATAGAAGCACTGAAGCACACAAAGCAGCAGCAGCTCTTAGCTGTTTATTGTTTCTAACAGGTCTGTTAACTGTATGCTGTGGAAAAGGTAATGGGAAGGCAGACAAGCATCTGTTTTCTTGGGTGGAAGAATCCTCCTAGTGCTTGCTTGTTCTGCTTCTGTGTGGAGAAGAAACTGACTTGAACTGGCACTGCTATCACCTTTCAGAGTCATGACAAACAGCTGGATGTAACCCAAAAGATGTCAAATTTTTTCATGTCTGGGGAACACAAGAAAATTGAATCATAGAAGTCAGTTTCTCCTGGGAGATNGCTTCTCTTGCTGCAGCCCTGGGAAGTCGTGGGAGGTTTCTGTAACAGCTGTGTAATAGCAGTGTTTGCTTTGCTTTGCTGGAAGAGCAATGATGGACTTCTAGAATGAGGTCTGGCCTTTAGTGGTGAACAGGATTATCTGATGCACTGGATTATTTGAGAGGTTGCTGCAGATATCCCCTAGATCCTGGTCTCAGTGGTCTCCAGCTGGTATCCCAGCACAGGGAATATGTCAGTATAGCTGTGCAGACCTTTCTGGGAAGACCTGAGCTGACATGGCTTGTGCTCTATAGAAGTCAGGAGCTTGCTGTGCTTGCAGGGTGAGGCTGCTGCATGCAAACCACAGGTAACACTAACTAACTGCCTATGTTACATGAGGTTGTCAAAACATCTGCTGCCTGTTTCTCGTTAGGCAGCAGTGATTGTATAGACAGAGGAATTGTCTGTCCAGCTCTCTAAATTGTGGACTGGTATTTTCTGTGATTCTGTACAATACAGAGAGTATGGAAAGTAAAGGGAGGGTACAAAGTTAGAGGAAAAACCTGGAAACTGATGACAGTCTTTCAGGTGAGCAATGTTTGGTTTTATTCCATACATTATGGAAATAAACATAAACATAAAGCAGTTTTTTCCCCAAGTTCTCTGCTTTATTAAGGTACAGTATCAGCTAAGCTCATTTCAGGACAGTTAAGCAATATTTTGCTTTATCCTTGTGACCCATTCCTTGGCCCTGTCAATATGCTGCATATTGTTCAGATCTCCATCACCAGCAAAAAAATAGCTCAGCTTTTCAAAGGGACTTATTTCTACATGGTCCATGTGCTTTACAAACCTCAGTTATTTTGTTTTCCATGTATGGCATGACCTCATCTTACTGATGTCAAGAGATAGTGAGACTAAAATGAGAGGCTGTCAGTCATTTGGGGGTTTTCAATGTGAAGCTGGTAGAGGTTGCATTTAATCCTTTTAATTGTTCCATATATGGCTTCTATTCAACTTGGCTGCAGCAGTGGATGTTCAGTGATGTTGGACTTCACTTCAGACAGCCATCAAATGAGGGCTTCCCAGTTAATGAGCATTTGAGAAAGGGTTTAGGTGATTTATGGACACAATGTCATAGCAGAGACATTAAAAGATTCTAATTCTCCAGAGCAGTTTTCTGCTGTCTTCACTACAGCACAGCCCCCTTCTTCCTTTCTTCTTCCTCATTCATTACATGGGCTACAATCATAGCAACAAAAGAGGCAAGGAATCCTCCAGACAACAGGATCCTCTGTTTGCCTAGCTTGATTCATCTCCCTGGGCAGAGAGATGAATAGTCCTGTAAATGAAGACTAAGCCCTAGCCTTACATCCAAGAAGGCCAAATCAAGGTCACCCAGGCAGACTGAATATCTGGGCAGTGCTAGTGCTTGAGAGATGGAGTTTGCAAAACAGCGCTTTCCATCTTCAGCAGAAAATGTTCCTGCTTATTCTGGTTTGTGGAATTGTGTTTGTCCCAACAGAAGTTCATTATCAGCAGGACACAGCAGAGACACTGCTGGGGAGCTCATGGTGTGAGTCAGGCAAGCTGTAAAGTGAAGTGTGGGAAAGCCTCAACGTGGCAAGCAGGGCAGAGAGAGCTCTGCTCTTCCCTTTTCCACTCAGAAAATGGCAAGCAGAGACCATTCCAATCTCTCACTGTCTTGCCTCATTTCTCCTTGGAGAAATGAGAAACTGATTGACAGCCGGCTGAACTGATTGACAGCTGGCTGAACAGGAGCCAGCAGTGTGCCCAGGGGGACAAGAAGGCCAATGGCATCCTGGCCTGNTGTTGTGTTGGGGAGCATCATTTAGTGGGGTGATATGGCTAGGAAAAAGGCTGGACTCGATGATCTCCAAGGTCTTTTCCAGCTGTAACTGTTCTATGATTCTAAAGCAGGCACTGCCAGAGGGTTGAGGCTTGCTTATTTTACCTTCTCCCTTTGGGAGGTGAGCTTCATTGCATGAGCTCATTGAACAGCCTCTTCTGCTGAGGCAGCAAGTGTTCCTAGTGTCCAGGGCTCAGAGCAAGAGCTCTGCTGCTGTATTCTGAGCTGGTGTTTGCATCCTTTTAGTTTGCTCACCCTATTACTAGTGCAGTGCTGGGAATAGCATGTCTGGAAAAAAGCTGTAACGAGGGCAAAAGAGTAAGCACACTAGATATTAGGGTAAAATAAAGGTTTTGTGCTTTAATTTTCATTTTGCTTTGGGATGGAAACATTTTAATTATGAGATAAATGAGAGTAAGAAGAAACAGTTCTGTCTTTGAAAGTGAGAGTTAATAGAAGAATGAATGCATACTACTGAGGTGACTTATCACTAACCAAAGGAGTTTCAAGGTACAAAGTTTATAAAACATCAGCAGGATGATCTCTAGTACAGGTTTTTCCCTCTGGAATTAACTCATGCCAGAAACACATCAAGCCCTATCTCATTGCAGAAAAAAAAAAGACTTCTTTTGTCCCAGCCTTTCACCAGCTGCTGGTTCCAGAAGCCTTGGCTTTTGGAGCTTACTGGCACTGTTTTCTTTGTCTCTGTCCTTTATTGTTCTGCAGAATTGTCCTACAGTCGTTCCATGTACTTGGAAAATGTTGCAACTTCAAGTCTAAGCCAGACATTGCAAATTCATTGCTCTCCCAAATTATTTATCAGCCTTTTGTTGCCATAAGCCAGATAGATGTCATCCAGTGTTAGGACAAGAAGGAATGGGAGCAAGTTGGACCACAGGAGGTTTAGTATTAACACGAGGAGGAACTTGTTTGCAGTGCAGGTGCCAGAGCACTGGCCCAGGCTGCCCAGGAGGCTGTGGAGTCTCCTTGTCTGGAGCCATTGCAGAGCTGCCTGGACACATTGCTGTGTGAGCTGGTCTAGGTGATCCTGCTCTGGCAGGGGGGTTGCACTAGATGATCTTTCTAGGGCCCTTCCAACCCCTGACATACTGGGATACTGTGATAGATGACACCTGGCTTTGGGATCCACAAAAGCCCATCTGTACCCAGGAGATGTTTGAATGACAATAACTTCCCCTGAGGTGCAGCTTATGAGTGACTAAGACTGGGTGTGACTTAGACTAATAAACAATTTGTGTACCTCCCAAGTGATTCCTGCAGCCTGATTTTCAGACTGTGCCTGGGCAAATGAGGTAATACATTTAGAAACCACAGGTAGGTTTTTGGTAGATGGAAGAGCAGAAGAGATGGACTAGCTCTGTNGCGCTGAGGAGGAGCATGGATGGAGCCCTCCCTGGAGCTTCGTTCGCCAAGCCGAGCCATGACGATGACCACATTTGCCACTACCTTGACCAGTTGTAGATGTTTTTGCTGTTTCAGAAAGCTGAAATGGAAATGTTAATGGTTATCACAAATTCATGAAGGTTGTAAGACACTGGCCCAGGTTGCCCAGAGAGGTGGTGGAAGCTTCATCCCTGGGAGTTTTGAAGGCCAGGCTAGATAGAGCTCTGAGTGACCTGATCTAGTGGGAAGTGTCCTGGGTTGGAACTAGATGATCTTTAAGGTTCCCTTCCAACCCTGACAATTCTATGATTCTAAATTAAACACCACTGGTTCTCTACATAGACAAGCCAAAGGAAGCCACACTGGCACTATTACACCATTCAGTAAATAAAATGACTTCCTCTGCTCTTTTCAGACCTTAGCTGTAAGTTCTGGTGGAGTTTCTAGACTGGTGTCCTATGTAGTGTTACAAGACCAAAGGATTCTTCAGTCTGATTTCTCACAGAACATGTTTCTCATCAAGTGTTTACCACTTTTTTATGTTGAGGCCCTGCCAGATGGCACAGTCTTTAGAGGAGATTTCTTTTCTTTAAAGGAAATACTCTCACTTTTGGCCAGAATTTGATCTGTATTTCTGCCTAGGTAGACAGGACCTCCAGAAGGATACACTCTCTGCTCCTCAAGCAGCTCTGGGGTTTCTCATTTCAGAGTACAATTCTTCTTTGCCCATTTCCACTAGGATTTGCTCTCCAGGGAGTTATCAGGCTTCCGTGGAGCTGCCCTTCCTGCCAAGAGGCAAGGCCGTTGCTCAGCCAAGGGCTATCCAGTGCTCTGCAACAATACCTTGTGCAGGAAGGGAAGTGGAAGGAAGCAGCAGATCCTGCATCAGCTGATCCAGTTTCCTAGCTTTTGTTTGTGCTTAAGAAGCCCATGCATTTGCAGCTGACCTATGCTACTTACAGCTTTTTGGGAGCTTCGGAGCCTGTCTGTCAAAAGGCTTTCTCTCTGCAGTTTTTTCTTTCCTTAGCAAGTGGTGAAACTTGGAGATGTAATCAGCTGTATCTTATTCAGTATGACAGCAAGGAAACCATTGCATCCACTGATGCAAATCAAATGTGATCTTAATGTTATTCCTAAATAGAAACACTCACAACAACTCCATACATGTAAACCAAATACATCCCCTTCACATATTTGTGTTTTATTACTACTATTAGTGTGCCTGTTATTAGTCAGGAGATCACCACCTGCATTGCTTCTGTTCTGTCTCAAGCTTAGAGCAGCTAATGGCTAGACAGATATTGCCTCTAGTGATCACATTTTGTTACTTGTCTAAAAAGCACTCTGGTTATTCTGCTTTTAAAAAAACCCCAACAAACTAAACCAAAACCAAACAAAAACTTATAGAGCTCATTCATCCCAGGAAACCACAAGACTCTCATAGCTAAACCAGGAATTAAAAGGGTATATTCACCTCCAGTAGAACATATCAGGACTCTAGTTGAATGAAATGAACTGTTTTGTTGGAGTATTTTGCATGTTAGGTCAATGCTCTCAGAGGAGAATAATCTCACTGTGTCAGCTCATGCTTCCTTTTTTTTTTGTAGTTTTCTCTGATTCACAATTCAGTATTTGCATCACATTTGGATTAGGATATCCATGTTACCATAATGATACTATTGAGCTACTTGCTTGCTAAGCTCTACAGAACACTGATTTTTTAATTGTACAATGACCAGAACAGCCATGTGCTGCTGCCTAACTGGGGAGATAAAGTATTGCTTTATACTCCTTTCCCTGGATAATTTGGCTTTTTATCTTCTCTCAGCTTTATTCTTTTTTATTATCTATAAATAGTATATTCTAGAATACTTTTTCACACTAAACTTTTAAAAGTGAATGAGGAATTATTAAGTGAGAATGAGATAAATGTAGATGATTCTATCTAGGTTCAAATTACTAGCATCTTCTAGTGTTAATGCTCTGGTTCTTCTCCAGAACTTGTCTCTCTTTCTACTTAGGTTAGGTTGAAGCTGCCAAGACCAGCTGAATTATTCCTTGTTTATACCACTGGAAAGAAGAAGGGAATTTAACTCACAGCATATTTTTTCTCTTAAGGTTGTGACTCCCAAAATGTTGTGCCAGGTGCTTTCACCCTGGGCAGTTGCCTCTGCAGTCAATCAGTGCATAAAAGGGATTCCTTCTTGACCTTTTTTAACCAGTCCATTCTCTGTTGTCTTCAGGTGTGGGTGGATGCTGGCACACAGATCTTTTTCTCCTATGCCATCTGCTTGGGGTGCTTGACAGCCCTGGGAAGTTACAACAATTATAACAACAACTGCTACAGGTAATATCTCCCACACTTTATGCTTCCATTTATTTGTGTGAGTAGTCATAAGCACATGCCTTTGTAGAACAGAGTTCTGTAATGTTGCTTAAAATTGTTGCAGAGGAATTCTTTCCCCACATCTGGTGTGTTTTCACCCACTTTGGTCAGATGTGACCCTTGCACAACCACAAGCCACTCAGTACACCCAACTGCAGGGACAAGAGACAGAATTCCAGCCATGTCCAACTGCACGAGTGTGCAAGATTTGATTGTATAAAGTTAACAAATCAGCCAAACTCTCATGTAATGAAGAGAAGTCTTTTGTCAAGCTTCTAGTTCAGGAGGAATAGAGCAGTTGAGGGGATCCATAAAGGCAAGGAAGTAACTGGAAGGATGCAAAAGGCTCTCTCTATAATCAGAGAAGCTCCTTAAGAAAGGCAGAATCAATTCTCAGCAGTATCCTGCCAGGCTAAGGGATGCATACCTTGAATTATTCAGGGAGTTGGCAAGACATTAATTTGGAAGAATGTGAAGTTTTCATAAAAATTTGAAGTTTTCCCTTTAATGTGAAACCAGTTTGGGCATCAGTCAGGCTCTGATGCCTTTCTACCAAGGATGCTTATAAAAAATAGATGGAAAATTATCTAGATAAACTTCATGTTCTCCTTCCACTGGTTCTTAGGTATGTTTGGTTTAAAATTCACTGGCTTCACAATCAATGGATCTAGATCCCCCTCTTTGTTTTCATTCCCATAGCAGAAAAAAAGAATTACAGTATACATGCTTCTATCTATGGCAAAAAAAGAAAAGAGAAAGAGTTGAGGAGTTAGTAGAATTCCTGCAAAGATAAAGGAAGGATAGAAATTGAAATTGGAGGTTATCTTTTTAGTCGGCCAGAGAACTGTGTTCAGTCTGTGACTGTCTAACTGGGGAAGAAAATGATGGAGCTCTGTCTGTGCTGTGTCAAAACAACAGGTACCTCACTGACTGGAGATGATGAACATGCCCTCAGCTTCCCTTTTGCCCATTTCTTTGGAGAAATGCACATGAATTCTGTGTCCAGTTGTGGGCCCCTCAGCTCCAGAAGGATAGGGAGCTGCTGGANTGATTACCCTGTAACTATTGTGTCCCATGGTTTGTGGGACCCTCTGTGAGTGGAGGAATGCCTGCATTCCTCTTGATCCAGTTATAGGTAAGCTTGGCCAGCTCAAACCACTAGGAACATTCCTTCAAGAGGAAGCAGCAGAAGATGCCAGGGGCTCAGAAGATGCACAGGGAGCACTCTGTCCCCACCTCAACCCTTTCTGGCATGGTTAGGAACCGGCAGCTCTCAAATGCTCTGTGCCACCCTCCTGACCAGAAATGTGTCTCTTGTGCTTTGGACTGCACGTGAAGCCTGGCAATTCTCTAAAATAAGACTTCTCTACAGAAAGCAGGTTGTTGCATCATCATCAGGCTGGTGAGCAACCAGATCCACCCCACTGAAGTAGCATCTCTTTTTTTCTTCTTCCAAAGGAGGAAGAGAGTTTCATCCCGCTTAGTTTTCATCCCTCAGCATTGGACTCACCAGTTTCTTAGATGAGATACAGGGGATGAGAAATTTCTCCAGAGCTATTTCAGTGCTGGAATACAGAGATCAATGGTTAGGAAGGTGATCTTCTGCATTGCTTCATTTCTCTGCAAAGCACAAAGAATTCTGTGCACCTCTTGGCTTTTCTTTTAGATTGCTGTTTGGCTTTAAGACATCCAAGGGTATGACTAGCCTGGCTGTGCATAACTAAAGGGAGCACTTTGATATGGAAAGCAAATAAATAACAGGTTAGAATTCTTATCATTTTCAGAAAGTCTTTTAAAGGACCTGTTTACCCCAGCAATGAACAAACAGTGTTAGAGACTGCCCATGCATGAAAGAAGTGTGAACATCACTGGACTTCTTCATGTCAGAGTCTTGATCTACAAAGGGGGATTCAAGTTGCACCAGGGGAGGTCTAGATTAGATTAGATATAAGGAGGAATTTCTTCCCTGCAAGGGTTGTTAAGTGTTGTCCCAGGCTGCCCAGGGAGGTGCTGGAGTCACCATCCCTGGAGGGGTTTCAGAAACATTTAGCTGCTCTCCTTAGGGCCATGGGTTAGTGGTATGGGAGTGCTAGGGATGGTTGGGCTTAATGAGCTTAGAGGTCTCTTCCAACCTTCATGATTCTGTGATTCTCTATTAATTCTTTTTCATTTCTGGACAAATGTTGGCATTTTATAGTTGATGTGCCATATGAAATGATGATGAAAACATGAAAGCATTCTCTAAACAATGGTTCAAATTAACTATAGCTAAGGTGGATAAGAGAAAGCCAATGCCTCCCATTGCCCAGTGGCCATAGCTCAGCTGAGCTCTCCCATTGCAGTATTGACATGTACACCTGCTTCCTGCCATTGAGAGTGGATCAGCCTGATGCTAAGGTGGATACCAGCAACAGGAAGAGCTTTGAACAGATGTAGGATGTTTTCAGGGCTCTCTGGTGAAGGAATAAAGTGCTGGAGCTGCTCACCTGACTTTCAACTCAATAAACTGATGAGAGGAATGTAGAGGATAACAATACCAAATGAAACAAGGAACAGGGCAGAGAGATTACCACAAAAGTTTTGCTGGAGTATATGCCAGGACTTCAAAAATATGAGTAGCCTCTGATTCTCCAAAAGCCACTGTGGATCTGGTGACAAAGATGGGAAACATTAGTGCATGTGTGGATTCAGAAGATGTTAGATTGTTACAGGGTCATTTCTTCTCATAGGCAACTTGCACAAAGTTTTGCTTCAGAGCTGTAGCAGGATGAGAATAAACCAGATTAAGAGATAGGTTTGGCAGAGCTGCAGGCTTGCCTTGTATATCAGTGCTCTAGAATCTGACTTTATTTCCAGACCTGTAGGTGAGTCAATCACTCTCTCAAGCACACATCTCTCTCCTGCAGCAAGCAGCCTTAAAAGAGTGACTGCCTTCATCAATCATTGCTGCTCCATCATCTGCCAAGCCTGAAGGCAGGAGGAACAATGATATTTTACTGAGCTCTGGGCAAAGATTGCACCTTTCTGCAAGAGTATTTCCCCTGTTTTTTTGAAGTGATTTACCACTGTGACATTTCCAATCTGGGAGACAGAATATTTCTTCGTCTTGGCCTTGTAAGTGTCATTGTTTGATGTGTAGGAGGTATCAGTCTGAGAGATCAAACACTTCTTGGACAAGTTCACCCTTCTTAGATTATCTATGGTGTTTTTCATTGCCATGGCTTCTGAAAAAAGACTTTACAAACCAACCTGGAGTTGTATTTCTTATGGATATATATTGTCAATATACTGTAACTGGAATAGAATTTGCTAACATATGACCATGGGATTGATTCCAGGAAACAAATTCCTACCATTTTCATATGGTTTAGAAATAGGTTCATATCCTCTGGGATACATTATTACAACTGCTATAGATAAACTGCTCTTAACCCCATTCTTAGGGTATTTTTACATGTTTTTTTTTAAAGATCCTATGGAAAAATAAGAGGTGAGCAGCAAAAGGATTACAATTCAACCATGGTATTATGCTTATACCTGACTGATTTCTTTCAGGCACAACAACTTGGGAGCAAAGTAATGTCCATTCCTGCAGCTTGGGGTTCTGTTAGTCCTCTGGCTCAGTGTATGCAAGAAACTCAGGCTCTGGACATCAACTGCAGTGTTTTTTATTTATATTTTCAGAGACTGCATCATGCTCTGCTGCTTGAACAGTGGCACAAGCTTTGTTGCTGGTTTTGCTATCTTTTCAGTTCTTGGATTTATGGCTTATGAACAAGGTGTGCCCATTGCAGAAGTTGCAGAATCAGGTATGTGCCACAAGCAAACTGTTGAGTTCACCAAAAAGCAGTGTCCAGAGGTTGCTGTCACAATACTTAGCCTGTGCCATGTCTCAGAGAGAACTGGTTTGTGGATTCTGTTACAAAACTCCTGTAACCTGACCCTTTAGTTCTGAACTATTGTTGTAGTCATGCATTTCTGTGTGAAAAATATTGATGTTACTGTGCACAGCACTCACTTCATAACATCAAGAAGCTGAGCATCCAAATGATTGTTTAGCAGAGAGATATTGCTCAGTTATGTTCCTTGGGTGTTATATCCTCATGAGAGGAGCATTCAGTTTGCTTTAAGTGACACAGGCTGAAACTCCCAGAAATACTTGTTCTTTCTTAAGAAAATAGATGCCAGCTGCTCAGGAGAAATATTTGGAAGTCCCTTGAAGGCTTGCTTAATGTATACTAAAAAATACAGATTTTTAACAGTCACTGAATGCCATCTCCTGACTTCAGTAGGTTTTTCCTCCTAGGGACAGCCAGTGAGACATTCTGGTTGATTAAGTATAAAAGTTCCTGGTTTAAGTCCACAAAGGCCCAGCTCTACAAGAAATGAACCATCTAACCTTCACTAGAATCACCTGCAGTTAGGTATCCAATGGAAGTTAATCCCTCTTTAACACCATGGTGCATGTAACATCTTTAAGCATCACTTAAAACTCAACAGAACAAAACTAATAGGAGCATTGCCCAGAAAGAAAAGCAGTGCAGTGCTGAACTGTTGAGGAGAAGAAATGACTCTCAGGAAATTAGTCCAAGTTAGCAGGAGAAGGAGAACATTTCTCTTTTCCTCATGTAGCCAGGCCACAAATATAAATTGTTTCCTTTCTTTTCTTCCTTTTTCAGGACCAGGACTTGCATTCATTGCTTACCCTAAAGCTGTTACCATGATGCCTCTTTCTCCTCTGTGGGCAGCTCTGTTCTTCATGATGCTCATATTCCTTGGATTAGATAGTCAGGTAGGAAACAAACACTGGTTAGATATTTTGTCAGATTCCCCAGCAGGTGTAGATCAGCATCCTTGATGTAAACAGCATCCAGCCTGATGAAAGAATGAACCCCAAATTAATTCCTTCTTTAAGACCATTAATTCAAATTCCTTATTTTAAATCTTGCATATGTGATACTGGAGATTCCTTCACAATTTGCTGTGAATGCTGATTCAGCCTGACTGAAGCTTTCATTATTGAGATGGAAATCAGTATCAACTTACAGATGGATGACTAAAATTCCTAATTCAGTAAAATACCAGTATTTCTTTTCCCTCTTTTAAAGCACTTTGCAATGAATTTTGGAACTGAGTCTCAGCTACTGGTAATTGAAGTTTCTAGGCTGTATTTATATTTCAGGATACCACAGCAAGAAATGTGTAATCATATTCTGCAACAAAGTGACAGCACAGGAGTTGTCCTTCTTATAGTCTACTTTTGGGCAGTTGTGGATTCCTTCTCCCAGCAGTGCTGGATGGGGCTTAGAGCAACCTGGTCTAGTAGAAGGTGCCCCTGCCCATGGCAGGGGTGTTGCAACTAGGTGATCTTTAATGTCCCTTCCAACCCAAACCACACTATGATTCTCTGATTAATTCTAGTGACTCTTTTAATAACCTTGCTACAGAGAAGCTCAGGCCTCTTGCTTTCTGCTCATTTTTAAAGTTAGTAAGAATGTTCCTTCCCTCATTCATCAGATGTACTTGGCTTGGGCACTTAATAGCTTTGTGGAACTCCTCTCCTCTTTAAAATGGAGAGAGCTCCTCAAAAAACCAAAAAACCAACCAACCAAGCCTGCAGTTCATTTAGCAGTGCTTGAAGGTGCCTAGCATCCCTCAGAGTGACAGAAGGGCAGGACACTTAGAGTCAGCTCCTGCTGCACTCCTATGAATGCTTTGGCTGTTCATAGAATCATAGAATCCTAGACTGGTTTGGGTTGGAAGGGACCTCTGGAGCTCATCTAGTCCAAACCCCTGCAGTGGCCAGGGACATCCCCAACTAGAGCAGCTTGCCCAGAGCCCTGGCAAGCCTCACCTGCAATGCCTCCAGGGATGGCAACTCAACCACCTCCCTGGGCAACCTGGGCCAGTGTTCCACCACCCTCGTGGGGAGGAACTTCTTGCTAATGGCCACTTTAAATCTACTCTTCTCCGATTTAAAACCATTGCCCCTTGTCCTTTCCCTCCAGGCCTTTGCAAACAGGCCCTCTGCAGCCTTCTTGGAAGTTCCCTTTAGGTCCTGGAAGGTCACTAGTAGTTCCCCTGAAGCCTTCTCTTCTCCAGGCTGAACAATCCCAGCTCCCTCAGCCTGTCCTCAGAGCAGAGGTGTTGCAGCCCCTGAGCATTCTCGTGGCCTCCTCTGCACCTGCTCCATCAGCTCCATGTCCTTTGTGTGTTGAGGGCTCCAGAACTGGCCCCAGTATTGCAGAGGAGGTGTGAGCAGAGCAGAGTGCAGTGGCAGAATCACCTCTCTGGCTCTGCTGGCCACGCTTCTCTTGCTGCAGCCCAGGATGCCATTGTGCTTCTGGGCTGCCAGCGTGCACTGTTTGCTCATGGCCAGCTTCTCAGCCACCAGCACCCCAAGGCCTTTTCTGCAGGGCTGCTCTCCATCATCTCATCCCCAGCCTGGATTGATAGTGGGGATTGTTCTGACCCAACTCTCTGTTCTTTAAGTGTCATTCAAGGTAAATCTGAAAGATTGCATTTTTATGTACTCCATCTGCTCCAGGGCAAAAGCATTCTGAGAGAGTATTAGTAGATTCAACTCTCTGAATTTAATGGTGGGTTGGAAATCCAGAGCTTCATTCTGAAGTAGTGTTCCTCTCAGCTTGAGCTTCTGTTTCCAAAGTGTCCTCAGGGATCATTTAATCTCGATGAGGAGAACACAGCAGGATATTTGAAGAGTTTGGTAGCAAATCCCAAACCCAAGAGCAGCTGAGAGCCATATTTGATTTGTACTCTCCTATCACTTGCTCTAGTTTGTGTGTGTTGAGAGCATCGTGACAGCTGTGGTGGATATGTACCCAAAGATCTTCCGGAGGGGCTACAGAAGAGAGCTGCTGATTCTTGGCCTTTCCATTGTCTCATACTTCATTGGCCTGATCATGTTAACTGAGGTAAGATGTGCTTTGTTATAGCACAGCAGAAAATCTGTTTCCATTCCTAATCCTAACAGATAAAATGCAAGAGTATGTGCTATAAACAGACTTCACTGTCAGGAATAGGGCAACAAAATACCTGAGAGACTGTTCTCAAGTCCTGTGTAACATTGGAGATGTGAAATGTAGCCTCAGGTTTTTCTCAGTGGAGCTGAAATCCAAGTTGCACAGCCAAGAGAATTCCATCTGCTCTGCACCAGCTAACCAGATACACTCACCATGGGTTCTGCTTGCTTACTCTGGGCACACCAGACTGAAAACAGCTACGTGTTGGATTAATGGAAAACAAGGAAGAAGATGAAGCAGAAATAAAAAAGTAAAATGCCTTTGATTTTTATATCCCCAATCTCTGAGCAGAAATTGCTTTGAGGAGAGTGGAGGGAAAAAATAAAGAAAAATATGGGTTTTTTTTCCCCAGCAAACCAGGTGTTTGCTTTAGGATGATTTAAATCAAAAGTTCTGAGGGTATCACTCCATCCCTTCAGTTCATGACACAACATGTGTGCCACTCCCTGGTACCCAGGCTGGGGAGGGACTCTGGAATCCTTTGGTGCTTGGAAGGATTTTAGTGCTGGCTTTACAGAGTGAGTTGTAGCAAGAGTCTTCTCTCCTTCACTCCACCCTCTCAAGACAGCAAAAGGAGAGGCAGAAACCACATTCCTCTGCCCATGTTCTTCTGCTTGCTGGACCATGAGAGCTTCCCTGTACCAGGGAGCAAGGCAAATTAAAAACCCTCCTGTGTGAGGAGCTGTAGGATCCAATGTCTGAGGAATGTTTGTCTGGAGGAGCCTGGCTGTACTAACCGTGAAGGGCCACGTCGTGTCTCTGTTGTGCAGCAGGCTCAGGCAGGGTCTGGCAGGGAAGCATCCTCCCAGGGCTTCCTGAACTCATCTGGGGTCACTGAAATTCCCTCTACAGTCCTTACACTGTGTTTTTCAAATCGCTTTGTTAGTGAAAATGAGCAAATTTCACCCCCCCCAAAAAAGGTGTCAGGCAATTGTAAGCAAGTTAGTCTGTTGTTGTCAGTGTGCAAGCTTGTCCAAGGAACAGAATAAATCAGCTAATTAGAATATATTAGCTTTAGCTACACTTTCAAGGAAAGAATAACTAAAGATGGGGAGGAAATTGGAGACTAGGACAGTGATCTGGAGATCAAAAGCACCTGTAAATGTCTCTAGCTTGATGTGGTAACAAATTAAGCATGGATGTGGGGCAGCGTTTTGGAAACAAGTGAAATGGAATTCTTTCCACACCTTAAAGCACATAGACAATATTCAACAGGCACAAAGAATAATCTTTAGAAGAAAAATCTCTTTCAAACTAGGAAACCACTGAGAAATGAATATTCTGTGTTCAAGAAGGAACTAACTCTGGTAGGAAGATGAGCAAGGAACCAACAGGTTGACTGTGTAATTAAAGCCAGATTTGCTATGAAATGTTCCTCCTGGTGCCAACACAATATTTTTTCCCCCTTTTTCTCTTCTTGTCTTTCAGGGTGGGATGTATGTCTTCCAGCTCTTTGACTCCTATGCAGCTAGTGGCATGTGTCTTCTGTTTGTTGCCATCTTTGAGTGTGTGTGCATAGGCTGGGTGTACGGTGAGTTGCTGATAATCACTGTGCCCTTGGATTAAAGTGTTTTATTGCCATAAAAGCAAGGTGAAAGCCTTGTGGCCTTATAGGGTGGGAGACAAAGACAGTGGAAGAGATTGTGGGGTTTTGGTTTGGTTTTTTTTCCCCTTGGTCCTTGTCAGGACTGAGCTTCACCTTCCTTCACCAAGGAAGTCTTTGTATGTATGGCTAGGCTTGGCAAACGAAGCTCCAGGGAGGGCTCCATCCATGCTCCTCCTCAGCGCCTTTTCCAAGCGCACTGATAAAAAAGAGGATAGCAGATAGCACCCTCGAGCCTGCACTAGGGATTTTTTTAGGTGAGACACAGCATGCACAGAGCTGGACCCACCCTTTAGTCCTAAGGTTCATCTGCCAGGGCCCAGCAAGCTTGGATGCTGGCAGCCAAGTCCTTAGGATGGAGGTTTAACCTCTTAGCTGGAAGGCCTTCCAGGGCTAAAGGAGCTCCATCTGCCCAGGTTTGGAATCAGAGTTGTCCCTCTCCTAGGATGACTGCCAGAAGGCTAATGAGCTCATCCTACCCATCCAAGGATTCTAGGAACACGGGTATCACTCCCCACACTTTCCCGTGGGCAATGAGTTTAATGCTCCCTCTGCTGTGGGCACAGTTATGGCACCAGGGGCCACAGGAGACCACAAGGGATTGTCACACTGTGCCTGAAGGAAGTCTTTAGCTGCCTTAGAAAGTAAGAGTGGCAATAAGTCTTTTTTGCTCTCACAAAACATCTGTGCAGAGCAGATTCCCTTCCACTTCTATCACTCACAGATAAACCCAGGGCAGCTGGAACTTGTGCCTCATTAACACAGAAGCTCTGCTGTTTCTGTCTGTCAGCAAAGACAAAAGCAAACCAGCACAGCACCGGGGATGTTTGTTCTTACATCCTCCAGTGCTTTTTGCACCCAAAGAACTGACAATTTCACTTTGGAAAACAACAGATGAACTTCAGATTAGAGATGTCCCAAGCTATGTAGGGATTCACACACAAGCTTGTGGTGTATCAATACTCTTTAACTGGGTTTGCTGAGATTGTTACTGACCAGAAGCCCTTTGAGAGCTCATGCACTCCTACTCTCTGCTCATATTGGTCAGATGCAGGTATAGAAGCAATCTCTGCCACAAGCATGGAGCAGATGACAGGAGATGCATGTGTCAGGGGAAAAAGAGAGCAAAACTCTGTCAGAACTTAGGGTTTTTTTCTCTTCACTGTTTCAAATGCTGACCTGTCCAAGCTCTAACATGTTCCTTGTACACCTGCTGTTTGTTTGTTTGGGGCAGGCAGCAATCGCTTTTATGATAACATTGAAGATATGATTGGCTACAAACCACTGTCATTGATTAAATGGTGCTGGATGGTCTTGACTCCAGGTATTTGTGCAGTAAGTATGGAATAGACAAATAACTTGGTTTAGCCACCAGGAGGGAAGTTTCTGTACACACCTGTAGAATTTTGCTGCTGGGAATAGCTTTCAGTGCTTGAGAAAAAAAGCCTATTGATTTGTAACATATGTTTGAATTAAAAACCACTCTGTAGAATCTATAAAAACAGTTAAACATTCTGTGAATTCTGAGAAATCTTAGTGTATATAAAATAATTAGAAAGAAACTGAAGGCCCTCCGTGGACATCTGTCAATCCAAGGGAGGCATTTTTGCTGGCATTCCTTGTGGCTCCTCAGCATCACTGCAGCTCTTCCAGAGTTGTGCTGGTTTCCTTGCTGCTCCAGCCACCTTCCTCTTTCCTTCTCTCCCTTTGGCTGAGTAGACATTTTTCAGAGAAGGCAGAACACTTCTTTTCTTGTAGCAAAAGTAGTACAAGAGGCCAAAAGCACATCTTACATGCATGAAGAGGGGAAAGGAATTGGCCTTACCAGAAGCTAGCAGTACTGATACCAACTCTGGCAATCAGCTGTGGCTCCAGAACAGGGACAAAATGATGAGAGGAGCATGATAACATTGTCCAAAGGTTTCATCTGCAAGTGCTTGAGGAGTAGATATGAAACCTTGCCAGCTGTGCAATGTGTAAGTGATAGCAGCTGCAAAGCCACAGATGCTGGGGCACCTGGAGATGCAGGTTCCCCCAGGCTCTGTCAGTTCATCTGCACACCTGGGAAAATGTCTGGCTCATTTTCATAGAA
>VWZO01013896.1:11127-29382 GCA_013396975.1 Bucco capensis | reverse complement strand
AATCACCTCTCTGGCTCTGCTGGCCACGCTTCTCTTGCTGCAGCCCAGGATGCCATTGTGCTTCTGGGCTGCCAGCGTGCACCAACTCTGAAATGCACTTGACATCACTTGCTCTTGTCCTTTCTTTTTATCCCTTTGGAGAAAAGGAGACAGTAACTTCTCTGTGTTTCATAAACCTCCATGGTCCACCCTGCTGGATTAGACACTTGAATTCAGATCTCTTTGAGCTTTTGTGAGGATGAAAGAGTTGGCTGCAGTACTGCAGGCACAGACAGTGGATTAAGGCAACTTGGAAAATGTTGGCTTTCCTTTTTCATCACAAGTAGGAGAAAACACAGCTTGTGTTACTTAATCACAGCCAGCAAAACTTAATCTTTCCTGCCCAGGTAGTGTTTGGCATCAAAATGCAGGTTTTATTGTCAGCCAGAGGTAAATAGGATTTAAACTTGAAAGGTTCCTCATTTCTGTGGGAGCTGCTGAGACATTTTGTTTAAGCTGTACATAAAAGAAGATATTGCTGGTGACTTCTTTTTCCCTCTGACTTCCCATCTTTAGAGAGACTGGCCTTGCCTAAAAAGTCAATGATTTTCTTGTTACGTAGGCAGTGTTCTTTCTAAACACTGCTAATATGTTTCTCTGCCTATTTCAGGGCATCTTCATCTTTTTCCTGGTGAAATACAAGCCTTTGAAATACAACAATGTGTATATCTACCCTGACTGGGGCTATGGCATAGGGTGGATGATGGCACTTTCTTCTATGATCTGTATCCCTTTGTGGATCTGCATTAAGCTGTGGAAGGAAGAAGGCACTTTTATAGAGGTAAGATATATTTACAGATTAATGGTACTGAAAAGAAGTGGGAAGAGAGTGTGAATCCTCACCTACAGGAGACTAAGCACAGTTTAACCAACACAGTGATGCTCCATGACTGTCTCTGTGATAAACTAAGCAATGCTAGAGCTGTAAGGTGCTCTGTTCCTGCTCACTTTGTAGCTTGAGGTGTCTGTACCATCAGCTAAATTCCTCAAGAAGGTTTGTACCAGCCATTCATGTACCTGCCTTCATTCCATGGGTAGGCTAACTAATGTTGGTGCTGCCAGGATTTTCCTGCAGGAGCTGGGTAATAAACACTTGCATATATCCTCTGGATGCTTTTCCTGATTGCAGTTTTCTAAGTAAGACATAGAGCAAAAAGAAATATTCAGTTCAACTTACTACCATTTGGTATCAGGTTAGCTCAGGTCTGGGCTGAGTTAAGTTTATTAAATATAAGAACTTTTCTCCAATAAAAGACAGTGAAGATGGTTAGAATGGAAGAAACAAGAATATCAGTTTATTTAGCTATTTGGGATTTCTCCTGTTCCAGAAAAGCCTGGTTCTGTCACCTGGAATTCCTTAGATACTGGTCAGTAAAAGTAGATATCCCAATATTGCTTCCTTCTGTCTCAATATATACTCAAGTCCTGTTCATGCTGTCTCAGTCTGGCTGGTACTCTCTAGGATGATGCTAATGAGGAGAACAAGACAGCAGGAATTTCTGTCTGGGATGGCTGGACCTCATTATCTTCCCTGGCACATTTGGAAGGTCTATACCCAGGCTTCTAAAATTAGCCTTCACTCAGACCCAAATTCGTTGTGCTAGCAGCCTCTATGGAGATGGCTCTGTTAAACTGATTCACTACAGCCTGGAGTCTACCTAGGAAATCTTTCCTGTGGCTATCTAAACAAAAAATCAATTGTCCATAATCTAGTTTTCTTAGCATGTCAAAAAAAGGAAGTTTTGCACAAACCTTACTGTGAAATATTTCCTTAATATATCAACCTCACCCTGTCTCTGCAACTAAACACACTTGGTTTATGGAGTCTTCTTTCCATGGCCTTGTAATCTGAAGCTCTGCAGACAGCTCCTTATGGTTTCCATACAGCAATGGGGAGAGGGGATTTTAATGACAGTGGAGAGCTTCTCAGGAAGCCAAATTCCTGCAACATCTCTGAATGTTAGAGGCTGGAAGAGACCTCACCTAGTCCAGAGCAGGAGAACCTAGAGCAGCTTGCACAGGATAAGAGAAAGTCCTCAGCTGAACACTTATGTTTTAGTGGCATGGTAGTGCTAGGTATGGTTAGACTTGATGACCTTAGAGGTCTCTTCCAACCTTTGTGATTCTGTTTTCCTTTTGTTCTTTGCTGTAGCTTACTACACTTTGGCAGCCTTGTGTTTGCTTGCTTTTTTTGGTGTACATAGAATCCTAGATTGGTTTGGGTTGGAAGGGACCTCTGGAGCTCATCTAGTCCAACCCCCCTGCAGTGGCCTGGGACATCCCCAACTAGAGCAGCTTGCCCAGAGCCCTGGCAAGCCTCACCTGCAATGCCTCCAGGGATGGCAACTCAACCACCTCCCTGGGCAACCTGGGCCAGGGTTCCACCACCCTCGTGGGGAGCAACTTCTTTCTAATATCCAGTTTAAATCTACTCCTCTCCAATTTAAAACCAATGCCCCTTGTTCTTCCACTGCAGGCCTTTGCAAACAGGCCCTCTGCAGCCTGCTTGGAAGTTCCCTTTAGGTACTGGAAGGTCACTAGTAGTTCCCCTGAAGCCTTCTCTTCTCCAGGCTGAACAATGCCAGCTCCCTCAGCCTGTCCTCAGAGCAGAGGTGTTCCAGTTTGACTAGACCACAAGAAACAAAATGTACTCCTATAACATAACAGGCATTACCCAGAGCATGATGCTGTGTTTGTCCATGGGCAGGAATGTTCTCCACATCAGTATGAAAGTTCACCTTCCTTCTGTAGCCTTTGGGCTGTTGTGATTTGTAAAGCCCAGTGTGGCATGCAGCTGTAGGGATGTACCTGTAAGAGGGAAATGAGAGGCAGGGAGGTAAGAGGAAAGGGGGTTGTAGTCAATCTGAGGACAAAATGTGTGTCTAGGACTAAGCAAAAGGTAATGCTCTCCATTTTCTCCAATTTTCTAGAGATTCAGGAAGTTGATTACACCTAGCTCAGACCTGAAAATGAGAGGGAAGCTCGGAGGAGGAGCCTACATTGCAGCAATCAATGACTGCGATGCCAAACTGAAAGGAGACGGCACCATTTCCACCATCACAGAAAAGGAGACACATTTCTGAAAGAACTATCTTTGTTTGTTTGTTTGTTTATTTTTGTTTTATACAAATAAATAAATAAATCCACTTAATTCTAGAGGCTGGCTTGTTTTGCACAAAGAATTTTATTAACCAGTTAGTTCTAAAGTGAAAAATTGTATACTTGTTTAAAAGTGATTTTTGTTTGTTGGTTTGGGTTTTTTTTAATTACTATATAAGTAATGATGATGTAAAAGGAAAAGAAATAGTGTTCTATGGCCTGTTAGTGATGACTCCTTGTAATAGGATGATTGGGGTAAAAATGGGTTTCTAGAAGTTAGAAGGACCTGTATAATGTGCTGTAAAACTTTTCTACCTTGATCTCTGCCAGATGTAATGTTGTGTAGATAAATGCATTCTAATCTGTAAGCATTTCAGACCATTTCAGCTGTTCATGTGTGTTTATAAAGGGGACCAGAATGTCCTTTTGCTTATGTTGGAAGAAATTGTGAAGGGGCTGTGGGGATGAGTGGTAACTGCTGGTGTGTGTCACTGCCTAAAGCTGGGCTCTATCCACTGCAAGCAGAGCCTTTCTACTGGGGCCTGGGGGCTGCATGTGATCCAGCCTGTCCCTAGCCCAGGACAGCTGCAGGATGGAGTTTTGCCCCTGAGAGAGCTCTTCTTTCAGGGTGACTTTTGTGAAGCCAACAAGGAAGCATCACTTGGCTCTTAGCACCTTCCCTGCCCCCTCCATTTGCTTCAACAGCTCTAAAGCCGTGGTGGAATGGGCCCACTTCTGAGTCACTGTTTTTCTGGAGATTGGATAGAGAATATTTCTAAAGAGCTAGGAATTTTGTTAATGGTCTCTAGGAGCAGGAGACCTCTAAAACATTCTCATTTTCTTTAGCCTCTGGATGGCCAGTACTTAATGTCTTTATTTTAGTGGATACTTCCCATCCTCTGAAGTGAAATTGTCTGTGCTTGTACAACAGGAGATCCAGGTTGCTTTACATACCTGCAGATGTTCTGAGGAAAAATAGAGCAGCTTAGAGCTCTGCATTCCTTGGCCTCTCTGCCTCTTTATCTGTTTGCCTGCCTGTCTGTCCATCTATTCAGTCCCCTCAAAATCAACCAAGAATACCCTGAATAAGAATCTTGAGGCTTGCACTGAAGTCAGAACAGGAGCTCCTTAGGTGGGAGGCTGCAGTAATCAGTCCTCAATCACTACAAGAGGTTCAGGAGGTCATTTATATATGGTGCAGAAGGGGGAATGAAGACAGGAAGATTGTGACTTCTTCCCTCTGATTTGAAACAGGTTTTGTATGTGAATCCAACCGATGGAGGGTTGTTACCATGGGCTTTTGTTGAGTGGTTGTGTGAGAAACCTGTGGAGGAGCAAACTGTACAGCACTGCATGGTGTATTGGATGGGGAGACACAAGCAACAGCATGACACAGCTCAGAAGAAATGTCATAAAGTCTGCTGCCCTCTCTGCAATTCAAACTCACCAAAGCTCAGATACCAGCACCTGGAATTATTGGAAGCAGAAGTGGCTGCTGGCCTTCTACAGAGGAAAAGAGTTCAACAAGGTCACTAAATAGATCTCAATATTACATAGACCTGGACGTGGAGTCAGCATTTCTTTAAGATTTTGATGGTTACCTCTTACAATCATTTTCATACAATCACTTTGTCTCAGGTCACATTGTTAAATTTAATGGATCTATTTCATTTTACCTTGTTTGTAATTTTCCTGTGGTAAGGTGGAAGCCTGAGAGCTTCTCTACAACAATTCTACTTCCAACAGTTGGAGTCCTGTTTGCCTTTGCCTGTCTCCTTTGTGAGGTGCTTAGGATGGTGCAGATGGGATGCTGGCCTCCCTCAGAGGCTTCAGCTTGCCATCTAGAACTGGAGCTCACCAAGGACAACCACAGTCCCACTGGGAAATGATGCTTCTGGCAGACAAATGCTTCCAGGGTGGAAACCATAGGCTGAGTTATACACAACAAAGCAACCGAATGCTGCATATTGACATGGAAAAATACTCATTCCAAAAACTAGAAATCAACATTTTTTTGGAAGTCCTAATGAGTCATATATAATTCTAATCCAGTGTCCCTTTCTGATCTTTCTCTCCATCCACTAAATTTCAGAACTAAGGCCCCAAAGCCACCTATGGCCTTGGAATGGTTTATATTCCCTCCCAGGGTAAACATCCACAAGTTTTGCTGCCAGCAAAGGAGGTGCACATGTAGATGCACTGATAATTTCATTGCAATGTGTTCACTTATTATTGAAATGAAGTTATTCATTTCAAACTTCATTTCAATGAAGTTCTCTTTAGCAATTAGAACTCTTGATGAATGTTTACAGTGCCAAGAGGTGGAAGCCACACCACTCACCTGGCCATCCACTAGCCACAAAATGAAAACCCCACACAAAGCAAAGATGCTTTTTTTGCCTCCTAACACTCACTGCTGTAGCAGAAAAAAACCTCTTAATTTCATGCCTTTGAGTTTGTCAGTGTTCTTTGAACTCTTGTCCTCATCCAAGTATCTCCACAAGAACTATGGACTTGGTATGGAACATGCTTCCTATTCTGCTGCTATCAGCCATTTCACCTGTAGCTTTATACATATACAGATGGTTTGGCATGGTCTCAAGTACTATACAGTATTACTAATGTGCTGTGCTGTGCTTGTAAATGTGTGCATTTAATATCTCACTTGGTTAACACTTTACTGATTTTTAAACAAAATAAATATTTTTTCTTTCGTGGGAAGGGATGTGGGAGGGGAAATTTCCTAGTAGTATTTGTGTTTTGTTTGGGTTTGGTTTTTTTTTTGAACAGTACAAAGGGGAAAATTGCAAAAAAACAATTATATGGTGATTTCTTTTTTTTTATGCAGTAGAAACAATCTTGCCCTTTTCTGAAATATCTGCAGTATTATTAAAAATAATGCAATAAAAATGAACAACCGCTAGGGTTTCTGTAACATTTTACACAAAGAAAGATTCTGTTTGGTTTGGAAGGGCATAAGATTTCATTGACTGACTTGTTTTCAAGAATTAAAGGAAATGGGCAAACCTCATCCTGTGTATTTTAGTTTGTCTCAATGTATTTTATATGATCCTCACCAATGAAATAACCACAACTGCCCTCTTAGGGAATGCCTGTCCCTTGATTTTAAATGGGCAACTTAGAAACAAGAGGAGGTCTAGCAGCTTGTTTGAGTTAATCCAAGGCTCTGCTCAATGGCATCCAATGGTAGGACAAGAGGGAAAGGGAGCAAGTTGGACCACAGGAGGTTTAGTATTAACACGAGGAGGAACTTGTTTGCAGTGCAGGTGCCAGAGCACTGGCCCAGGCTGCCCAGGAGGCTGTGGAGTCTCCTTGTCTGGAGCCATTGCAGAGCTGCCTGGACACATTGCTGTGTGAGCTGGTCTAGGTGCTCCTGCTCTGGCAGGGGGGTTGCACTAGATGAGCTTTCTAGGNCTCCCAGTAACTTGCTTGGCCACACAAATGCCAGTGCTGGAGGGAGGCACCACAGCAAGGCCAATTACATCTTCCAGATGCTACACACATTATGCTGGATTAAAATAACCTTCTAACTGTGGTCTCAGTCCCAGGACAGTATTCTGTCCCTTTGACAATCTCCTGTACTCTAATTTTATGCTTTTATACATTTCTAAACACCTGGAGCACTGCGTTCAGCTCTAGGGCCTCCAACATAAGAAGGACAGAGACCTGCTGGAGAACATCCAGAGGAAGGTCACAAAGATGATCAGAGGGCTGGAACACCTCTCCTGTGAGGACAGGCTGAGAGAATTGGTGTTAATCAGCCTGGAGAAGAGAAGGCTTGGGGGGAACCTTATAGCAGCCTTCCAGTATCTCAAGGGGCTATGGGAAAGGTGGGGAGAGACTTTTAACATGTAGTGATAAGAAAAGGCTTTACACTGAAACAGGACAGATTTGGATTAGATGTGAGGATGAAATTCTTTATTGTGAGGGTGCTGAGGCACTGCATCATGTTGTAGAGAGAAGCTGTGGCTTCCCCATCCCTGGAAGTGGATGGGGCCAGGTTGGATGAAGCTTTGTGCAACCTGGGCTAGTGTCCCTGCCCATGGCAAGGGATTGGAACTAGACGATCTTTAAGGTCCCTTCCAACCCAAACCACTCCATGATTCTATGATTCTTATGTCAGTGGCCCAAGTGAAGGGACAAAAGCTTGCTCAAGTGCATGACACACTGATGAAAACTCCTGGTATTCTACCCTGAGGCATCCAATGGTATTGTAGCCTGGCAGAGAGGAAATGAAACACTTTGCTTAAAGGCTGTTTCTCATCTTGGTTAATGAAGCATGGCTGTAATAAGGAACATGTGCTATGGCTATTGACAAAGCCTTTCAGTTCCTCTCTGCCTGTACCACCTACTCTACCCAGCAGCAAAGATACCCCAGGAAGGATGTGCACCCTTTCCCCAGGGTTTGGTGTCCTTGTCACCTGCAGCAGCTCCTGGCAGACCTAGGATCCAGCCAGGCAGCATTACGAGGATCTTGGCTCCATCTTGCAGCTAAATAGTAAGTAAATCTGAGCATATTGGGAAATTTGGCCTCAGATATTGAGGACTCCTCATTCATAGGAATACCTGAACTTGGTCATCCACAGTGCAGCAGAAAATCTAGTGAAGGCTTCTAAAAACACCTATTTCTGGCCATCATCAGTGTCCTAGTGGATAACATACTTGCACATTTGGCTGGAAGAAGATGTGGAAATTTGCACAGAGACAGGCATAAAAAGGAGAAAATTGGCTGAGATTCTCTTCCAAATGGATTGAAGAAGGTTGAAAAGCTGGAGAAGGCAAAAAGCACAACTGCTCAGCCTCCCCAGATCTGTAGGAACACTAAGAGCTGAGCACTAACAGTGCAAGACAGTTTCTGGCTCTGTTGAAAGCTGCTCTTTATTATAAACTATTCATAACATTGGAATACAGCTTAAAGATCTGAGAATTTGAGGGATGAGTTGCACAACCCTTTTCTTAAATACTTTAATTTTAAAAAGATCATCTCCTTCATGCTTTTGCCCCTTGAGAACTGCAACCAACCTCAGGCATGACCAAGACTCCTCAAGTCATCCTGAATTCCAGTCACACTCAGCTCCTTGTGGGCTGACTGAGCTCCCATTGATTGTAGAAGGCTCTTCTTGGCCTTTCAAGCTAATTTTCTGTATCTGCTCTCCTCAGATCATCACCTGGGCTTGCCCATCCTGGAAACAGAAGAGCCTGGAGCTATCTTGCTGATACTGCCACACCAGGAGCCGAAGTATCACACATTGCCATTAGTGGTAGGAACAAAAATCTTTGCATGTTGCAGGAAATATCTTGCCAGCAATTTTTCTAGTGCTGTCATAATGCATGTTAGAAGCCTCAGCCAGGGCTCTGTGTCTCAGAAGATGTTACTGTTAGCTGATGGAGAGAGTCCTCCTACATCATGATGAGGTTGATGGCTTTTAAAATGGGAGAGTCTTTGCTACTTTGGTATTCCAGTTCCTCAAGGAGAGAAGCAGAAAGATAGACAAGAGTTCTTTGCTCTAAATGGTTAGTGAGCAAATGTCAGGGTATGCTTTCTCTTCCTATCACTTATGGTCAGTAGAGCCCATCAGCCAACAAGAGGCACAGCAGCTCTTCTTAAATGTTAGTGTAAAACCTCTTCTCTGAAACACTGAGAGCTCTGGCTGAGCTTTTTGTATTTAAGTGAAAACACTCACTTATTTATCATCCTCCCCACAGATGAATCATTCCTCTTTTCTTCCCAAAGGGCTCAAAACTGTCTGCAATTAAGGCATGCCATGCTCAGAAGAGCAAACTGCAGCTTGCAGGCAGACAGCTCCAGGGCCAGTTCTAAGTTTGGTTGGAGCCAGTGAGGTGGAATTCAGCTGTGCTCTGGTCAGTGCTGGTGTCAGGAAGGCATGGCACCCCACACACAACCCAGGGGTACAATGGAACAGGGAAAGACAAATCATGGCAAAGGGACACAGTCCAGATACTGCACCACTTGTGACTCCTCCCTGGGCAGCCTAGTCCAAGACTTAACCCTTTCTCCTTATACCTAATCTAAACCTCTCCTCCTTCAACTTGAGGCCATTTCCTCTTGTTCTCTCCCTGGTAACCCTGGAGAAGAGACCTACCCCCATTTCACTCCAACCTCCTTGCATGGACCTGTAGAGAGCTCAAGGCCCTCCTTCCCCAAACCTTCTTAATACTTTCATGTTTCATCTTGGATTGGAGCCCTGAGCATCATGAAATAATTTGAATTTTGTCACCTCTCCCAGACATCAATAAATATGTATTCCTGACAGATTTCCCATTCAAAGGTAATTAGAGTGCAGTCTGGACTGAGGAGCTGCTTTGCAGTCCTCAGGAGCCCTGCCTGCCATTACTACTAATAAACAACTGTCAAAGGCTGGGACTATTTAAAGCTCTAGCTTTCCCCCTGCCTTTCTCCTGACAAGGCTGCACATTGATTCTGACATGCATACTGATAGCTTCATGGCATTTTGGAATGTTCCAACTGCACTGAGGATATGGTACTACTTATTTTAGCCCTCCCCTTGCCACAGCAGCCACTGACTCATGAGGAAAAAGCTAAGAGCAATATTTGGCATTTGTTTCCTGTGCAGTAGGCTCTGCCTGGTTCATTAACCTTCTTTATCTAGCTGTAAATGCTGAGCCTGACAGGGCTAGGTTTTTTTGGGGGGAGGGCATGTCAAAACTAGATTTGTCCGTCTGAGCAACATTGGTGGCTGAAAAATGTTCAAAATGGCTTCAGCAATTTTTGTCTTTTAAAGCAACGTTTGTGTTGTATGTGAAGCTATGTTTATGGTGTATGTGTAAACCTCTAGCACCATGAAATGTGCAGGAGGAGAGCAGGAGGCAAAGGGAAGGGTATGAAGCAGCAGCTCTGGGACATTATACTCTCCCTGGTTTACCAGAAATAGGTTTATTTCTCCTTCTACAACACAGGATTACTACAGATTGATGGAGGCTGAAGAGAATTTCTGCTGTTGCTTGCAAATGGGCTGGGTTGGTTGTGTGCATGCAGCATGTATAAAGAGGAGGAAAGGTTTATGCTCTTGTAATGGTAGAAGAAAAGGCTCTAAGGCAACGTTACAGGCTTGGGGCAAAGTGGANGGACTTGATGAGCTTAGAGGTCTCTTCCAACCTTAATGATTCTGTGATGCTGTGTGATTCTGTAATATGTCTGTACATTTGTGTTAATGCAAATCAGAGTGATAAGCACAGGAATTCCCCATTCCTGCTGCAGGTTGTGTGATGCTGGTGTACCCAGTAGTGCTTTACCTGCTGCAATAAGGAAATCTGTAGAGGAAGGTCTTTGCTCTGGTGGAATTGCTGCAAGCTGTGCAGCATTTCACCTAGGATATTCCAAGGCCTCTTAATTCCTATAAAAATATCCTATTTCTATGCCTGTATGCTGAAGGCATGTTGTAGCTTATCACTAGTGTAGTTGAAAGCTAGAGTGTTTCCTTCCAAGTTAGTGGTAGTGTGGAGATCTGCCCATGAGTGTTCTGGCACAAAAGCTTTGCTTGCATTGGATTTATGACTTTTTGGTAAGAGTGAAGATACTAGTCTACAGCTTGAGTTCGATCTCCCATCACTTGAGTGATAGTCTGTGTGAAAAGTTATGAATAAAATGCATGTGCACACTTGTGAATCAGTCAGGAAGAGTAAATTAACTGAACAGCTATCAGCAATGAGTTTATTCATGGAAACCAACTTGCTTAACAAGCATTACTTCGTTGTCTTTTAAAGCTCTCTCCCATTCCTCTCCTCTGTTAGCCATGTTTCCCAGGAGNCGCTCCTCTTAATGCATCCTAGGATGCCATTGGCCTCTTGGCCACAAGGGCACATTGCTGCCTCATGGGCATCCTCCTAGCCACCAGCACTCCTAGAGCTTTTGCCCCAGGGCTCTTCTCCAACAGATCAGTTCCCAGTCTGTACTGATCCATGGGGTTGTTCTTTCCCAGATGCAGTACTTTACACTTACCCTTGTTAAATTGCATTAGGTCTCTCCCTGCCCATGTCTCTAGCCTGTCCAGGTCACTCTGGATGGCAGCACAGCTTCTGGTGTGCCAGCCACTCCTCCAAGCTTCATATCATCTGCAAACTTGCTGAGGGAACACTCTTGGACTTGACTTCTGTAAAACTGACAGCACTGAGACCTTGCCCTGTGGGTGAAAAACTGGCTGGATGGCCAGGCCCAGAGAGCTGTGGTGACTGGAGTTCAATCCAGTTGGTGACCAGTCACCAGTGGTGTTCCCCAGGGCTCAGTGTGGAGGCCAGTCCTATGTCATCTCTTTATCTGGACAAGTTAGATCCGTGGGAGGAGGTTCAACAAGGCTCAGGGCCAAATTGTGCACTTGAGTCACAATAACCCCATGCAGTGCCACAGGCTTGGGGCAGAGTGGCTGGAAAGCTGCCCAGTGGAAAAGGACCTGGGGGTATTGGTCAACAGCAGCTGAAGAGGAGCCAGCAGTGAGCCCAGCTGGACAAGAAGACCAGCAGCATCCTGCCTTGGATCAGCACTAGTGTGGCAGCAGGACTAGGGCATGTGTAGATAAGTTAAAAATCAATTTACATATCCTACTTCAGGCAAGCCAGTTTGAAAACTTCAGCTGATGCATTTCCTCCTAATAGGACATTTCCTTCTTGACAGGACAAGAGGAATCAGCCTCAAGTTTTACCAGGGGAGGTTTAGATTAGACTGTAGGAAAAATCTCTTCCCTGAAATAGTGGCTAAGCATTGGGCCAGGCTGCCCAGGGCAGTGCTGGAGTCACCAGCCCTGGAGGGGTTGAAAAGATGTGTAGATGTGGTTCTGAGGCATTTGGTTATTGGTGATTTAGCAGTGCTGCGTTAATGGTTGCACTTGATGATCTTTTCAAAGCAAACCAACTCTAGGATGACTCTATCAGCCCCCAATACCTTTTCTCCACTTTTCCTCCTAGTGTGGGGAAGAAGGAAGGAAGACAGAGAACCCCATTGGCCTGGTTTGCTCTTCCAAGGCTTTTTGTCTCGCCACTTGTTCTGATAAAAGCTGTCTCTCCACTCCACTGACTTCTTTCTTGGAAAAGTCAATGCTGAGAACGTCCAGCTTCCCTCCTGCCTGACATACACTCCTTTGGCTTGGGGCTCACCTCCTATGCAGATTTTCCTCTCCTCCAAAGTAGTTGCATTCTGGATTAGCTGCTGCCTGACCTCCCTCTCAGCAGCAGCACACAGCTGAGCAGACCCAGCAGCCCTCTGCTATGGTACACTGAGTCTCCAGCTGCTGCCAAGGTGCAATTGGATTTGTTTCATCTCATTTTCTATCATGACCTTAAAACTGGTTCCATGCTCAAAGTAGAGGACTCATTTAGTTTCTCTAGCTGACTGGTAAAATAGTTTTCAGAGCTTTGGGAGACGAAGATAGGAGGAAAATGTTCCCCATAAGGCTAAGAAGGGTGTAGCTTCCTCTGATTTAATACCTTTTCAGTGGGAGAAGTTAGTTAGCAAGACCAGAAACGTTGGTAATATGAAACCTGAAGAGTCTTGCATGTTGAGCCAGGTACTCCCATTCTGTCCATTCTATGTTGTTCTTTGGATCACCTGTAGGTACTGAGCACTGGGACTCAGATGGAAGTATATCAAGGCAAATTTGTTGCCAGTAAGAAGTGTTTGCTATTTGTGCCATTCTGCTGGACAGAAGGATGTTTAAACTATGTTCTGATGTTGAGATTGGTTTGGGGATTGGGCATGACTTCCCAACTATCAATCCAGGCTGGGGGATGAGATGATAGAGAGCAGCCCTGCAGAAAAGGCCTTGGGGTGCTGGTGGCTGAGAAGCTGCCCATGAGCAAACAGTGCACGCTGGCAGCCCAGAAGCACAATGGCATCCTGGGCTGCAGCAAGAGAAGCGTGGCCAGCAGAGCCAGAGAGGTGATTCTGCCACTGCACTCTGCTCTGCTCACACCTCCTCTGCAATACTGGGGCCAGTTCTGGAGCCCTCAACACAGAAAGGACATGGAGCTGATGGAGCAGGTGCAGAGGAGGCCACGAGAATGCTCAGGGGCTGCAACACCTCTGCTCTGAGGACAGGCTGAGGGAGCTGGGATTGTTCAGCCTGGAGAAGAGAAGGCTTCAGGGGAACTACTAGTGACCTTCCAGGACCTAAAGGGAACTTCCAAGAAGGCTGCAGAGGGCCTGTTTGCAAAGGCCTGCAGGGAAAGGACAAGGGGCAATGGTTTTAAATTGGAGAGGAGTAGATTTAAACTGGACATTAGGAAGAAGTTCCTCCCCACAAGGGTGGTGGAACACTGGCCCAGGTTGCCCAGGGAGGTGGTTGAGTTGCCATCCCTGGAGGCATTGCAGGTGAGGCTTGCCAGGGCTCTGGGCAAGCTGCTCTAGTTGGGGATGTCCCTGCCCACTGCAGGGGGGTTGGACTAGATGAGCTCCAGAGGTCCCTTCCAACCCAAACCATTCTGTGATTCTATGATTCTATGTCTGTTCATATATGTTAGAAATCAAGAGTTGGGCTGAATGATCCTTGTGGGTCCTTTCCAGCTTGGGATATTCTGTGATTCTGTGAAATAAAACAATGTCTAAGTCTTAAGCAGAAGCGTGAGGAAGAAGTGGGCAGTGGGACAGACTAGAGCTATTCCTGGCATGGCCAAACATGTCCAAGATGGTCTGATGCCTCCTTTCTCCCAGGTGACTTCTTCCTCACATTTGAGCAGTTCATATTTTCAGTGAGCCCTGGGTGGAGAAGGGCTAAACTGCCTTTGTATTCTTTTTCTGTCTCCCTGTTTTCTTTTTTGAGTAGTAAAGAATGAATTTAGGTGGGCTTTCTATACTGCTTAAAATATGATGGGTGCCTCCTAATCAACATTAGCTTGGCCTATGATCTCTAGCATTTTTTCCTGTGGCAGTGAACCCTCCAAGTCTCCCTTTGACTTGCCTTGGTAGATTCCTTTTTGCAGGACTTGGGGAAGAGGATGTGTACAAGGATATGTTTTTGAGGTTCTCATGCCTTTTATGTCAGAGCAGCTGGAGAAAAAGCTGTGCCAGAAGAGAAAATATTTTCTCAGACTCCAATTTTGCAGTTCCCAGCAGGGTAACCAGTTATTTCCTAAATGCCTAACTTGAGGAATTTTAGGAGATGGCTGTCCAAAAGAGGTCCTTGAAACCAACAAGCTGGGATTTTCAGAAGTGAGTAAGCTCCATGCTCTTCAAAGATTCCAGGCATCCACAAATCCCACAACACAGTGGAGTGTTCTGCTTTTCCCAACACTAGCAGGTCATTTATATAGATATGTTAAAAATCTATGTACATATCCTAATTCAGGCAATGCAGTTTGAAGACTTCTGATGCATTTTCTTCTAATAGGATAGTTCTTTCTTCATAGGACAAGAAGAAAGGACCTCAAGTTGTGCCAGGGGAAGTTTAAGTTGGATATTAAGAAAAGTATCTTCCCTGACAGAGTGGTTAAGCATTGGCCCAGGCTGCCCAGGGCAGTGCTGGACTCACCAGCCCTGGAGGGATTGAAAAGATGTGCAGGTGTTTCTGAGGATCATGGCTTAGTGGAGTTGGGTTAACAGTTGAACTTGCTGATCTTGTAGGTCGCTTCTGACCAAAATAATGACATTATTCTATGTCTCTGTTCCTTATGTGACCCTGAGACTTTTATCTGCTATGTGCTGCCACAAGTATGAAACCTTTATATGCCACTGGATGTCAGTCTAACAAAGCTCAAAGTTCTTTGTCAGTACAAATCTTCACACCATCATCAGGGCATAGCATGTTGAACTCTGGATTCTGCAGCAAAAGGAGGGCAAAATAATACAGAATTGGCTGTATTAGCTGTCTCATGAAGAAGCCATTGATATAAGTGTTACAGCAGGCAAAAACAACCCTAGGGGGTTTGGTGTGTGGGGCTTTTGGGTGGTGGTGATGTTTGGTGGTTGTTTTTTTTTTCAGTAAACCATTAAGCATGGCAAATAAACATNAGCTTAGAGGTCTTTTCCAACCTTGATGATTCTGTGGTTCTGGAACCTTACTTTGCTGGGCTGCAAGGCAAATGTCAGCTCTGAGTGTTTTCCTGTTCCATCTCTGTATATGTTGGAGAAATTAGTGGAGAATGTGGAAATTGAGCATTCAAATCCAGTTGAAAGCCAACTCTCTGCTCAGCTTCTGTTTTTCAAAGAGTGACAAGAAGTTGTAGGTCAGTGATCTGCCAGAGGATATTTTAGCTCAAGGACCAAGCATGCTGCCAATAGGAGTATAAGCTTCACATATAAAATCTCTCAGAGAAGGGACTCATCTGAGGATATAACAATAACTAATGGGGTTAAGCTGCTGCATGGAGAACTTGAGTCATAAATCACCAAAAGCTGTAAATTGAGGGTGGGTACTCTTAATAAAGATAAATAAGCATCCTCTTGAGATGCTAGGGAGGGTAGAGGAACACTCAAATACACCAGTAGAGAATCTCTATTGCTGAAAGGCTGTAAGAACAACTTTGGTATGTTTTAAATTCTCTAGGTACACCTGATCCTTCCTTGAAGCACAGTGACATCTTGATCTCTGCTGAATAGCTTTGTTATCATTCTACCACCCTTTGACACTCTGGCAAACCTGCCTGAAACACTGACGACGCTCACTTTCACACAGCTTGGACTAGTTCTTGCTGCCTCTTTCATCATAGAGCAGTTCTCTTCCACCCTCATTTACTCTCAGTGTGAAAACAAAGCATCCTGAAATGTTTGCACAGAGGCTGAAGCCACAGCTTAGAATTTCAATTGACTTACTAATTTCTCCCTAAAATATCTAATACCCATTAGAGGTAACCAGAAAATCCAGCAAGTGCTACTAAAATATGTACTTGCTGTAGCAAGCTGGATAATTTTCACAGGAGAACAGAATGTCAGGGCACTGCACAAAGTTTTAATTACATAATGAGTTGACTGAGTCATACAAATTTTTCTCCTTTAACTGTAGATGGTTTGGGCATGTAGGAAACTCTTTCTAGCTTTATCTGGGTGGTTGTTTCTCATGGATTTTGATACCAGCAGGAAACTCAGAGGCACCACCCTAGAAATTCTAGTTGGAGAAGTGAGACAAAATGAGGGCATGGTGAGACTTGCAGTAGTGGAGTAAGCTAGCTTCACATTCACTGAATGGGATGATTCTTTTTTGTCATTAGTGGCCTGCAGTTAACAGTGGTGACAGCTGAAAAGCTCTGAATTCCATCATCCAGCTCCTCTCTGAAATCAATGAATGTTACCCTGACGAGACATTAATAGCTCAAACTGAGCAAGCTGCTCTAGTGCCAGGTGTCCCTGCCCATGGCAGGGGGTTTGGGACTAGATGAGCTTTAAGGTCCCTTCCAACCCTGACAGTTCTGTGATTCTGTGAAGGGGCATTCACTGTCCCCAAGTGCCTTTTTATGATTCATTGAAATGGGCAGAAAAACAGAGTCCTCAGGTACTTCCAGGTTTCCAAAACAGATTGAGAGAGATGCTGGTGTGGAACATTTCTGGCTGCAGAGCAGTGCTGTGCTGGCTGTGCTGGCAGGGCTGGGGCTGGCCACGCTCACCTTGGCGGGAAGCAGCGTGCGGGAGGGCAGCCGGCTGCTGCCATGGCGGGAGAGGCTGGCTGCTCTCACTCCTGTGCCTTCTCAAGTGTGGGCCAATTACAGGTAACAAATCCCCTGGGCTTGTAGCAGTACAGTATCAANCAGGTGCCAGAGCACTGGCCCAGGCTGCCCAGGAGGCTGTGGAGTCTCCTTGTCTGGAGCCATTGCAGAGCTGCCTGGACACATTGCTGTGTGAGCTGGTCTAGGTGATCCTGCTCTGGCAGGGGGGTTGCACTAGATGATCTTTCTAGGGCCCTGCCAACCCCTAACATTCTGTGATACTGTGATTCTGTGACTGATAGGAAGTACAAGAGTCACAGAGAGATTCCCCAACTCGTCTCTGTCCCCATGGCCCTGGTGATGGCTGCCACTGAAGATGGGACTTGCATGCTATTCTGAAGAGATTTCCACTGAGATTTCCTATTAATTCTCATTACTAACTTGGTCAGCCCATGGCCATGATGTGTACCTTGAAGCTACTTGGATTGATGTGGTAGCCTCTACAGAACCATCATTTACAACCCTTTGGGAGAACTGGATGTGTTAGGCTCAGCCTCAAATCTAGTTTTGTGAGTGAATGTGATGATAAAGGAATACAGAGAACAGAGTTTATATGTTATAGCCTTGTGAATCAGAGCAGAAATGTGCTTTGTGACTTCTCTGTGGTCTGATGTTCTGCCCAAGGTGGGGAGAAATTCAGCTATTTAACCTGGAAAGAGTGAAAGGCAAACTCCTCTGAAAGGAGTCAAATATCAGTGATGCTTTTCAGGGTTCTGTGATGCTATTCCACACACTTAACTGCTGGGAATATGGGGATAATGGTGGTGGTGATAAGCATAGGTTCTTGTGAGGCAATAGTGATACAGTGCATACTTTTTATTGTACTGTATCCGTGGTTGTCTCCACAGCAGAAAGATGTTCTATTTTATTCACTAACTATTGGTTTCATTTAGTTGTAAAGTATTAATACACCTCATCTCACTTTGGCAGCTTCCTCCCTAGGGCATTAAAAGGTTCTGTCTTTCATTGCACCTCACTGTAGTTTGATTAAAACAGTAACAAAAATAAAATGGAAATGAATTTGTAACAGGTAGTTATGATCTATTTTGAGGTATTTTGGTTCTTTTCCTGATTAGAAGCTTGATTGTATTGGCTGCTTGTTGGTGCACTGAGCTGCAAGTGCTACCAACCCTGGCTGGCTCCAATGGCCCCGAGTGTCATTACCAAGTTACTTGCCTGAAGCAGTAAAGGAAGTTCTTACTAACAGCCCTTTTGGGGAAAGGTATCCCATGGTATCCTCATTGCCAAACTTCAGAAGTGTAGATTGGGAGACTGTGCTGTGAGATGGATTGGGAACTGGCTGAAGGACAGAGCCCAGAGAGTTGTGGTCAGTGGAGCAGAGTCTAACTGGAGACCTGTGACTAGTGGTGTGCCCCAGGGCTCAGTGCTGGGGCCAGGACTGTGCAATATATTCATCAATGATCTGGATGA
>VWZO01013896.1:0-10795 GCA_013396975.1 Bucco capensis | reverse complement strand
GATGATCTTCCTAGGTCCCTTCCAACCCCTGATATTCTGTGATACTGTGAAAGGATCAACTGCTTGCATTATGATATCTGTTCTGCCATAAGAAACTGTAAAGGCTATGGGCTGTTCTTTGTGGGGCAGAGGTCTGCTGGGCATCTTACTGAAGCACTAGAGACTGCTTGACTGAAGGTTGGTCACCTCAGATCTACATGTGACACAATCTGCTGCATCCATGAGGTTGGAAAATTACTCCATCTCTAGTGGAAACGCAAACCTTGGTTCTACAGAACAGAAAAGCAGGTCTGTGCTAATGTGCAACATGACTTGTTCCTTCAAACAGCACTTACACGCTCACAAGGCTTTTGATGACTTCTCCATCTCACACAGACCCTAAAAAGCCTTATCTAAAGGGTTTGATGCAACTGAGTGGGGATTGACATTGAGGTAGCTCAATTATGAGTTCTGGGGTGTATATTGCACCAGGCAAGATTTTTATCTAGCTTCTTATGTCAGCTTGCTTAAGATACCAGAACATTAGGCCTGAGCTTAAAAGCTATCTCAGCTCCATCTGTACAGGTTTCGTGTGTGTATATATATATACACACACACATATATATATCTATATATATGTTATGTTTTATATATATATATGTGTGTGTTATATATATATATAACCCCATATACACATATATGAGCTGGGATGACAAAGTCAAGCAGGAACCAAGGTTCCTACCCAGCTGAGGCTACTTGCTGTTTGAAGTGATGGATGTGCTCACTCTGCTAGCAATACCTGTCCTCATGTATATATGTATTTTCCTAACTCTCATTAATCCGGATGAACGAATCTCCTCCAAAGAGATCTGTGGGATGAGGAGTCTAGAAAGGCTTTCCATGAAAAATTTGTGGTGACTTCATGAAAATCTACTTAAGAGATTTCATGGAAAAATCTTCCTGCTTAATCTAGCAGAGTTCTTAAAGCAAAGTAGGGAGAACATGCTTCCGGGCTCAATATCTCCAGTGGTTTGTGAAGTGTTGGCAAGGGAGAGCTCTGCTGAACACAGGAGAAACTACAAACTGTTCTTTTAGAAATCCTTCTGAATATCAGGAGAGCCTAAACACAGGTGGAAAGTTTTGGCTGGTTTCTTGTTTTATTGAACTGGTTTGCTCCCATCTAATTGTGCTGTCACTGCTGAGGTGAAATGGGATATATGGTGAGCCAAGGCACAGCGAGTGGGAGGTTATGCAGCATTCCCCCTCCACTGAACACCATGCAAGCCTAGGCCTTGAGTGCCTGATGCCACTTCAGAGAGCTAGCATTGAGCCTCTGCTGGGGTTTTATGACAAATTTCTAGTTATCTGTGGTTTGAAGACAAAGATTTCACACACCTCTTATCAGTGAGGGTCTGGAAATTACAGACAGCACACTGGGCTCTTCCAGAGCACAAATATTGGTTTGGGTAAAGCTGTTTGTATTGTAACACTTCACATTCGAGCTGCTTCTCTTTTATGAGGAAACAGGCTGTAGTCACCTTTTGTCCTTTCCTTCACTAAACTTCATTAGTGACAACCTACAAAAGAAACTTGGTTGACTGTGTGTTGTGGTAAAATTTAGATGCTTAGTTGACTTCTGCTTGCTGTCTGAAGCCCACACCAACCTGTAACTTGAAAGGGAGCAGTTCCTGTAGGATGAATGAGAATCCAGGGTATAAATTCCCCAAGCCAATAGTGTTGCATGAGGTTGTTGTAACCCAAGGGTAGGACCTGGCACTTGGCCTTGGTGAAGCTCATCCCATTGGCCTCAGCCCACTGATCCAGACTATCCAGGTCCCTCTGCAGAGCCTTCCCACCCTCAAGCAGATCAACACTTCCTCCTAACTTGGTGTTCTCTGCAAACTTACTGAGGGTGTGCTTGATCCCCTCATCCAGATCACTGATAAAGGTATTGAACAGAGCTGGCCCAACACTGAGCCCTGGGGAACAGCACTGGTGACCAGTCACCAACTGGAATGAACTCCATTCACCAGCACTCCCTGGGCTTGGCCATTCAGCCAGCTCCTCACTCAGTAAATAATAAACCTCTCTAAACCATGAGCTGCAGCTTCTCCAGGAGAATGTGGTAGGAGACAGTGTCAAAAGCTTTACTAAAATCCAAGTAAATGACATCTAAAGCCTTTTAATGACCCCAAGCAATTTTGATCTGAGCTAGCATAGTGGCTACAGTGCCATCACCTCTCTAGCATCTTCTCATTCATGTGGGTGCTTAAATTACAGCTGTTTGCAGAATTCTTGAGTCTCTCACTCTGGGATAGTATCAGTACTGTTTTGCTGTGTAAGCAAAAATGGATATTTCATACCATAATTACTGCAGTAAATCTATCAACTTGAAACACATGCTTTAGAAAGATGGTGAGACTGATTTAAAGGCCTCAGTGATAATGTGTTTATTACTTCTCTTGCTAAGCTGCTCTAACAGTTGATTACTCTTTTATAATCTTTGAGTGTAAAGTAATATGGTTGTGACTATAGCTCACAACCTCATTACAGGAAGGAGCATTTATAGCTCTTCAAAGTTCTTCTCCAAGAAGAGTTCTTTGCCATCAGGCATATTGATGTTTTTAAAGGATCATTGAGATTTTAAAAGACAATTGACTTCAGATGACAGGAGCTACTTTGGGGCAGATCTTACATCAAACTAACACTGAACACTTAGCAGCAACAAATGCTTTCATTTCATGAAGACATCCCAGCTATGTTACAGGAGCCATCCTGCATGTAGGAATGCTGCCACTGCAGCATTCAGGCTACCTACCAATGTGCCAAAAGTGTGTTGGCATAGGGAAGAGCAGCAAAACTCCTGATTTAATACTTGAAAAGAAGCCAATAATTTAATTGCTACAGAAACCATAATTAGAAATCATTAACTGTTAATAATGTGTTTAGGAGACTCAAAGCATTGCTGATGGTGAACAATCATTCACCCAATTCATTTGCATGCTAGGCAAGCTTTAAGGATTTATGCAAGAAGATTCAAGGTGACAGTGGAAAAACTGTGAAAATGATTTTCTAATCCTGCATTTCCTTTTCATTTTTGCAACAGCTCTTACCACTAGCTTTTTAGCTGGAAAGATTCCTTTTCCAAAATGGAAGGGATTAATTTCTGAAGACTGAAGTAACAGAGCAAGGATTCCATAAAGAATCCCTGAGGGGTAGGGGTAGGTCTCTTCTCCAGGGTGAACAGGGAGAGGACAAGAGGAAATGGATTCAAGTTGTATCAGGGGAGGTTTAGATTAGATATAAGGAGAAATTTCTTTACTGAAAAGGTTGTTAAGTGTTGTCCCAGGCTGCCCAGGGAGGTGCTGGAGTCACCATCCCTGGAGGGGTTTAAGAAATATTTAGCTGCTCTCCTTATGGCCATGGGTTAGTGGCATGGGAGTGCTAGGGATGGTTGGACTTGGATGAGCTTAGAGGTCTCTTCCAACCTTTGTGATTCTGTGAAAGAGCATTTTCTACCTCTTTATTAATGCTTGCACTCCTGCACAGCAGAGTTTTACTGCTGCATCTCCTCTCTAACCTTGAGCTACCAACCAGCTGCATCACAGAAGCATTTTGGAGTTTGTGCTAGATCTCCTATGAATTTCTGACAATTTATTTTAGTAAACCATGCTTCCTTTGCTGCAAAGTCATTGCTGGGGAGAGCTGGAAGGAGATATAATCATTATCCTGACTATAGATTTAGATAACTGAGCCTAGGCTGCAAATACAGAATGTCAAAACACCCACCTGCAATGAGGCAGAGGGATTTCTACACCTCAGCTTAGTAGACCACAGACACCTCTTTTTCCCTCCAACTAAACACATAAAATACCAATTTAGACTCTCACAAGACAGTAGGATTGCAAACATTCTGTTTGGTCTGTGACAGGAAGTCCATCTGGGCCCAGGGCTTCTTTGGAGAAAATACAACCTAGGACCATATTCTCAGCTGCAGCTAGAAAACAGTTGCAAGTAGGTGTAGATACAGACCCAGTGTCCATGAATGCTTGGAAAAATGATGGGAGCTGTGGAGCAGCACTCTTCAGGTGCCAGTGGCAAATATGGTCACCTACACACATGACTTAAACAAGAAATAAGCTTGGATGCTTACTTCAGGCCAAACCAACACCATGTTTAGTAGCCTACCTATCAAACTCAGATTCTAGGCAGACAGCTTCACAGCAATAAAATCAGAAGAATAACAACACCATATAGAACACTTGGGGTTGGCTGCATGTCTTGTTGTCTTTACAAGATGATAAATTACCTATGCAGTAATTGTTTGTCCTGTGTCATCAGCTGTTCTCCTGATTTGCTGCAGTGATATCTCGAGGCTGTACATACATATGTTCAAAGAAGACTTGTCTGCTTGTGTTAGCCTTCCCCAGCATGAAGATGTGCTGCTAAACCTATTGTTAATATTCATGAGTCAAGCAGATGCTTTGGGGTTTTTCCTGTTCCTTACTGTCATTGCTTATTTCATTAATTTTTTTCCCACCACGGAAAGTGAGCATAAACATTGTTCTCTCCAAGTAGATGATGATCTAGGGGAAAGAAGAGATGGAGTATTTAAACCTGGCTGTTCTGCTTGGAAAAGAAAGGTTGTGAATTGTCCTGCCCATCAAGTTGACACTAAAATGTCTGCATGTGCCAAACTTAGTCACATAGGAAGCAGCTGTTAGTATAAGGAATCACAGAACTCCTAGGAAATGTGTTGATTATTGCATAAAAAAAGGTTATTTTAAAAGGCTTCATCTGGTACCACGTTCAACAGGCTTCAACCTCTCTCTTCTGTGCATAAACCTTCTGCTTATGTGAATCTTAGGAACGATTCCAAAATGCCATCTAAAAATGCCAAGCATAAGAAACTAGCAACAAAACACTGGAAGTAAATCTAGAAATGAATACAAGATCATAACAACCAGTAGTGTGTGGAAAGAGAGAGCCAATCCTTGAAGACATCAATATCTAACATGGTGATTCAGATCATGTGTGGATGATAATTCACCATCAGCAAGGCTTTCAGTCTTCTAAACACATTGTTAACATGCATAGTGTGTGTATATGAACAATTTAAGGCTTTTGAGGTGATTGGTAGTTTCTCAAGCAGAACAAAACCTCCTGCAGGCACGTGGTCTGTCTGACCTGGGAAAGCAAGCATGCCTACTGTTGACCAAGAGACAAATTCACTTGCTACTGAAATGTTTTTATCCACGCTGTGACTCTGACCTAGAAACAGCTTTTGATTGATCAGTTGTTGCATAAAGTGTCCAATGGTTGTGGAGAAAATTATATACTAGCTATAGTTTAGAGAAGTGTGGAAGTGAGTTATATAGCTAGAAATGTATAATCTTCTTACATTAGGCTGTGTCTTTGTGGAAAGGATTACTTGCTGGGTCTGACAGGTTTGCAAGAACAGAGTGGCAAGGGTGGTGCAGGCTCCCAAATTGCCTCCCCAGTTGCTAAGTAACAGATGTTCAGCTCTCAAGTGACTGGAAGCAGCTTGATTGTCTGGTTGAAGGAAAGTGCTGACTTGGGTACAGTGTCCTTGGACAGCCTTTCCAAAGGCTTTAGGAGTGAGGAAAGGCAAAAGCTACTGCTCTGAATATAAACTGGTTTTTATGTGTGGCAATACAACATGTTTGGAGTGTTTAAGGTATTGTCTATAACACATTGTTAAGNCAGCTCCATGTCCTTTCTGTATTGAGGGCTCCAGAACTGGACACAGTATTCCGATGTTGCCTTGTATGAGAGGGGAGCAGCTCCTCTGCAGGGAAGGCTGGTGGTTGTGCATTGTATTCTCCATAGGGAAGGCTTCAGTGTCAGGCAGAGCTGCACTTGTGAAGACAGGGAAGGTGAGCCCATTCCTTACTAGCTCTTTAGCTCCTGACCTCTAGCCTTGAGTCATGCAAAGTCTGAGGGTTCTTTCTTGCCATATTGATAGGTAGTTAAGGTGTCCCAATGTGTATTGGGTCATAGTTAAACTGTGGTCACTCCTTCAGAAAATCCTCCTGTGATGAGTAAGCCTAGAAATCTAGAAATGTTATGAGGAAAGACTGAGGGATCTGGGCCTGTTTAGCCTGGAAAAGAGAAGGTTGAGGGGAGACCTCCTGGCTCTCTAGAACTACCTGAAGAGAGGTTGTAGAGAGGCAGGGACTGGGCTGTTCTCCCTGGTGGAGAGTGATAGGACAAGGGGAAATGGATGGAAATTGCCCCAGGGGAGGTTCAGGCTAGACATTAAGAGGAATTTCTTTGCTGCAAGGGTTGTGAGCCATTGGAACAGGCTGCCCAGGGAGGTGCTGGAGTCCCCATCCCTGGAGGGGTTTAAGAGACAGGTAGATGTTGCATTGGGAGGCATCATTTAGCAGGTTGCTAGGGCTAGGACAAAGGCTGCACTGATGAGCTTCAAGGTCTCTTCCAGCTGGAACTGTTCTATGATTCTAGGATTCTATGATAAATCATTCTTAGGGTGTCATCGATGCTTAATACACTTGATTAGCTCAGATGAACTATCATTTGTAGCACCTTTGGCCATATGAAAAAGAAAATGCTACATTTCCCTTGCCTTCATCTGCATCTTATGACAGAATGGCCTCTTCCTGCCTCAGTGTGGCTGAGCTGGTACGGCTTCATCTTTGCAGGACACCACTGCAGCTGCTAGGCTTATGAGATATCCATTGAAGGCCACTGCTCCTTCAGTGACTTGAGTGGGCATCAGGTCAGTGCTTCCTGAGGATGCTCACTTACAGAAGGTCATGGCAGTCTATGGGTTTTATCAGAGAGCTTTTCAGCTGAGAATTTCTTGGATTTGTGGTACGTGAATGTAAACTCATTTCTGAAGCTATACCAGTAGGTAACCACCTAAAGAACCAATATAATTTAGATCCCAAGTAGAACAGCAGCTCACTACCCAAGGTGATAAAAGCTTCTGCTGACATGCTGGCTTTGTGGCAAAAGAGAATTAAAGACTATGCAGTTTTGTGCAAAGGGGTGAGATTCCTCTAATCCTTTTATCTCAGAATGAGATCTCATCCTCCAACACCACACAGATGATTGAATCAGATACAGCTCAAAAGGAGTTTTAACTCTGTGCTGGGTAAAAAGAAACTCTAAGAGGTTTTCAAAGACATGCTCTGAGTGTATGCACACCAAATCAACAACTGGTCACCTACAGCTCCAGCAGAAAAACCAGCACTGAGCTTTGCACACCTGTTGTCCTTGTTGCAAACCCCATGAAAACAAACCCTCAGTGTAAACAGCAGGTACACAGAACACTACACATACTTTCTGAGGTGCAGTCAGCTCTTTATTCCAGCCTAGTGAAATACTTCAGCCAGCATCTCATCAGGTTTGTGCTTGTGAGGCTTTGATGTGCTAGACTAGAAGAGAAGCTCACCTATCTACTACTGTAGTAAATTGATCCACAGTTAGAAATGAATATATGGTAGTTCTTAAGATGCTATGGACTCAGCCACCTTCCCTCACCTCACTCTCTGATTCTCAAGGCCTAATATAAAGCATAGTGAGCTTACTGTAAGGGAAGTGTTTTCTTTGGGCTGTAGACATGCAAGTATACAAGTGTGCTCTCCAAAGAGACTATGCTGTTAGCTACCTGAGAGTGAAGAGATGGAAAGATATGTTTTTAAGGGAGTCTGTAGGAGAGCATTGTGAAGGATGGACATAACTCACTTGAGCAAGATCATTTCTCTATTTCCATGCTCCAGAAGAAACAGAGCATTCCTCAGTGCATGAGCTGACTAGGAAAACAATTCCAATAAAGCTGTCATTCATCCTGGATTGCATTAGTTAGAAAGGATGGATGTTTACCTATAACAAGAAGGATGCTCCCTACTGTTATCCTCTTGCTCTTCAAAAACCCGTGTTTAGTTGCATCTTTTAATGGCTAAGCAAGAGGTGCTGTCACTCTAGAGCTATTCAAAGCCCTGATCTGCCCATTCAGACATTAGGCATGGCAGTGCACACAACCTGTAAGCTACAATTTGATGCATCCTTTGCTCCAAGGATGCTGGACTCTATTCTCTAGCACACAAATGCCTTCTCTTTTGTCTTTAGATATCTACTGAGAAATTGCTTTCAGATCTTGGGTATGAAAGGGAAAGGAAGAGAATCCAAACACACTGCATAAATAAATCTTTTGTGAGGACAGTGGTGCACACACTATTTAATAGTAACAGAAGGTCTGATCTTACACAGTGTGAAATGAAATCTGTTGAGGCAATTTTTGTCTGGGGAAAATAAGGACCACAATTATTTCATAGGCAAAGTGTCTCCAGCTAAGCAAAACACTTGAGCATGTTCTAAAATTTAAGCACATGAATAGATCCATAGCCCTTCCACTCACTGTTCCTTATGTAAAACCCTGAGCTGCTTTCTCAGAGCTTTTACTTCTTGTTTCTACTAAGCAGGCAAAACTCCCAATAATTCCAGAACACACTTGAGGCATTATGCAAACTATTTATAGATGCTTTTCACAGAAATAACTTGGACAAATCTATCATGCAAAGACTTTCAGGGAGTAGAATAGGGTGCAACATTCCCTCTGCATCTTTCCCTAGGAACTGGAGGGGCAAGTCAGGCAACTTCAAAGCTCTGAAGTAGCTAGTGTGCAGCTGATGGTTGCAGGCTAGTGAAGAGAATCAGGTTTATCAGTCAAATTGTATTTGCAAAATAGAGCCTGCTTTGGAATGAAAAGAGAAGGTTCACCCACATATAATATCTTCAGAAAGTGATGGATGTATTTAGCTAGAACAAAAAGTTCTGGTTCTTTTATTTTGGCACAGAAACAATGAGACGTGGGAAGGAGAGAAAGAGCCTGAGAAACTCAAGCTCAGCTGCTGCCTGCTGAGCCCAGAGGCAAGCCTGCAGAGGTCAGTCCTGCCAAGTTCTGGAAACAGGGCTTGGTCTAAAAGTGTCTGAGAACTTAGTTATCTTCATCTTAGGTTCCTGAGGAAATGCATGCTAGGAGGTTTTGACACTCATTTTCTCATCATATCCTCAGTAAGCTTTGTAAAGTTCAAGCAGATATGATAGAGGAACAAGGCCCTTTAAGACACTAAATTCCTATAAGATTCCTGAAAATAAGCAGCCAAGGAGAGAAGACCCAGTCTATCCAAGATGCTATATTTATAGAGTTGAATGTATTTTCTCAGAGCAAAAAGCTGCACGGAAACCAACATGGAAGAAAGAGATTAAAAACATCTCAGTTAGGAGCAACTCTTGAATCCTTTTGTGGCAAAGAAGCTAACCCTGACACAAACTGGTTGGAAATCACATCCCTAGAATGGCTCTCATCTCTGCAACAGATCTTTTGATGTTATTTACCCACAGTTTCAATCCACACAATGCTATTAGTAGGGGGATGGGGATATCTGTTCTACTGAATAACATTTATTTCTTATTCTTTACATAAATCACTTGGAGGGGGGGAAGCTTCTCAACATAAGTTCTAATACACAGGGGATAGAAAAATGTGGAATGGACAACAAATGGCCTAGTTTGGTTCAAATTACTTTACACATTTCCAAATTCCTTTGCTAGATATGACTGCATTAATGACAATGAAATGTGATTTTGCAGTTTATTCCCCTAGCAGGTTCCTTGGGCAGTTATCTGCCTGAGGCTTTAGATTGTTAGATTTCTAGTCTCTAAGCCAGCATGAACTGCAAACTTGAGCTTTGGCAGCACTGGTTTGTCCAACAGCATCTCACCAGGTAGCAGCACAGCAGTCACTGTTATTTCAGACCCTGTGAACTTGGAAAGGAAAACCAAAAAACAGCCTACTAGCTGGTTTAGTTACTTTTGTTGAGATACATTCCAAGAGAACATGAAGAGAAGACTTCGGGGGGACCTAATAGTGACTTTCCAGTACTTAAAGGGAACTTCCAAGCAGGCTGCAGAGGGCCTGTTTGCAAAGGCCTGCAGGGAAAGGACAAGGGGCAATGGTTTTAAACTGGAGAGGAGGAGATTTAAATTGGACATTAGGAAGAAGTTCCTCACCACAAGGGTGGTGGAACACGGGCCCAGGTTGCCCAGGGAGGTGGTTGAGTTGCCATCCCTGGAGGCATTGCAGGGGAGGCTTGCCAGGGCTCTGGGCAAGCTTCTCTAGTTGGGGATGTCCCTGGCCACTGCAGGGGGGTTGCACTAGATGAGCTCCAGAGGTCCCTTCCAACCCTAACCATTCTATGATTCTATGATTCTATGACCTGCATAAGCATGAGAAGGGGAGCTTGGCATGTGAGAAGGCTCTATTTTGTTTCCTCAAGGAATACTGAGGATGCAAAGGACAACTGGGAGGAGATCTTAGGACAGCTAGCACATCTGGATGACCACAGCAGACAGGATCATGTGTACTTTGTCTGCTCTGTAAGCGAGGCTGATGTGTCCACAGCAAGTGAAGCATGTTCACTTTGTGCAGAAGTAGACAGTCTGTGAACTGAAGTAGGGAGCTGCTCTTGTGTTTGGATGTAGAGGGCTGACATGGAAGGAGTCCAAACTGCCTTCTTTTCACCCAGCTCCCACTCAGGCAGATTAATAGTTTATCTCTTGGTTTCACTTTTAGTTCCACACCATGAGGAATACAATGAAGTGGAAATCCTAGTTAAAAAAAAAAGCCATCTGATATCTGCTCACTTAACTTGAAAATACTTGCTCCCATTGCAAGTCTGAGTTTTGTGCTACAGTGTGTGCCTTCAGACCTGAGCTGGCATTCCATGTCCTCAGCTATAGCATAGAATCCTAGAATCCTAGACTGGTT
>VWZO01013895.1:750-15783 GCA_013396975.1 Bucco capensis | reverse complement strand
TGAGTTTAATGCTCCCTCTGCTGTCGGCACAGTTATCGCACCAGGGGCCACAGGAGACCACAACGGATTTTCAGACTGTGCCTGTGTAAAAAAAAAAAAAAAATGCAAGGACAAGAAAACAACCCAAAAACAGTCAGTGGGAGAATAATCTCTGGAAACAGTTATTGTTGGATTTTAATTCTCCCCATGCAGTAACTAAACATCCTAAGAAGAAGACAGCAAGTGTCACTGAGTCACCTCCTCCCACTCTCCTTTCCTGGTCATTCCTCTGTTGTAGTGGAAATAAATTAACTGACCATTTTAAAACTGCTGTGTTTCCCTTCTGGACCTTCCATTCTCTTTGACTTTACTGGACTCTAAGCTTCTAGTCAGATGTCTATAAGGATGCGTTTTTGCTTCACCTCAAATTTGTTTATGCAGCAAAGGGATGGAGGAATTTTTTAGAACAAACGCCAGTTTTAAAGCATGGGTATGCCCATGGTAAACCAGCACCTGGGAGATGTGTGTAGGACATTTAGAACTTCTGCTGGGAGGTGGTGGTTACTCCTGGCAGGAATTCCATGAGCCCTGGGAACATCAGGGCAGGTTATAAACTGCAATGTTGACAAATCACCAGAAGTTCCCTTTCTTTTTCAAGCTCAGCTGTTCTGTTGGTGCCTGCTAGTCAGTGACATGCACCACTGATGACATATGTGACTACATTATTACCCTTTGACATTGGCTGAGACACCGAAGTATAGAACTCAGGGCTGAACCCAACAAGTATCATTATTTCTGCGCAGTTCACAATTGCTGCTGTTCTAAGATAAGTAAGCTTCAGCCTGAGCACGCTACCTACAGAATGAACAAGCATAGAAATCGTCTATTACCGCAATACCAAAGTTTAAAAGTAATTTTGGCTTTGACTTACTGCAACTGTAAGAAGGAAGCCAGAGGCACCAAGTTTGCATGACTCAATTGCTGTTATATATAAGCCTTATTGCAGAGCTCAGAACTGAATGCTCATTTGGAGGAAGGCTGGCCTCCTAATCCGTGGGAATATCCTACAATAAGGATGCATTTCCAACATTGTCCAGACACTGAGAACTGCTGCTTACTCAAGGTTGATCACCAAGCCATGCTGTCTCCCAAAGCAGATGCAAAAAAATCTGTTTGGTTGTTCTACATCCAGCAAGTTAATCTTGTTTATGAAATTCAGCATTTCAATATACATCTTACTCTTACATCCACAAGATAAAATTACCTCTTACTGCAGCAGTGAATTTTAATAAATGTAATATGGAAACATCAGATATCACTGGGAGTGGGAACCCTTTGTGCCTGGTGCTATGCATATAAGGAAAGGAAACTTTCATATTGCTTTTCAGTGAAAAATAAGCTTCCAGTTACTCTTATGACAAGTACAGATGTGCACGTGTAGAAGTAGACAACATCAGCAGAAAAGCATTAACAGTAACAGGAAATGTTCTGTAAACGCAGTAGTATTAAGAGGAAGACCAAGTAAAGGAGGCAGTTGCAGAGAAGCAGAGCTACCCATAGTTCAGTATCTTCAACAAGAAGTCATCTGTTAATAAAGAAGTTATCCATGACCAAGTGGCTGTCACAGTTAATACTCATAATAAAAGGTTAAGACCTCAGCCTGCAATAGGGAAAGGGTAAGCTGGAACACACTGAGACTAATAGATTTGTCCTGGCTCATAAATCTCAGAGCAATTGCCAATCATCTCTGAGACTCCATGGGAAATAAAGGAGGGAAAGTTTTGGTAACACAGAAAAGGCATGCTTGGAGAAATTGGAAAAGAAGAAAAAGGTGTTGTAGAAGAGCCACTTGAAGTCCAGTTCCTAGAAAAAGAATTTAATACATTATTTACCAATTTTTTTTTAAGGACCCTGAACAGACAAGAATATAATCAAAAGCCTACACCATTTTGGCACAGGTAGATCTGTTGAATAAATCTGATCACCTTGCATGTGACTGAAAATTAGCCTCAAGGTGGAAGTGGGGCCACAGAGGTGTCAGCAGTGATACACCATTCTAGAGTGACAAGCATTTAGTGGGAAGAAAAACAAGAGAGTAGCCCGAGAGACATAGACCTGGTAAGACCTCAGCTGTAGCTATGTGACAAGTTTTGAGCTTCACTCTTTAAGATATGAACAAACTGGCTAGCCCAGAAGAGAGTAAAAAACAGAGATGCAGAAAAAATTGCCAGAAAGGAAACATGAGAAGTTGTTTAATACAGAGCAGAAATGGCAGGAGTGTGTCAGATACATCATCAAGCTGCTGAAAAGAGCAGAAGTACAGTTTATTTTCCCATCCATCATAAGTTGTATGAAAATAGTCAGATTGCAGGAAGGAAAATTCAGAATGGGGGTATAACGTGGACTTAAGAAAAGGCCAGATTTTCATAAGAAATGATGTAGGAATTATCGAGCCTTTCTTGGAGCAGAGGAGTGAGCCAATGACTCATGAGCTTCAACAAGACCAAGTACAGGGTCCTACACCTGGGTTGGAAAAATCCACACTATCAATACAGGCTAGGGGATGAGATGATGGAGAGCAGCCCTGAAGAAAAGGACTTGGGGTGCTGGTGGATGAGAAGCTGGACATGAGCAAACAGTGCACGCTGGCAGCCCAGAAGGCCAATGGCATCCTGGGCTGCAGCAAGAGAAGCGTGGCCAGCATGTCCAGAGAGGTGATTCTGCCACTTTGCTCTGCTCTGGTGAGACCTCATCTGGAATACTGTGTCCAGTTCTGGAGCCCTCAATACAGAAAGGAATGGACGTGATGGAGCAGGTCCAGAGGAGGCCACGAGAATGCTCAGGGGCTGGAACAGCTCTCCTACAAAGACAGGCTGAGGGAGCTGGGATTGTTCAGCCTGTAGAAGAGAAGGCTTCGGGAGGACATATTAGTAACCTTCCAGTACCTAAAGGGAACTTACAAGAAGGCTGGAGAGGGCCTGTTTACAAAGGCCTGTAGTGAAAGGACAAGGGGCAATGGTTTTAAATTGGAGATGAGTAGATTTAGACTTGATATTAGGAAAAAGTTCCTTACCATGAGGGTGGTGGAACAGGTTGCCCAGGGAGGTGGTTGAGTTCCCATCCCTGGAGGCATTCAAGGTGAGGCTTGCCAGGGCTCTGGGCAACCTGATCTAGTTGGGGATGTCCCTGCCCACTGCAGGGGGGTTGGACTAGATGAGCTCCAGAGGTCCCTTCCAACCCAAACCATTCTATGATTCTATGACTATAGTATGGGATATACACATTCTGGGCAGTTGTTTTCAAAGATCATATTATCCTAACATTCCCTGAGGTGGCTTGGAATAGAAATGCTTGATATGAAAATGGAAACATTATTTAAAGTATGACATCATGTATTAAAAAGAAAACAAAATGTATGAAATACTACTTGGAAAAGGTCAACGCTTGAAACTGAAAGAACTGGGGTGGGGACTATATAATCTTTCTGACATCACTTATAACACAATCTTTAATAATACCACAAATAATTTTCTTCCAAAATCCTCTGCTGCCTGAGTTGTGTGATTACCAAGAAACTGCTTAACTCTACCTCATTTCTGTCCTCTGGGGGGAATTTATTACGAGGGTAACAGACTTAGCTGTAAGAGCAATAATACAGACGGACAGTAATTGAGAATAAGGCCCTGGAGACCTCCATGATGTGGGCTTTACCTCTCCTTGATCCTGATATTTAAGAACAAATACAAGTTATTTAACTACCACCAGCCAAATCTCCCTGTAATATCTCCCTGCAAACACACAACCAGGCTGTTGTCAAAAGGGTGTGGAAGGCCTAGGATCTGTTTTGTTCATCAGTAACTTCCTTGAGCAGTCATGCTCTCCTTGCATTCAGATAATTCTCCATCCATAAGCCAAATACAAGAGGACTTTTCCAACCCACTCCGAACCGTGAAGCCGGACAGGCCTTTAAAAATATCAATAAAAGTTGAATGTGCTTGAATGGCAGCCACACAAGGTCACTGTTTTTGAAAAGACCTGGTAAAAATCAGACGGTGGTTGATAGGATCACAAATGCAAGCCTTTACTGTGTTATTCAAAGGATTCTGCTGATCAATGACCTTGGATTCCTACTGAGGACACTGGGCAGAGTGGTCTCTGCCAAAGCCCTCCGGGACTGCAGTACACACATGCTTGCAATACTTGAGGGTTTCTGCAAAAGGAGGAAATATAGAGCTGCCTGTTTCCACCTCCAGCACCCCAGTGAAGGTGCCATCCTGCAGCATTGCATTCTCACATCACCTTCCTCTTCTCTGCCTCTGGTTTTGTGCATAAATACCTGGACACCATTACCTCAAAGAGGCACAAAGAAATAATTCCTAGACTGTAAAGTCTCTCCATATGAATCACTGTGAACTTTTGCCTAAGAACCACAGTCATATTTTCAGCTGAGGTATTTTGAAGCCTGGGACTGCAAAAAAACCTGAACCTAGGCAAAGCAATAAAGTTCTGTTGAGTATGCCAATTATATCCCACTGCTTCAGATGAGATTTTTAAGGCCATGGAATTTTTAATTCATGTGTTTTAGGGAAAAAAAGGTAGAAGGTTTTAATCTAGACTTGATGTAAAAAGAAAGGGATAGAAAATTCTTGGTAACAAGTTGCTACCCTGTGAAGAGCAGAAAAAAAGAGAGGAGCACTGCAGCAGAACTTTTGGTACAGCTAATCCAGGAGTAAACGAAACATGCTCTTGAAAATATCAAAAAAACCCAAGCTCCTAAAAGGTACCCTCTGTCAGGAGCTTGCCCTGCTCTGGGTACCTCAGTGTCTGCACACTTCCCTCCTGACATGTTACGTTCATAGCCTAAACCTCTCCATGACATCTGTGGGGCAGCACCCAGCTGCCTGAATACTTGTGCTGGGCTCAGAGAGACACAGGCAGAAAAAGAAAGCATTTAATTCTAGGGCAATTGGTTTATTTTAAATACAAGAGCCACTTTCTAGATTGTAAAAATGTATTTGCACCTTCCTGTTCTGCTGCAATTGTCTCATTTAGGCTCCCTAGCACTGCCTTGCATTTGCAAGCAGGTCTCACTTCCTCCTGGACACCAAACACAATCCTTGGCCTCACACCTCGGAAAGAAGCAGGACAACATAGAACAGATGTTGAATTCAAATTACAGATTGATAACAACATTCCCAGGCTCCAACTCTCAGAGTTAGCAATAGGAAGAACAGTAAGGCAAGACAGGAAAACCACATTTCAATGTAGCTCCTCCTAGAGACTGCCATATAGACTATTTTGAGAGCAAGGGCATCAATATGCAGAGCTGATCAACACTCCTGCCTCCTCTCAGCACTGATGACTTCACCTGAGCAAGCACAGGTGCCCACAGCTGAGCTAGTCAGGCTGGTGCTCTCTGATCACTGGGGAGAAACAGAGAGAGGACCTAACTCCTTCAGCCTGGACATGTGATAAAGCATTGGGAGAGTTTGACCTCAGAAGTAACTCTACCTCAGTTGCCTATAAAGAAGTGTGAGTGTTTTGCTTTTCTAAAGTAAAGATGAACTTGTTCTTTGCTGTCTGCATGTTGGACTAAGAAGTCGCTACTCCAGGACTGCTCACTAGTCCGTGTTGAAATATCACAGCAGAAACAATCTTTGAAGCTTATGAGAAACCTGCCATCCCCCGGGCATCCCATGCTTGCTCTCCTGCCCACTGACTGCCTCCAGGGACAGGGAGGACCTGCCACAGCCTGGCAACCTTACATGCACTCTGAGGAATGGAGAAGCGTGCACTTGACTCCACACAGAGCAAGAGGAACCTTAAGCCTCATCTCTCACTTCTGTGCCCCCACATCAAACACTGCAGCTGCCACGAGATGCCCTCATTCACATCACCCCCAGGACTTAGCCTTTCCCACTGATGAGCTTTGGGCAGTTCCTGATTGGCACAAACCAACAGACCGCTTTGGAGAAACCAGTGTCTCTTGCATCATCTATACAAAAGGGCTGGATGCCTGCTTTAGGCAGTGGAGATAACCTGCTTAAGCAGCACAACTACATGTTAGTGACCAGGTGGAGGTCTGGCTCTGGTGTCATCTGTAACACCTTGCGATCTGTGTGCTCAACCCCTGCCACACCAGTCCCAGAGAGGCAAGTGATGTGCTCAGAATCCCTGGATAGCAGGCTGCTGCAGCCACAGGGTACAACACGGGGAGAGGCACTGAGCCGCCTCACAGCAGGGTTCTGCTCCCATCCCCAGTGTCGATGTTCCCTTTGAACAGGCTCTGGTATTCAGTGACACAGTGAGCTCACCCAGCAGAGAAGCCACACCAGGAAAATAGCAAGTGAGCTCATAGAGGGAGGTTCAACTGGGTCATCATAGGATTGCTGCTGAATGCAGATGGGGTTAAAAAGGCAGGGGAGGAATGAAGAGGAGGCCAGACCAGGTCAGCTCTCCACCCTTGCTGTAGATCTTTACCTGTCATAGCCTAAACATCCTCCACGCTGCAATAAATATTGCTATGCCTGCTGAAGTGATAGCAAAAGCTTACAGACCGCCAGAGATCAGCAGGAGCTGTGTGCCTGTGACACTTGTGTATGTGCTGCTTTCTTCTGCAGCCCCCACAGACAAGTGCCTGCCTCCCCACATCCACTAGTGCTTCAGAGGGTGTCAGTACTGCTCCTGCCACAGCAGCTCTCTGTTGTCCATCCCAAGTTCCCACAGACAGTGTTCCTTTGACACTGCTCCTGATGGAGGGAAACTTTGCAGCTGAAAGGCATTTTCTCAGCATGCTCTGACCAGAAATAATGAATGTGACATTTCATGATCTCCAGTGAAAGAGGAAAGTCTTTAGATGGGAAACAGGCCTGAGATCAAAATTAGTGTTACAGGAACAGCTTTCAGATCTGGCTTGCTCTTTTCTGGAGCGATACATTTAACTCCTTCAACTGAAGAAATTACGTTCCTATTGCTAGAGCTTAAGCCTAGCAGACAGAGAAGAAAATAAGCCATCACTGAAGAATTTATAGATTTATGTATTTTATTAATTTATAAATAAATTTATCACCTTGAGAATAAAACGTGGAAGCTATCAAGGAAAACAACATCATAAATAAAGGAAAAAGATTACAACAGAGGGAAAAATTGTGTCCTACATTGTAATGATCAGTGCTTCAATTCTACTCCTTGGAAGTATTCTGATAACACAACTGAGGAAGTTACACATTACATGGCAGAGAGAGAAAACTGCTACTCCCCATAGAACAGATTAAGACATTTTAGGTATAGAGGTTCTATCAGAGGCCAAGTTATAATCTTATTTGTTAAAACAAAACTACGGGGTTTTTTAAGGATTTCAGCTGCACAGTCTTTAAAGCCATAAGAAACTGAAGGACATCTACCCTTTGAGTTGTATCCCACCTGAATAGAGGGACAATGACAAACCATGACCCAAAACTGTTTGCTACTGTTTGTGCCTTCCCTGGCAGGTTTTGAACTATTCCTGACAGCTGCCTGTTGCATCCAAGTCTGACAATGCTAATGCTGCATTTCTCCATAGGGGTAGATGTGTGCACCCTGGGCACAGCCGAGGTGCTGGGAGCTGCACTGTTACAATAAGCAATGCAAGAACAGACAAGGTCCCCATGACCCAGAGCAAGGCAAAGGTTGTTAGTCAGCACCATCATTATTTTCAAACAAAGGACCAACGACACAGATTGATTTTGATGATTTGATAGGTGGTGTGTGTCAGAGAGGATCAAGGTGCATGGCGGTTAAAGCATGAATCCTCTGAGATGAGAAAAAAGCAGCAGAAGCCTGCATAAGGCTCTCTACTTGGTGGTAAGAAAATATTCCATCCCAGCACAGGGAGGGAAAGGCCTGCGCACAGCAACTCAAATCAAACTCCCCAAATACTTCCCTCTCATGAGAAAAGGAAAAGAGGCTTTCCAGCTCTCTACGCACTAACCACAGGCAAACACTGGATCCTCCGCACTGAAAGAGTAAAAGCTAATTCCGTACCACAGAGATTAATACTGAGATTCATTTGCTCCAGGGACTGGAAAAAAATTGAGTTCTTGAGCTGCCAGGGCACATACTCTGACTGCAGAGGTAGCATCTGAGCTCAGGAGTGGCTTTGTCCCCAGAAGGCAGCAGAAGAGGTAAGGGAGGAGGAGAATCAGTCAAGTGTCTCTAACAGAATTGCATAAATCAGGGACACACACAGAGCACTAATCAGTGTTAACTGATTAGTGTTAACACAGGGACTACAGGCATTCCTGCTTGTGTACTTCTGATCCTAGAGTCACAGAAGAGTCATTTCCAGAGATCCACATCTTGTCCAGCAAAAAGCCACTCCATTCTTTGCAGCCAGCTTCATTCCCTATGGTACAAAATCACTGCCTTTCAGCTGAGTGCAGGGTCTAAGAGCTGCTGCTTTGCACAAGACCCAGTATATGACACTCAACCAGTCCCTCTGACCGGCCTTGCTGGTCACCACCAGCACCTCCCCCTGTCTTGCTGAAAAGCTGAAAGAATAAGAACAATCCTATTCATAGCCATCTCAGAGGAAGGGATGAGATCCACTGCCTGCAGAGCCTCCGAGCCTAGTGCAAAGCCCACTGAGGGAAAACAGTGAAACAGAAGAGCCCTTCTCAAGAAAAACTGAGCACAGTTGAAGCTGTGGGCCAGCCTGGCTCTCCACACAACCCGTCTGCAGGTAAACCAGCAGCCTGCCAGACCAGGAGTGCCAAGATGAGGTCAGTTTCCCATGTGACGCCCATGCAAATGATTTAATGAGGTGATATGTGTATCTGAAATGATTTAATGAGGTGATATGTGTATCTGAAATAATCTGTGCTTGGTTGCAAACTAACAACCTCTCAGCCCAGAAGACATGGGTGGAGCAGCTCTTGACCTGGAGATGGAGCCTAGAGAACACTGGATCATGGTCACAAGAGAGGTAGCACTCCCCATATACCCCATATCAGACTGGAGTGGTCCTGCCTTGGAGACACAGAAAGAGTAGTGCATGAGTGCAAGCCTATAAGGCTGAGATATAAAAAAACTTGCTGGGCATCTCTGGGTGGAGCTCTGTGATGAAGTTCTCCAACCACTCAAGTGAAAAATGCAGCTGAAATTATACTATTCTGTTCTCTAACTCGCACTGTGGGCAGCAATCCTCAGTTTCTTTCCCCTTCCATGTGTTGCTTGGGGCTGGTGGTCTTTATCTGAGAGTTTCCTGTCCTTAGTGCTCTAACATGGACAGCAGACCACCTGTCCTGCTACAGCAGCAAGTTCCACTTCTGAGATGTAGCAGGTCCTACCTCAAAACTGACAACATTACAGAGTATGGGACTGTTAATCAGAGATACGGTGGAAGATGCCCTGTTCTATCCTACCTCCAACAGTGATGGGGCAGGCAACATCCAGCTTGGTGCGCACCAGACAGCACAGAGCACTGGCCACTGTGATCACAATAAGCTGGGAGCAATGATTTCCACCATATCTCATCCCTCTTACTTCCAGCACAGCCAGCAAGATGCACATCAGAAGAATTTGCCATTGTCCCGTCCTTGAGCTGAGTTACAATCCCATGATAATGTCTCTAGCCAGTACTGAGAAAGCTTTGTCCCTCACCAGAGATCCATACTCAGTAAGTTGTGCTTGCCAAAAGCAGGGGAGGGAGCAGGAGTGAGGGAGTCCAGCAAACCTTGGGGCAATGTAGGAGCTGGGTACAGGGGCACACTGACTCTGTTTCATTTGAAAATCATTTTCCAGAAGAGACCCATAGATAATTTAAACATGATTCATTTTTGGAAATACCTGAAGTCCTATTCTTCATTCTGTAACAGACTGGGGTTCAATTCCCATCTGTTTGGTGACAGTTATCACTGTGATAATCAGCAGTTCACAGTGCAATGAGGCAAGTCATAGGCTCTAAATCTTGCTATTGAGAGCGATTATTTGGCCTTGGGTAATGAATTAGTCCTATTATACAGCAGCTGGCAAAGGAGAAGTAAATCTGCTACTCAGGCAGTACATTACATGGGCAGGGCTGGAACTGCTCAGCCATGTGCTACATACAACCCTCAGCAGGATTTTTGAACTGATTTCTGCAGACTGTACACACATTTCTCTGGGACTGAAAGATACACTACATTTATCAGTCCAGTTTCTGGTTATTCCTTTCTGAGCTAAGCACTCCTCTTCTGTGCAATTTCCACTTGATGCTTTGCTGTACCAGTATCAAAATCAAAATGTATTAATTAATTAATTGTCATGCACTAGCTTGTCATTGTAGGTCTGGCTTTGAGGCTTTGTGGCATATGGCTCAAGGAGGAGTACATGGGCACACAGCAACTGCAGAGTTTTGCTTTGGAAACATGAATAAAGTGCTAAAAGTGAATTAGAAAGGATCAAGAAGACAAAGCAGCCAGTAAATTTAAAGAACATTCTGAAAGTGCCTGTAGATTACCAAAGGGAAAAATAAAATGCAGAATGACGAATACACTCAGTAGCAATGTTACGGCCATGACAGCATAAGCATAAGTGTCAGGTACTCTGGGAAGTGCTGGTATCTTCTGTTCCACCAACCATCACAAGCATGCTTATGGAAACATAAACTCCTTTCTGTGAAGACGTTCAGAAGAAATGAAGCAATCAAAGAGTGAGAAAACTACTGTGCTATCAAAAAAATGACAAGTCAGAGAGCAAGAAGAAGAAACAAAAGAGTTAGTCTTCCTCAAGTTGAAAGTCAATCACAAAGGCCTGACGATGCCACTCCTCAAGAAATGCAAGAAAAGGAGAGTGTGAAGTGTGCTGTAAATATGTGCAAGTTATACATACCTTTTTACATGGGGCAAAAGCCTGAAGAGCTTCAGCAGATCTTCAATGAACAGCAAACAGATTAGGCTGGTGATAATAACCAGAATCCTGCACATACTTTTCATGTCCCAAACAACATCCACCAGTTCATATATCCTTAGTGCATGTATATATACATATACATACAAAGAGAGAGAGAGAGAGACTATGGTATGGCAAGTATGTAAGGGGCTCTTGCTGGCCCAGCCCTCACCCTTTCTGCACAGGCTCAGCCTCTCTGCCTGCATTGCAGACATGGTGGAAATCTAGAGAGCTGATAGCCCAGGTTTCTTGCCACATACCAACCATTTACAGGAGGTCCTTTTAAAAGGTAATGTTTTACACAGAGGCATGACATAAAAAATTCCAACTAAGCTAAAGCATTCTTGTATTTTTCAAGACAAACACTTGTTGAAGCACCCTGTTCTTGAAACACAGTGGCTGACCAAACTGTTTGCCTTGATTTTATGCTGTTCTGCGCTCTAAGTGGATCACACCACATGAAATACAGCCAATGACACTTCAAACTGATGTAAACTGATGACAGCATGCAAAGCACAGACTGGAGACCACCAAGTCTGTTAAGCTTCTTTTAGCTTTCCCCAGGTCCTCCATTTCTGTCTCCAAGTGCAGAGCTGTGCATGGTTACTGGAAAAGGGCACAGCAGGCTGCAGCCATCACAATATGGCCCAAGCTTTTAGTAAGCTTCCAGCAAATATGCTGTGTGTGCACAGTAAGGCACATCTCAGAAGCACTGGATTTTGAAAAAGCTGCAGAGAACAAGTGCTCCCTGAAAGTGTCTGAATCAAACACAGAAACGTAGATGCCTTATGTCAAATATTCCAAGACACAAGTTAGCAGTGCTGCCTGCCACGCTCAGCGGGCTGGCTCCCTATGCTCTGACAACAGTGCCAACAGGAGGAACACACGCAACGTGAGAAACACCACACATTCTGCCCTGAGTAGTAGCCTGGCCACAGCGAAAACAACTGGAACAGTCCCAAGTATTTCCAAAGACAGATACTATCTGCAATGCTGCAGCACCACATACTTGCTTCTATTATTGTCAGACTTCTCCAAAATAGAAGAATGTCCCATCTTTGGGATTGAACTTTGTGTCAGTAGTCAGTGAAATAATGAAACCAAGTCCTGAGTACATACTCAGACATTTCAGAATCTGGTAAAGCAGAAGCAGGGTGCATTACTGGTAATAATGTGCTCCACAGGGCATAAGAAACCATGGAAGGTAAGGAAACATGGAGAATAAAACAAAGATTTGATTGGTTATTTAAATTCAGAGCACAGAACAATCAGGGAATGTAGGGAACTAAGTGATCTTCAAGTGAGTCTTTAAATGACCTCATTTTTCATCTTTGCTGCCTATCTACCCTTAACACGCAGGTGGATGGCAACACATTTAATCTTTATCATCTACAAGGCAGACATCTGCAATGAGACCATTTCTAGACTCTCTTCGTGATCCATGGGCAGAAAGAGGTCCTTACAGATTAAAGCTCCCATTAAATTTTTTCATCTTTTAGCTAAGGATGAAGAAAAACAGCTTTAAAAGTTCTATCCTGTCTAATTTCTGCAAGGCCACTTATGTCGTTGTTCTCACCTGCTACTGGCGCAGTATCCATGAGCTGCTGCAACACCCCAACTTGCACAGAGGACAGAAGACACATCCATCGGTAAGACTCCTCCTTTCATAAATTTTGGGTATTTATCATTCTGTTCAGTTTTGTAATTCTATCTATAACTTCAACAGTCCAAGACAATTAGCACCAGATACACAAAGCACTGTTATGAGTGAGGGATTGTGAACGATAGTATCACAGCTCATAATATTTTCACGAGACTTTAAAACCCCTCAGAAACCTTGATCAAAAAGTGATCTTCTGGCAGCAAAATGTAATTCTGTCACCCTTTAAATACAAAAAAAGGGATTATTTCATTTCCCAAAAATGAAAACGGTCAGAAGACTAAAAGTTTCAAGTCTGAAAAGATACATTTACAGGAAGTTTCAAATATAAAAACAGGATGCTTTGAAACTAAACCACAAAGGAATATCACACTATTCTCATTGTCACTCATATCTCACAACTGCCCCACTTTGGACAAAGGTTTGCTGTTGAATCACACAAAGCAGACCAGCTTCAGCAGCTGCAATCTACAGCCTTGCAGATCTCCCCCTTTGCCTTCCTTGGTCATCACCACAGTGAGTCATCCCTGCACCAGAAGAACCCTTCTGCTCTTGGAGGAGATGTTGTCCCCTCTTTGGCCACAGGTGCTGCTCCTCCCCAGCACCATCTCTCAGTGGCAGCAGAAAAGGCAGAACACTCAAAGCAGTGCCACAGGCATCCCTATGCAGGGCCAGCAGGAGATGGGAGCACTAGTTCCAGCCTGGCAAATGTTCACCCAAATAGCTTAACTGCTAAGCTTGTAGCATCAGTAACTGAGCACCACACAGCTTTCCTAAGCGCAACGCCATACTCACTCTCTAGTTACTTAAAAACTCTAAAAGGCTTCAGCATCCACAGCCTTAGGACACTGGATTAAAGACCAGACTCCTCTCCCACCATATAAAACTATATATTGGAGTATTACTTGTTCCATGGAGTATCCTTAGGGAAAAGCAGTGGTAGCAGCTGCATTTGTACCCAAGATTGTCACACACACACCCAGTCCTTGTTGCTCTCCATGACTTTTTACATTGAGCTGATTTTTGAGTGGGGAGATGGAGAACCAAGAGAGTGTGAGATAACAAACTCAGAGCCTGTAGAAGAACCCGCTAAGAAAGCAAAGCATCACTTTTGCACATGCAGGAATTCCCACCACAACACACAAAGAACCCAGGCCTCAGAAATTCACAGCCAACCAGGTACCATCTAAACACAACCTCATTCTTTGTACAGTCATCAGGATAAGCTTTGCTGCAATAGGTACCAACCTCTCCTCTCTTCCAAGTGTGTCCTGGCAGCAGAGAGCAGCTCCAGCAGCTACTCATGCAGCCCTGGCTGTGGCAGCACACAGCACAGACTGGATACATTAATGCTCATTTCAAGCACAGACTACGTATTTTCTGAAAAAAATATTTTGGGTGTTTTCTTACTCAAAATATGCTCCAACACTAACAAGAAGAAAGATAACTATAAACCGTATTCCTTTCTCTCTCTAAAAAAAGGGGCCTTCATCATAATACTCACAGAATCATAGAATGGTTTGGGTTGGAAGGGACCTCTGGAGGTCATCTACTCCAAACCCCCCGCAGTGGGCAGGGACATCCCCAACTAGATCAGGTTGCTCAGAGCCCTGGCAAGCCTCGCCTTGAATGCCTCCAGGGATGGGAACTCAACCACCTCCCTGGGCAACCTGGTCCAGTGTTCCACCACCCTCGTGGTGAGGAACTTCTTTCCAATATCCAGTCTAAATCTACTCATCTCCAATTTAAAACCATTGCCCCTTGTCCTTTCACTACAAACCTTTGAAAACAGGCCATCTCCAGCCTTCTTAGAATCATAGAATCATAGAATCATAGAATGGGCAGGTTGGAAGGGACCCTAAAGATCATCTAGTTCCAACCTCCCCACACTAAGCAGGGATGCCAATCACTAGACCAGGTCACCCAGGGCCGCATCCAGCCTGGCCTTGAACACTGCCAGGGATGGAGCAGCCACAACCTCTCTGGGCAACCTGTGCCAGTGCCTAGCTACCCTACGGGTAAAGAACTTGCTCATAATCTCCAATCTAAATTTCCCCTCCTTCACCTTATAACCATTCCCCCTTGTCCTATCACAGTCTGACTGCTTAAAAAGTCTCTCCCCTTCTGTCTTATAATCCCCCTTTGGGTACTGAAAAACTGCTATAAGATCCCCTCAAAGCCTTCTCTTTTCCAGGCTGAACAATCCCAACTGTCTCAGCCTGTCTTCATAGGGGAGGTTCTCCAGTCCTTTAATCATCTTTGTGGCCTCCTCTGGACTCGTTCCAACAGGTCCACATCTTTTTTATACTGAGGACCCCAGAATTGGATGCAGTACTCCAGATGGAGCCTCACGAGGGCAGAGTAGAGAGGCAGAATCACCTGTTCTTCACATACAGTGGGAGGCCCCTCACTCTCCCCACACTTGCCTGGGGCTACCAAGTCCTGGTCATTGGAGGAAGATTGACTACCAGTAAAGACTGAGACAA
>VWZO01013892.1:7831-40893 GCA_013396975.1 Bucco capensis | reverse complement strand
GGTCCAGAGGAGGGCCACGAAAATGATCAGGGAGCTGGAACATCTTTCCTATGAAGACATGATTGTTCAGCTGGGATTGTTCAGCCTGGAGAAGAGAAGACTTCGGGGGGATCTACTAGTGACTTTCCAGTACCTAAAGGGAACTTACAAGAAGGCTGGAGAGGACCTATTTACAGAGGCCTGGAGTGAAAGGACAAGGGGCAATGGTTTTAAATTGGGGATGAGTCGATTTAGACTTAGTATTAGGAAAAAGTTCCTCAGCACAAGGGTGGTGGAACACTGGAACAGGTTGCCCAGGGAGGTGGTTGAGGCCCCATCCCTGGAGGCATTCAAGGCAAGGCTTGACAGGGCTCTGGGCAAGCTGATCTAGTTGGGGATGTCCCTGCCCACTGCAGGGGAGTTGGACTAGATGACCTCCAGAGGTCCCTTCCAACCCAAACCATTCTATGGTTCTGTGATTCTGTGAAAATCTATCTGAGCCTGTCTTAATTTCCTTATTCCTCAATTTTCTGTCTTAATTTCTTAATAATCTACTGCCATGCTTTGCTGTGAGTGACTGATTGGAAAAAACAGTTTTCCACAAAATGGCTTGCCTTCTCCTTTTGGATATTGTGTCTCACACGCAAGAATTTGGTTCATTTGATAGTTTATTATTCTTTTTCATCTCCTGTATTTCAGAGAAAAAATAAATTGGGGTATTTAGAGGTAAGCAGCTTTTTGGAAGTGTCTGAGATGCTGGATCATGACTTAGCTGTCCTCAGGCAAGACTGGAGATAAGTTTCTTGCACTTCTAAATTGGAGTTTAGCATCCCAGGACTGCTTCATTATATGGTCCTTTCTCGGATGGAATAAACAATGAAAATAATTTTTTTCAGGTTTATTTTCAACAGGATCACTTCTCTGTTTCCATTTCTGTAAGGGCTAGCACTGGAACTCTGGGTGGGGGAGAAAGCGCAGAGGGGCCGTGCTGCTGCTAAAAGGAGGTAACACAGATCTGATGCATACAGCTAATGAAATTATGAGCTAATATGTTTTGGAAGTGGTCCTGCCTGCCCACCTCCCTCATCCTCCAAAGAACCAACCTGAGGTGAAGATTATGCATTCAGGACCTCTTCCCCAAGTTTCATCTTGATGCATAAGTGATCTCTGCATAGGAAGGAGGCTGCCAGTAATATGGCACAGGTAATGATGGCTACACACTTCTTCAGTAGAGAGGCATCTGTTGCTCTGGTTATTTGAGTAGCCAGCTGCTGATTGTCTTGCTTTAAGACATAGATTACAGAGATGAGAACACATTTCAAATCCATCAGTAACAGTGGATGTCCTGACTACTACCACATTGTCTTGCTCTCTGCTTTTAGGTGGCAAGATGTTAGGTGAACCAGCTGGGTTATGCTCATTGCCTTAGCACTTGTTCCCCATAGAGTGTATCACAATCCAGTGACCAGTCTTGGTTCTGTCCCCTCACATAATATCGCTAGAAGTAAGGGTTTCTGGAAGTAAAGGCTGTGCAGCCATCTAAGCATGAGTTAATGGTAGTAATTGAATGGATGTCTTATGTTTTATGGCATTAAACCAAGAGGGAAACAGAACCAATTGGTGTGGGCAAAATGTAGGAAAATGCTAAAATGATTAATGAGATGGTTGTGAAGATACAGTTTATCTTGCTAGTGACTGTGTTACAGGGTGGGGAGAGAAGGAGTCCCAAAATGTTCCTTCAGATTTTCTACAAAGAATAAAAAACTTCATTTCTTTTATGGAGTTGGGTTTTTTGTTCCACTTCACACATTGTCTTTGGTTCCAGTTACATCTAAAAATGTGTGAACATGCTTACTCCAGTCTTCTCAATGCAGCTTTTACATAAATGCTTGCTTATTTTTCAGTTTACTGCTTCAGTATTTGGTCTAGGTAAATTCTGCCTAAGCTTCCTTTCTGCTTTGAAAGACTGTCTTTCAGATTTCTAATGTGCATCTTTCTGCAGTGTGACACATCACATGTGTAAAAACTGATAAGTTGCAACTGCTTGCCTTGATTTTCATGAAATAGCTAATGATTTGTTGACTCATCTGTTTGAGATGGCACTGCATCCGGTCTAGTTCTGTGCAGAGATATGAGATCAATCTACTGTGAATTACTGTCCTAGTTTCTTCAGTGGAAAGGGACTGGCGTCTGCCAGTCTTGTGTCATATCACCCCCAAATCTGGAGGGCTGCTGTTCTATGGTGGGTCTAAAATGGCTATAGCTGTAATATTTTGAAATTCAGGTTAGAATTAATTTCATCTTCCAGGACTTGCTTCCGGATATAGTTTGTGACATTTGTGGATATCACCAGCAGTTCATGGCCAAAAATTGTGGTTTTATGCTACGCTTTCCTTGTTTTACCACATGATGCAGCATCTATAAGGCATGTATGACTGGCAGGGGTCTAAACAATAATGGCTTAAAGCTGCAGGAGTATTCTGTTTTTGGAAAGTGGGGAATGGTGCCAGTGGGAAATAGGGAAACAGCTATTTACGTGGAATTGTGAATAGCCCCTCCACTCAGGACTTAATAGCTGTTAAGGTCTAAGCAGAGTACTTTGGTGAATTCTGGTAATTCTTAACTCTTACTTCTTTTAAGGCAGTCAGAATGATTAAAGACAATTAGTAGTTTAGGGAAGTAGCCAGGATAGTCTTGTGTTTTGGTTTTGTTTTGTTTTTTTTTTAATGGGGCTTTTTTTTTTTTAAAATTCGTTTTTTTTTCTCAGAAGCAGAACATTAGGTGTTTTCATCTTAGTAAAAACAAAGTTACCCTGTCAGGTGTCATTAATGAGTCCTTATTTAGCTTCAATAGGCATCAGTGTATTAAATTAGATATTGCCTCATTCCGTGTTTACTTTAGGGACTTCATTATATTCTGTTTTAAATTTGGAAGTAGGTTACAGAAATCCCTAGGTTTTAATGCTCATTCTTTCTTTCTATGTGATTTAGAAGTTGTTTTTGTTTTCCTGAACATGGGAATTCATGTTCCCATAACTCCCTCACAAATCCTTAGTCCCAATAACATTTGTAAAGGACTTGACCAAGAGAACTGTCATTAATACATATGATTTTCTTAGTTACAATTTCCCAGTGGGGTTCGGATCATTTCAGTTCAGATGCATGGAAAATGTGTGATTACTGTTTAGATTGTAACATACGTTAGGCTCAGTCTTGTCCAGAGCAAATTTAGGGAACTTCTTCACATCTGTTTACGAATCATATTTTTGGGAATAGAAATACCACTTATGGTTTATCTGAAATGTGATCAGAGTAGTTTAACATGCTTAAAATTCTCCTTTATTTTGTAGTAAGTCTGTATCATTGTGTAGTTGTCTTTAAGCAGGTTCCTTTAACTGGGACTAATGGAACATCTGAATATCATATATTTACATCAGCAGGAAGGTGGAGAAGAAGGACGGTAGCAGATTGTATAATTCTGTGTTCAATCAGTGAAGAAAAAAAAAATCCAGTAGGTGGGACTCATTCAAAATAGAATTCTTATGATACACAAAGGAAAGGATGTTTAAGAAAATTGCAAATTCTTCGCTGATTTTGCAACTAAAAATGTTTCATGGTGTGCCCAAGTTGACTGAAGGTGGTTGATGGATCCGCTCCCCCCGTGCTTATTATTTTCCTTAACCTTCTCACATAGAAACTTGAAGATGTAAGGTACATGTTATTTTAGTGAAAGACAAACTTGTGAGATTGGCTTAATTTTTGTTTTGTCCTACAGATCTATTTGGAAATATTTTTGGGGGAGGTTAAATCCAGAAGGCTCAAATTCTGCAACACTGGCATGCCAAGAATGTAAACATTAGATTCAGGGTTGTGAGTCATGTTTTGGTTCTCCTCTGTGGTACATGGTGGAAAGTTAGGAATGTGAGAATCTCATTGAAAGGAAAGCATATTTACTGTTCAAAGTAGTAAAGAAAAACTCAGAGATAAGACTGGAGTCGTCCTGCTTTCTAGGGATAAGGTGCCACAGTGTAAGCTACAAGATGCTTATAACCCTTGCGATTTATACTTGTAAGCCTCTTCTGAAGTTTAAAACATTTCTGTGGTTCCTGGGTCATTCCTTCCAGAGCACTACTGAAGGAGGTGGTAGATGTGCCTTTAGGCAGTGCTATGATGTTCAGAGAAATAGCTGAGGGTGCAAGCTAGCTTTAAGCTCAAAAATGTATTTCTCAAGCAAGTTTTGTTCACTAAGAAGTATTTTTGATCCTGGCAATGACGATGCTGAAGATGTCTAGGGATGACCCTGGATATCTCACGAGTTCTTAACCTCACTGCTGCCACTGGAAGAACTGGTCTCATTGTCCATCATGTGTTTCTGGTGCATCGTTTGTGTTTGACTCTTTAATAAACCATAACCATCCAATGAAGCCAGTGAAAAGTGAGTACTTTCTGCTATGATGAGCTGAATTATCTCTGAATGGTCTGGCAAATAGGTAGTTGGATTGGTACAACCACCTCTTGCAACCTGGTCTTAAGTGTGAAAGGATCATAGCTTACATTAGTTTAGGTTCTTCTGTGCAGGGAGGAGAAAGGATACTTTGCAGCTAGTTAAACCTAGCTCAGATTTCCCTGTGGAAATTGCATGCTGATGATTTTTGAGACAGTAGGATAGCAAAAAAGGTTTTTGTGGTTTTGGGGGGAAGTTGCATGAAGTAGTAAACAAAAAAGGAAAAGTACAGTATTTCAACTATTTATGTGTAAGAAGTGTTTTATGTCATCACTTTGAAGATGTTCCTCATTCCAAAAACAGTAATAAAAGATGCACTATACTAGAGAGGTGGGCCAAGGGCAAGTATGGCTTTCAAGCCCAGTTGTCAGGGCCCCGTTCTGAAGGAGGAGAGGATGGTGGAAGTCATAACTGCATTGGGGACTGTGGAGTGCTTTTTCCACCCCCCATCTTGAACCTTTAGATGTAACATTCTTTCTTAGTATGTGTCTGTGATTTGACTTTTTTTTTTTTCCTTTGAATGAGGGCTACTTGGTAAAATAGGTTGATGTTAGGTGGGTAGTGGTGAGGAAATACTAGCTTTGAGGAGATGAATATAGGGTGCCTGAGCTGTGTAGCCATGACTAGAGGGAACAAGTGTTGAGCATGCATGAGAACAAGTGCATTGGAGAACTTCTTATGTGGAAGCTTAAGCAATGGCAAACTTTAGACTGTGATAGGAAGGAGGTTATTGCTTTTGGGTCCTTAATGTCTGTTTTCATCTCATCCCATTGCTGACTGCTGCTCTTTCTGCCTCTCGGGAGGAAGAGGGACCTTTTGTCTGCATAGTCTGCATAAGAAACCTTATTTATTTCCAGGAGCCACCTCTTAAAATAAAGGGCCCTGAGCATTGATTTTTTTTTTTTTTTTTTTTTTTTGAGAAAGATGCTGTAATGGAGATGAGAATTTATATGTGTTAGTTTTGGAAATGTCTTCATTCATCAGCTCTTGCTTTCAGAAAGGCTGCATCAGAGCAGAATTTGTGTTTCTGTGCTGAAGCCCTGAGGCACCAGAGTGCAGGTGCAGCCACCTGCCCTGACTGTTCAGTACAATCTGTAAAGTCTGTATTTCACTTGTTAATGATGTGGAACCATCAATTCACTGTATCTAACCTGTTACAGCCTATAGCTGTGACATGGCCACTCTTGTTACTGTGTTCTGTGTTACTGAAGCATCAAGCACCTTTAATGTTAATGACCACTTTACCTTTCTAGCAAAAGGGTATAGCAGTACCAGGTACCCACATCTGGATTGATAATGTTTTAGCTGATTATTGGGCTGCTAGTCCCCAAAGTAAGTCTGCCAAAAGTACAGAATTTCTGAAGAGGGCGGAAAACAGTTGCAGAATCACAGAATGTCCTGAGTTGAAGGGGACCCACAAGGATCAAGTCCAGCTCCTGTTTATGCACAGGACAACCCCAGAGTCATACCATATGTCTAATAGCATTGTCTGGATGCTTCTTGAATCAGTGGGAGTTGGTGCCATGATTGCATCCCTGGGGAGTCTACTTCAGTGCTCCATCACTCTCTGGGTGAAGTACCATTTTCTAATATCTAACCTGAACCTCCCCTGGCACAGCTTCGTGCCATTCCCCCAGGTCCTGTTGTTGGTCACCAGAGACAATAGATCAGCACCTGCCCCTCCTTTATCTCTAGTGAGGAAGTTATAAACTGCAGAGAGGTCTCCCCTCAGTCTCCTCCAGGCTGAATAGAATGAGTGACTTCAGCCATTTCTTATATGTTAACTTTAAATAACTTGTCACTGAGCTCAATGAAGTTTGAAAATTCATCACATGGACCAGTTATTAGTGAGGTAAACACCTTGTATTTATGAAACAGCTAAAGGATTTTAGCCATGAAAGAAATGCTTTTTGATTATAGACTCAGTGAAATTTATTTGGGTAAGAGGAAGTGTTTAATTTTTGTCTGCTCCAGACAACTTTTCTGTAATGTTTTGTGATGCTAAATGCCAAGTAATAACTATTTTTAAAAGTTATTTTGAAGTAAAATTGCATGTTACATATAAGTTAGGAGAAGAAACTGAATATTAAGTACACTTTGATCTGTTTTCATGGTAAAAGTGTCTGCTGTGTTTATTCAGTTACACCTTAGTACTTTATCATTAATTTTTATATGGAATTTTCTGACTGTTGATTTGCAGTCTTTTTCTTTGAAGAGTGCTTTCCTGTGTGCAAGTCTGACTTTAAATAGGCAGTAAACAGTTTGAAACATGGTTTCCCAGTTTGTTTAGTTCTGTGATGAGGACGGCTAATCTAGAAAAATCTTAATGGAATGATGTATGCTTGGATTTTATCAAAAGGAGTCTGGTTTTGCCTAAAACTTCACAACATAGCTGTTGTAGATTCCGTTTTATTGTGGATACAGAACTGTGTGTGCCATTATAAAGTCCAGGTACTTTTGCCTTTTGAACACTGTAATCTATTTCTACTCCTTGCTTTAAATGCCTCTAAATTTGTTAGTTTTAGTAATTCACTGATAGGACATTATTTGGGCTTGAGTTGTAGTAGGAATGGTCAATTTTGAGAACTAAAAGTATGTACTTTTCTCCCTACCCCCTTTATTTTGGTGTGTGATACCAAATGGGCAGCTTATTTGCTGTAGCATGACTGTAATTTGGCTTTTTTTGCTGAACGGAATTGTCAGGTCTCCTGTGTATTAATGTCATAAAAGTGATTTGATAAGCTGTATGTGTTAGTAAAATCTTATTTTTATGCCTTAAGTAATGAGGGGCTGTCTGTATGTTGGTGTCTCCAAAAATGGGTGTTGTGGTGCTTCTAGAAAAGCTCTACAGTTGTTCTAGTAATTTATGCATTTCAATGTAGAGGTTTGGATTTTTAAAGTCAGAAGATTTATCTGTTCCAGGCAAAGCAGAATCAAGTATCTCATCCCTGTTTTGTTGGAGACTAAGATTAAAATCCTTTCTGAAGTTGGCATGCAATTCTTGTATTGTTTTGTGAAACTGATTTTTTAAAAAATTAGTTTGTTTCAGTTTCTTGATGCCTCCATCTTTGTGAAATAGCTTGTACATGGGCACAAGGGTTCTGCTAATAGGTATTAGTGGGCTGCCTGACAGCAAAGTGTCAGACTTGTGCTTAGGCATGGAGATAAGCTGTATCCATAGGACTGAGAAGATACCTGCGGAGAAATCTGAGCCTGAGGGAAACTATAAATAATAGATGCCTTTCAGCACTGTTTAATACAAAGAGGGTGTTAGGGTAATGAAAATGATTGATAATTCAACTGTATCTGCTGGCATCTTCCCTCTTAAAATGATTACTTATGTAACTAATTTAATTTTCTTAAATTATAGTGAGAATGAATTGCCTTTGGTGAGTTGCCTTCAGTCCAGCTAGGTTTATCCAACTTGTTTAGTTCTGATAGCAGTTGAGATTCTGACTTCTCTCAGAACAGGCTCGTGAATGTGAACAAGTTCGTTTCTAAGTGAAGCGTTTAACAGAAACTGAACTAGGAAAAAGACTGAGAGTTTTCAAAGTGAGAATACATACCAGGGGAAACATTGTAGGAGGCTTTTGGAGAGCAGTTTTTGCTTGTTTCTGAAATAGTCTAGATGAAGTCCACCTTTTAAAGTTGATATTGAAAGCTTTTTTCCCCCCCTCTTCTTGTTTCATAAAACTTGATAACAAATAAAATTAATTTTCTACTTGTCAAACCAGTGTCCCAATATTCATCAAGTGTGAAAGATTAAAAGTTTACAACTTTTAGAAAACTTGAAAGGGCAGATGATATCCTGGAAAGGCACATTTTCATACTGAGCAGATGAAACAGCATTTCTTGTGTCTTTCTTAGTGAGGCAGGCTTGATCAGAACACACAAAGCTTAAGAGGAAGCTTCTACCTGGATATGGTTTCTAGCTCTTGTCCCTTTATATCAGCACCCTTCCTCTCAGTCCCACAAGTGCTTTCTTTCAGGAGAACTTGCTGCTGGCTTATGCCGTACATCAAAGATCAGGTGTTGGTTTCAGAGCGATTGCTAACCTACGGGCTGTAGAGTCTGGCCTCTGACTAAATTGTGCAAAAGCACTGGAGGATTCGATGCATGGTTATTTTCCAACAAAATGGATTATTTCGTTAGCACAGAGATATTGGTGTCTGCACCAAAGATATACTAGCAACATGAGCAGAGGAATGTGTTGTTTTAGAACTCTTGCCATTTGAGGTATGTTCTGCCTTGTGGCTCTTGGGTCCCATACTAGGTTAAAATGAGCAATGATCCTGGAGGAGGCAGGTGTTAAGACAAATTTTTTCTTCCTCCCACAGTCTTAGTTTAAGTTTGATTTCCCCCCCCCCAGTTTAAAAAGATACGTTAATTCCTGAAGACAAAAAGGTGTGTTCAAAAGACACTTCAAGGAGGAAAAAATGCAGGAAAAAAAATACAGAAAAATTAAGTAATTGGACGTTTTAAGTACACAGTGAGGACTATCAATTTGAAGAGGTGATTTGCAAAGCTTGTTGTTTTTTTCTTTATGGATGCAGGAGCCATAAGGTCTAATACTCTTTTAAAATCAGTTCTGGATATGAAAGTGAGGGAAGGATCTCACAGTTACGATATGTCACAAGTCTATACTAATTTTGCAATTAGTTCAGTCATACCAGCTGAAGCTTTGCAGGCTCATAAATTTAGTAGTGTTTAAGATTAATCTAACAATTAGAATTGTGTTAAAGTACATAGATGTAAACACCAGAAATCCTTTGTGACTGTCTTTGCTGAGAATGAAGAAGTAGAAGCAGACAACATAATTCTTAAATGCTGGGTAAGCTGAAAAATAACAAGGACTGAAAATGGGTAATGTTTTTTAACTAACAGCACTTAAAATACAAAGCCTTGCCTGTAGGAATCCTTCCTCCAAAGGCAATTTCAGCCTGGTTGCTAAGAGGATCTTGGGTCCATTGGTGAATGGCCATTTCTGGTTTCTCTTCTGAGCCTCAAAGTCTGCTGGGACTATGGCAGTGTTAACCACAAGTACCGATTGACAAGGCTTGAAGGGTATGTGTTTGTTTTTTTTTTTTTAATTCTGACTATAGGAGGCTGAATACAAGCAGATACTCCCAGAAAGGAGTATTAGCAGCACTGAGAGTTAGCCTATTAACAACTGAAAGCAAGCCCTTTTTTTAAGTTGATTTTTTTTTTTTATGAGTGAGATGATTTTAGAGGGTTTTAATGTTTCTACCAAAGAAACATCGCTAGGTAATATTTGTATTAGTCTTCTATACTATTTCTTGGTACAGCTTTCAGTGGCAAAATAGAACTTAAAATAAAAATAATAGCAATAGTGAAAAGAATGTCTGGAAATTGGATAGTGTGCTCATACTGAAGCAGTTTGGTATTTGATATCCTTATATCTAGCACTGTTGGCAAACTTGCAGTGGAGGATCTTCATGCTTTTTGGAGGAACTGGTTGTGGAGGCAAATCGTTACAGAAAGATAATTTGTAAAAGGTAACTGAGACATACTTCACTGGTAAGGGACTAAACTGGTTGTATTTAATTATTTTTTCTTCTATTGTGTTCTTAAAATTGAAGGAAATGTAGGTGCCAAGACTAGAAAAGGCTGAATTTCTCACAGATTTCACTCACCTTAACCTGGGCACTCTTGAAAATGTGTATTCAAATGAAGCAGAGTTAACATAAGGTCTAGTAGTTGCCAAAGTACCAAGTTCCAGTTACATACAAGTATTCACTTATATCCATATTAAAGCAATCTTTTCTGCTTTTCTTGATTATCTTAATGAAGACAAACATCAGTTACTTTGAAACTCTGTGGAATGGTTCAAAAGTTTGGCTCTAACTGGGGGAGAATGTTGCCAAAGTCCAAGAGAAATTGTGAAATGCACTTTATAGTAATTGGTGTAATGTATTTTAAATTTAGTCTGTGAAATCTACATAGTAGAAGAAATACTGGTATTAGGAAAAACTATTGGTGTTAGTACAGTCACAAACTAGACAAGTGAAGACAGACTTAGTTTAGCATTTACCATTTGACTCCCAATAATTTATATAGGTGTACTGAAACAATTCCTAGCGCTGGCAGAATTCCAGTTTTCCTCTTCTCAATGTTTTGTGTTACGGTGCTGTAATTATAGGTAACCATTAAATTCAAAGTGGAACAGAGTTTGTCAACACTCAAAAGTAGCTCTGAAGTAGCCCCAAGACTCAGAGCGAGCTCCTTTTGTGGAGGAGCTGGAGCTGAACATTCACTTTTTTTACTCGGTGTGCTATTCAGTGCAAATAGAGCACATATTGGAGAAAGGGGCCTAGAGACTAAACCAAAAGAGACAGCTCCACATTTCCTTACAAAAACACAGGGTTTAAAAAATATTTTAGTGGTTTTGGTGCAGGTGGAGTAAAAGCCCAAATATACAGGTTGTAGGGTATCCTCTGTAGTTTCTGAAAGTATCAACTACAGCTGTTAGTTCAACATATCAGGATTGAGCTATTTAGTGGCTGCCATACTTTGAAGCCTGCTGGTTCTATCAGAGATACCTGCTTAGGGTCCAAATCCAGAATTTAAGACATTCATTTTTTTTGTTCCCCTGACCCTTTGTAATGCCTAAGTATAGTCAATACTTGCTTTGAATTTGGGATTTTTCTCTGAATTGCTGAGTAGTAAATGCATAGATGCAGTCAACGCAGGTCCTGCAAGGTCTGTTGGCTAATGTGTATTACTCTGCATCTGACCTAGCAGTGTGGTCAGATCCCAGCCTGTCTAAGGAAACAGTGCAGCTCCTGCTTTCCAGCTCCATGCAGCATTGCATTTTCCAGCATCAGCTGGTTCAGTACTAAGCAGAGCCCTGTGCCACACTACCACTCTGGTCCCCTGCAGCTGCTGCATAGTGCTTGCTCTGTCTGTGAGATGTTGCCTTTTGTAGAGCTGCTCTGGCTGAGTCTTTTCACTGGCTTTCTCAGTCTGCCTTTGATGTATGCAGAGTTGAGGGGAAGGGAGAGAGGCTGCTCAGAGGAGTGCCATGCTGGGCCTCAGCGTTTCCCAGGGTGGTTCCACAGCAGGTGTGGGGCTGGTGCTGCACCCAGGCTCACTCCCCCAGGAAAGATCGAGCTTGTGAGGTAGCTCTGTAGCTCTTTGACTTTATTAGCAATGGGCTTGGGCTGACTTTGCTTGGGTGGGTCCCAGGCTTTGTTGCAGGGTACTACATGTACATCATAGCTCAGCCTTCCTTTATCCTAGATAATGAGAGCCTGTCTCTGTGTATTGATTCAGTCTGCAAACGGTGGGTTCTGCAAAAGTGGGTCCCAGGCTTAGCATTATCCAGTCTTAGATAATGCAGCTGCTGTAATTTTTTTGTCTTCTCTCTGGAGAAAAAATCCCAGGCTTTGCCTTGTGTTATCTCCTCTTTATCCTGGTAGTTAAAAGGAGTAGTATTTCTTTAACAGCAGAGCACAGCATTCGTTCCCATAGCCCTGCAGTGCTTAATGGTGTGGAATATGTACTTTAACACATCTCCACTTAAACTGCTGTGTTTCTAGTATACTCTAACTAAAACTTAAAAAAAAAAAAAATCCAAACAAACAAAAGCAAACCCAAAACAACAAAGACAAATGCTTGGACTTTTAGTGAATCTGGAATACTATTCTGTCAAAATTTTAGATAACTCTCCCCCACTTTTGTAGTTTGTGATTCAGGTTAGGGTACAGGTATTGAATTTACTGCATGCTTGCCCTTTGCCTGTGCCAATCACACCCCATGTATTGGTCTTTATGAAATTCCCTATCAAGATAATAAGGTACAGAGGTCCCTTTTCATCTGAGGTAAGGACTCTGCCCTATCAAGTACATAGATTCATATAGAAGGTCCAAATGTGTTCAGGCAGATGTCATTAATGAACTTGGTCAGTAGTAGTACCGAACTTTTTGTCTCAAGAGAATAATGCTGCTTAAGAAGTGCTTAGAGAAAAGAAAAGAATTAGACAGTGTGTGATATAAAGGCTTACCACTCTAGATGGTGAGCTCATTCAGCCTCGAGGTGTTAGGGCATGGGTGCCTGGTATCTCGGCATGGGTCTCCCCTTGTCCTCACCACCTCAGCAGCTCCTTTTTTTGAAGGGAGAGAGGTGAAAGCTTTAAAATGCAACACATCTCATCTCTGGCATGCAGACATCCACTCCTGTCTCTACATTTAAGTTATCAGAATTTAGATAAGGCTTATGTTGGGTCTCTGTTTTTCTACTTTTGTTTTCTTTCCTCCAGACACCATTTTGAACTAAACCATTGTAGTCTAATTGCAGATCTTTTGCTAGGTCAACCTATTTTATAGTTAGAGATTAAATGTAATGCATTTTCTTTTGGTGACTGTGTTAAAAGCATACACAAAGTAGACCTAAAGCAGTAAAGTGATGTTTTGTTTGAACTCTAGCTTATGCTGTAAATCACACTCATCATGTGTTTTCATTTTATTTTTTTTTTAAACTTCAGATGTTCGAGTGCCTTGGCAAATTGTTCCAGTGGCTATGAGTAAGCTACAAATATTAGTCTAGTATGAAATGCCAGTTACTTGATCTAGCAGGAAAAAGGCAAAAGATGAAAAAAGTTTGAAGTCTTTGTCATTTAGATTATGATCTAGTTGTTGCTTAATTTTCTGTTGTATATTTCAGAAGTATAAGAACTCAGATTTTATGTATGTATGGGAGTTGGGATGAGGACTTGATATTACAAAGCTTCTGTTAAAATGTGGACATCCAAACCCTATGCAATACTTCAGTGATATACATGAAGACATGGTGAGTGGACTGCTGATGACACTTCCTCTACCTACACATTCTGAGGTCATTTCTTCTACCTCTTGCAGCATCAAGTTTTCACCTGGCCCTAACTTTCTTACTGGCATAACTGGAATCCAAGATAGTTGCTAGGGTGGAAATTGAGTGTATTCATTTTTGTGTGTACATGATCTTATGTTTGACTTGTCATAATCCATGTTGAAATAAATTCACTGTTAAAAGGAATCTGTCACTATAATTGGTCCTTTGTTTTTACCTCTGAATTTGTCAGGTTCTGGTATTGCAGATTTTACTATTAAATATTATTCTTCTCAGGCATTAGTACAATACAAGCGGTATTAAGCCTAATGCTAATTTCTGCTGGATGAAAATAGAAGCACCTCTTCTCATTTCCCTGGTGGGCTTCTCTTTATGTGTTAATCTGATTACCTGATCACCAAGCTAAACATTTAACCCACTTAAATGTAAGATTATGCAGCTAAATTTTGGTTTATATGCCTTTATTTAACTGTGAATATCATGATAATAGTGGTTAGTTTGTGACTATGGTGATTCTTGTGATAGAAACTTGGAGCTTATGAGATAAATAGATTGCGCTTTATTTGTTAAATATTTGTATTATGAGGTCTGGAGACATCTGAGTGAAAAGAAAGATTTTGTTACTGTGTTACCATATGATCTGATTAGTTTTCAAATTAGAAATTTAAGAAACCAGGCATTACAAATGAGCTTTATTTGCTGAGTCGCTAGTATGGCCATTGCAAGAGCTCTCAAGATGTGAAGCAAGCATTAGAATCTGTGGAGTGTTCCTTCTGAAAGTAGTTTATTTTCTGAATGTAATAGGACTTAACAGTAGAAAAAACAGGGTGTAAAATCAAGTATTTCTATAGTGTGGTTATGGATGAATTGTGCAAGTAAAAACCTGTCCCTTCCTCTCTGCCAGATATGAACTGATACATATGTACTCCAAATAGTGCATAAGGTATGCTTCAAATGAGTCTATTTTAAGTTGTTTTGGTGAACTTTTCTTAAGGTGGCTCTCAGGAAGATGGAGTTTAATATCGCCTTATGCTCATTTTTCCAAAGAAGCTGAAAACCCCATTGTACTTACTTCTTTAGTGAAAAATGCTGTCCAAACTTTTGGAAATAAGGCCAGAAACAGCAAACCAGAGTCTTTAAAATAAAATTTTGTTCCATACATCTGAAAGCAGTTTATGAAAAATGTTGTTAGAAACCTCAGATAGCTTCCTTCAATTTAAAGGAATAGTAAAATGAGTAACACTTTTTTTTTAAGAATCTAGTGGGTTTTGTCCAGTAGTAGGAAAAGAGTTTGACCCTGGATATAAAATGCTGACCTTTATTGCATTTGCATTAGGCAGAGTTATTAACATTGTATTGTAGAGGCTGTGGCACATTTTTGGCAAGCCGGTACATTCCTCACTTTCTCTGTTGCTTTCTCCTACTCAAGAGCTTTTGTCTTTCTCCATCTGCTTTTTGAAGAGAGAAATGCAGTGTGCATAAAGACCTATGCAACTGCAACTTGAGTTTAGATTTGACGTAAAGCTGAATTTTTACCATAAATTCAGGCTACAGAAACACACAAAATTTAAAAAGCTCTGTTTCCTTATTTAAATAAAACTAAATATAGTTAAGCTGTAGAATCAGGCAGTAGGAAATGAACTGCCCAGACATTTGTAACTAATACTTGGCAAAGCTGAGAAACATCTACTGTGCAAATTAATCCTGCCTGCTTGTCCTCGTGTGTTTGTGTATCATCTTTTCTCCATTGAGAGACAGCTGTTATGAAAGATGACAATGAGTTAAATATAAGAAAAACCCCAAGATTTGTCATATCAACACAAGAAGTGTATGATAGATAGTCTGATGCAAACTACTATCGTGCTCTTATTTTTAGCAAGTATGAACTTGGTCTGTGGTTTTATGCATCAGGAAGAGTGTGGCCAGCAGGTCTGAGGGAGGTTATCATTCCCCTTTCTTTTCTCTGGTGAGGCCACATCTGGAGTATTGTGTTCAGTTCAGGTCTCCCCTGTTATAAGAGAGGGAACTCCTGGAGAGGGTACAGAGAAGGGCTACTAAAATGATTAGGGAACTCGAGCATCTCTCTTAAGGGAGAGGCTGAGAGAGCTAGGTCTGGAGCTTAGCCTGGAGAAAACTGAGGGGCATCTTAAAAATGCTTATAAATATTTAAAGGGTGGGTATCAGGAGGCTGGAACCAGTCTTTTCTGTGGTACCTAGTGACAGGACTAGAGGCAATGGGGAAAAAACTAGGACATGGGAAGTTCCGTCTTAACATGAGGAGGAACTTTTTTTACTTTGAGAGTGGTGAAGCACTGGAACAGGCTCCCTGGGGAAGTGGTTGAGTCTCCATCTCTGGAGATATTCAAAACCCAACTAGGCACCATCCTTGCAGAGGGGTTGAACTTGATGATCTCCAGAGGTCACTTAAAACCCCTAACATTCTGTGATTCTGTGATAATCTTAGTATATATTGGATGAGTTTGTGGAAGAACAGCAGAACCTATAATTTGTTTGTTAGTATGGTAAGAACTTTAAGTTTTCAACATCAGACCTATTGGGTGCCCTGTGTGATGTAGCTGAAAATAGTTATGAGCCATGAGCTGATAGCTCGGACGATTTTCAAGTGTCATGCAGAACCCCATTAGCAAGGTTCAGAGGTGGCTCTATGTGCTGCGTGAACAGAAGAACTTTTATGAACAACCTTGGAATGCTACATGTGTGGTTGTTTTTAAAATGAACAGATAGTAACTCTGAAGCCCTTTCCTGTTTCTACGTAGACATAAATGAATTAAAAAGGTTAATTCATCTTCAGGCTTCTTTTTATTTATTTATTGAAACAAACAAACAAAAAGGTCTGAAGTTCTTCAAATGGCTAGTAAAGTAGTTTAGGACTAATATTTAAGCAAGCATTTTTTTTTATAAAGATAGTAATATTTTGATTTAAAGATGTCTTCCTATGATGTTTTACATCTAAAGCTGAAGAATTATGTCCTTGAGATGAGAAGGGAGAAAGGCTGTATGGGAAAGGCTGACTTTTTCATAGCCAAGGATATGTAAAAATGGGGCATAAATAATAATAATAATTCTCCATGTTATGTTCTCTTCAACTTTTATGCAATACAAACAGCAGAAAATAGGTCTAATCCTTCTCAGGAGAAAACAGAATATGTTCTATATGAAATACTTAGAGGTGGCCCATTCTTTTCTGAACGTTGCAGTTTCTCAAGTTTTATTAAGGTGTTGTGGTCTTAAGGGAGGACAGAAAAATACTCTGTGACAGTATCCTGCAAGTCTTGGGTGTGTACACAGTAGCATTGAATCTCAGAAAAAATTTCCAACTGAGTAAACTACATGCTTGGTTTTATTAAAAGAGATATAGTAAAAAAAACAATCTGTATTTCCATAGATGTATGTATCTCCTAGGAGCAAGGTTTCTGACTGTCACTGTGCTCACTGGAAATTCTCATCTATAATGCCTTTACAGTCATAAAGCTATTATCCTAAGTTACAAAATGTCTGAAAAAGCAGAATAACTAATAATTTGATCATGGAAGACATCTGGCTACTTCCAGGCAAAGCTTTTCAAGGGGTGACAGACACTTAAAATGAAAAGAAAACAAAAATAAAAACAAAACAAAAAACCAACCACCAAACAAAAAAACCCTATTCCAAAACCTAAACCCACAAAAAAAAACCCAAAAAACAGGGTAAGTATCTGAGTGTCTTTTTTAGGACATTATAATGAAAATTGAGAGGTGCTTAAGAAGGTGGTGCTCCACTTTACTGGTGAAGCATTGCATCTTGACGGCCCTTGTTATTTTCAAAATTGTTGGCGACATCAAAGGTTTTCATAGAATGGTTCTAATATCAAGTCTAAATCTACTCTTCTCCAGTTTAAAGCCATTGCCCCATGTTCTTTCACTACAGGCCTTTGCAAACAGGCCCTCTCCAGCCTTCTTGTAAGTTCCTTTTAGGTACTGGAAAGTCACTAGTAGGTCCCCCCCCAAAGTCTTCTCTTCTCCAGGCTGAACAATCCCAGCTCCCTCAGTCTGTCCTCATAGGAGACGTGTTCCAACCCCCTGAGGTGTTCTTCTATCACAAACCTTTCAGCTGTGGTAAGTTCGAATCCTTAACGGCATTAAGGCTTTTCTGTCTGATCCATTGTCTTAGTATACTCTGGCTGACTCCTGTTGCCATTTTTTGCCTGTTGCATGTTCAGAAACCACTTGAAATACTTCAATCTATACAGTCATTGGGTTTTAATCAAGAATAGACCAAACAGCGTGTTCATTTTAGTGAAGTTGAGTTAAGGAAATGTTGGTTGCGCCAGAAATACTTTTCTTTTGTCCACGTGGGCAAACCAGTTTTTCTCATTCAGTGGTAACCAGCATAATATAGAATATGTGTATTTGGGTTGTAGTTTCTTAATTTCATTTGTAGTCTAGTATTTTGAAGGGATTGTTTTAAGTTTTCCTGCGCTGCTTATATTGATTTTAACATTTCAAACTAAGGAAACCAGCAATGTGCTTCAGGAAAGCTAGCAGAAAATTCCATTGTTCAGCACGTTAAGACTTTTTTAATTTTTGTTTTTCTTCTTTATGAATGTCTGTTGCTGGTTGTTTTCTCATTGCTTGTGCACAGAAGTCACTGTGCGCTTTTGTGCAATTTAATGCAGAGAGGTGATGTGGTGGGGACCTAAATAGTAATATTTAGTAGCATTATCCTGGTCATGGCAATGCTTCTGAAAACAAAATGTTCTTAAGCAAGTCGTTTGAGAAATTTGGCTTAGCAGAGCTCACTTTTAGTGCTCCCAGTTAGTGCTCAGGAAAGCTGTGATGAGCTTATTGCTGGCTTTTGTATTGAAGACTGATCTATATTTCTATAGATCAGGGCTATATTTCTAGCCCTGAGGAGAAACTCATTATTAAGGATAATTTTGCTCTCCCTGTACTGGGCATTGGTGAAGCCACACCTCAAATACCATGTTCAGTTTTGGGCCTCTCACTGCAAGAAAGAGAAGGGCAACAAAGCTGGTGAAGAGTCTGGAGAATAAGTCTTCCGAAGAGCAGCTGAGGGAGCTGGGGTTGTTTGGTTGTTTAGTCTGGATGAGACTCAGGGGAGACCTCATCATCTACAACTACTTGAAAGGAGTTTGTAGTGAGGTGGGGATTGCTCTATTTTCACAAGTAACAAGTGATAGGACAAGAGGAAACAGCCTCAAGTTGTGTCAGGAGAGGTCTAGGTTGGATATTAGGAAAAAATTCTTCACCAAAAGGATTGTCAAGCCCTGGAACAGGCTGCCCAGGGAAGTGGTGAAGTCACCATCCTTGGAGGGATTTAAAGACATGTAGATATGATGCTGAGGGACATGGTATAGTGGTGGCTTGACAGTGCCGAGTAATAGTTGGACTCAATGATCTTAAAGGTCTTCTCCAACCTGAAAGATTCTGTGATATGTTTCCTTTCCTTATATATAGTGAAACTTGTAAGAATAAGAAACTATTGCTAGGACCTTCAGCTGTTGAGTTCAATTTTGGATTTGGGGCATACTGTAATTAAAAACGAGAAGAAAGAAAACCATTCTGCATACTAAAGGTGCTTAGATTTTTTTTTTCTTCCAAATTCATGTAGCATAAATAGGTATGTTGTGCAAAGAAATTTTATGGTTTATTTGATGGTTGTTAGCAGTAACCATTAAATAGGGTGAGATCTAGTAATAAACACAGACATTTTCTTTGGGAAAGAGAAGTAATACTATAATACTATATCCACAGCATAGAAGTGATCATTTATACTAGTTAATATGAATTTCTTAGTTTTGTAAACTAAATTCCTTTTCTTTAGAAGTCAAAGTAGTAAAGAACTAGGTGGAGGTGTCTGATGAGCCATGCCAGACCTGTGGATCACTAGTAAGAACTTTCTGCTTAGCTATGCTGAAGCTTTTTCTGACTGTATCTTTTGCTAAGAAACTAAATACTGCAACTCTCATACAGCTACATATCTGCCAATTACTGAATGCTACCAGTTTCTGGACAAAATAGTTACTTTAAAATCTTTTAATAAAAATGCTTCTTGTCAGTCAATCACACTTTTACCATGGATGTGTGCAGAAAGAACTTGTAGGTACAAAGCAGTTTCAGCTTTCCATGCTCAGATGACACTTTAGACATAGAAATGCTGTGTGGTGTGACCCATAGTGGTGTTTCAAGTCAGGCTTTCAAATATTTGGTCAGTATGTATATTATATAATATAATAATATTATGTCAGTATGGACACAGCTCTGGTGTGTTGGCCTTTAGGGAGGCTTCATATGTCAGGAGCCTCATCTTAATGCCTGAATTTTCAGTTCTTGTTTTGAGAGGTAATACCATTTTGCTTTTTGAATGCATGGAAGTTAATAGTAGCTAGTACATTAATACAATTGAAATAAACAATACTAATTTTCTTAGAATCGTATTTTTCTTCTTTATTTGTTTTGATACCTCCATGGAACCATGGAGTTTGAATCTGATGGGATAAAATGATTTTTACAGGTATAATGCATTTTTCGCTAGTAAAAATACTTGCTCAGTCAGATCTTTATATTCACTACCACACTTAGACATGAAAAAACCTCACTGACTTGTTTCTGAAGGTACTACTCCCAGCATTTCTTCATCTGCCATTCCTACTTTTGTTAATCTGATTGTGGAAATTAGTAGAAGTAGATGAAACAGTGGAATACGAGCTGTTTTGTTTTTAGTGTGGCTTGGAGTCAAACAAAAATAGCAGTACTTATGTTGGAAAGAGGGAGGACTGCACTGAACTGATTATACTTGTAAATACACTGGAGTTTTACCCAGAGCACTGAGCCAAAATGGGTGCCTGTTTTGGAATAGGCTTAATTAAAGTTTTGTTCAAAGGCGTTTTTTTTGGTGACCCTGTTAAATCACCTTGGGAGCCACTGATTTGTAGGGAGCTGGTTAAGGCTGTGCTGTTGTTTTTCTCTTTGCTGCTATTTCTATTGTTCAAGTTCCTTGTGCCTTTAATGGTTGCCCTATGTCATGCAGTGGCTGGGCTGCCTCCAGCTGGAGAGGATTGAGAGAACGGCAACAGCACAGCACAATGTACACCTATGTATAGGAGGAAAAGGAGAAGTAGGAAAGGAACATTTGAGTTGTATTAATTAGTAAAAGCCATGTACACAGTTGTGTGTAGACTGATCACTTGTGAGCTTGAGGGAGGAAAGATGCTGGTGTGGAGTCTTATAGCCACTTTGTTACTTTGAGAATTAGTTTCTGACACACAACACTTCTTATCAGCCTCTGTCAGCTGCTTTCTGAAAATGCAAACTTTTTTTTTCATCATTAAAAAATTTGGATAAATGTAGTTGACAAGAATTCTGATAGACAGCTAATGTGTATCTGGATTTCTATGAAATTGGGTTTTGTTTGTCCCACATACTAGGTTCAGAATAATCTATTATTTTGAGAGAGGATGAAGTTTGGAAATATGTTTTTTTTAGACATATGTGTGACAGTGCTGTGCCCTAGAAATGCAAGTCAGGCTGTGAGGTCTGGGTTGATGCAGTAGATGAAAGAGCTGTATGTTCCCAACCACCAGAATACATAACCACAGGGATGCATCATTTCAGTTTCCTGAAAGTAACAATTCACCTTCATCACAGTTGTAGATAGGGAAGTTATGCTACTCTTGAGGAGACAGCTAACTCACTGCCTAATCATGTTCATTCTGGTGCGCATCACATCTGTCCATCAGGCTTTCTATTTTTGACTGAAGGAGCAAACTTAGCCATCATTAGCATGACGCTTGTGTTGTAAGGTTAAGCAAGGTAGAGAGACAATTTGGAGCTAATTCTAACCACTTGGTTAAGGTTTCCTTGATGTATTTCTATTGTATTAAAATGGTTAAGTTAGGGTATGCCCCATATGAAGTTTTTTCAAGTGCCTTAGAGTCAGAGAGTGGTTTGGGTTGGAAGGGACCTTTGAAGATCATGTAGTCCAACACCCCTGAAATGAGGTGTTCAACTAGATGAGGTTGATCAGAGCCCTGTCCAACCTGACCTTGGATGTTTCCAGGGATGGGACATCTACTGCCTCTCTGGGCAACCTGTGCCAGTGTTTCACCACCCTTACTCTGAAAAATTTCTTTCTTGTATCTAGTCTAAATCTCCCCTCTTCTAGTGTAAAACCTTAAAATCGCCCATTGTCCTGTCACAGTAGGCTCTACTAAAAAGACTGTCCCCATCTTTCTTTTAGAAGCCCTGGTCTCCCTGGAGCCTTCTCTTCTCCAGGCTGAACAACCCTGACTCTGTCAGCATTTCATCCTAGGAGAAGTGTGCCTTTTCTATTGTTTTGTACTTTGTTTTGAATCTTGCTTGTGTGTGTGGGAGGAATGACAGTAATGGAATGCAGAAAAGATGACTGGGAGTGGCTTTGGACCTCATTTTTCAGGTAAATGTTCAGGGACATGAAGGGCAAAAAGAAGGGCTTCTGCAAGTGTATCAGCAGCCAAAGGAAAACTAGGGAAACCATGGAAAAAGCTGAGATACTTGATGCCTTTTTTGCCTTGGTCTTTATTGGTAAGATTTGCCTTCTGGAGTCCAAGAGCTTGGGGACTAGTGGGAAAGTCTGGAGCGATGAAAACTTACCTTCGGTAGAGAAGGGCCAACTAGGTGAACATTTAAACAAACTTGCCATAAAGAAGTCCATGGGATCTGCCAGAATACATCTATGAAAGTTGAGGGACCTGATGTTGTAGCAAAGCCACTTTTGATTATTTTTGGAAGACTGTGACAAGAGAAGATGGTTCCTGAGGACTATAGAAGAAAGAAATCGTTACTCTTGCCTTCAAGAGAAGGGATTTACAGATTGATCAGCCTTACCATGATCCCTTGACAATGGAGTAAATTCTCACGTGAAGCCATTTCCAAACCTATGAAGGTCAAGAAGGTGATTAGCAATAGTCATCATGGATTTATGAAGGAGAAATCATGTTATTTGATACCAGAATTCAATGAAGCAAAGAATGTGAAAGTGGTTTTAATCACAACGTATGTAATGTTTTGCCTCTGGAAAATGTACAAGGTTGCTGCTGTCTAGCCCTATGCTACTGAACCCATGGGCTATTACTCTTGGTACAGTCAGCTCTGGTGCCACAGGTTGCATAGGGTTTGTAACTTACCTCTGTGAAAATGCAGTATCTTGTTCAGCTGCCTTTAAGTCTTCAGAAATGACTTTGCCACTTATTGCTTGAATAAGCATACAGGCACAGTCTGAAAATCACTTGGGGTCTCCTGTGGCCCCTGGTGCAATAACTGTGCCGACAGCAGAGGGAGCATTAAACTCATTGCCCACGGTAAAGTGTGGGGAGTGATACCCATGTTCCTCTAATCCTTGTATGGGTAGGATGAGCTCATTAGCCTTCTGGCAGTCATTCTAGGAGAAGGACAACTCTGATTCAAAACCCAGGCAGATGGAGCTCGTTTAGCCCTGTAAGGCCTTCCATCTCAGAGAAGGACACTCTAATAAAACCTCCGTCCTAAGGACCTCGCTGCCAGCGTCCAAGCTTGCTAGGCCCTGGGAGATGAACCTTAGGACTAAAGGGTGGGTCCAGCTCTGCGCATACTGTGTCTCACCTAAAAAAAATTCATTGTGCAGGCTCGAGGGTGCTATCCGCTATCCTCTTTTTATCAGCGCACTTGTAAAAGATGCTGATGAGGAGCGTGGGTGGAGCCCTCCCTGGATCTTTGTTCACGAAGCCTAGCCACAATGACAACGATGATTAAGCATTATTTGTTTCAAGATTTCAGATGTTCAAATGTCTTGGTTTGTAGTTCTCATCCTCAGAAATGCTTTAGCTGGAGTTAATGGTCTAACAAAGAGTGGATTGTGAAGAGACAAAGCCTTTGAGTTAGAAGGCTGGGAGGAGTGCTAGGAACAGATACCTTGTCTGTGTTTATGGGTAACCAAAACAGCTTTAATAGAACTGTTGGTGTGTATGTTAAGCATGTTGTATATTGCTGTCTAAAGCACTGATGCAAGAAATTGAAGTCCAAAAGAAGGACTTGAAGAATTGTCATGCCCAAACTTGCACAGCAAATAGAGGTTCTGTGAACTCTGGAAGGTTATCATAAACCTTATAAAGCAAAATTCTGATGTCGCTACACTTGCTTGAAGGAGTGAGAAGCAACAGTTTTGCAGCATCAGTGCTGCATCTGATCTTACAGGCAGGCAATAGTTCATACACTTCAAGAGAAAAACTTGGAGTAGCTATGTGGTGCAAATGGTACTCTTTTCGGCTGAGAAGCCCAGTGTATCAATTTCTGTTACTTGGGGTTTGTGCTGATCTGTTGTAGTACATCTTTATCATGGTCTGAGGCTGTGACATCCTTCCATGGCTTTGTTCTTTCTTGAAAAGTGGTATATGACTGAAAAAGTCATCACAAACTTATGGATTACAGGTAGCCTTCAGAAAGGGGATACTCATTGACATACCTAAGCCAAAATAAGAAAAATGTATCTTGATTAACATGATTATTCAAAGAAAAATTTTAACTTGGTGCCACTAATAGTTGATGTAGATATTCAGCTATACACACAACACCTTCATGGGCTTCTCTGGTTGTCTTTTTATTTATGTTGGCTTGGCAGATTTGACACAGCAAAGTGGATTTTAGCAATGCATCAGTGATAGATGTCCACATGTGTTTGTATGAGTAGGCAGAAGGCAGGCTGGTTGCCTGGAGGGTTAACAAAAAAAGAAGAAAAATCCCTTCAAGTGTACTGGATCTAGAAATATTGTTCCATATACTCTGTGGATTCCAAGATACTGTTTTATAACCACTTTTAAAGGGGCATTCTCACGTTTGTTTATAAATCAAACTTCTGAAGACTTAAATTTGCCGCAGCATTTTCTATTGACAAACATACTTAAGTGCTTATGCATCATCATACTGCGATCAATTGCAAGGAATATTCCTTGTTTGAAGGAATATATCAATGGGAAGAGGTTCCTGTTTTAATCCTGATAATGCAAGCTGGAATGTATGTTCTCTGCTGGATTGTTACCTGAAGTGGATGCCAGAAATTCTAATCGTAAGATCAGTGATAATCGTTATGCCAATTTAGGAGACAATAGCTCCACCCCAGAAGCTCATAGGAAAAAAACCAACCTGGAAAATTTTATTCAAGATTAGACTGTGTGTTGGCCTGGAATACCTCTCACATACCCCAAATGTGGGAACTCAAATTCTAGAAGACTGTCTACCTGTGTGACCTTATTTTTATTTCTTGTCTTAGAATTTTGAGATGCTCTTGATAGGGAAGTGATTAAAAAAATACTTATACTGTTGCAGCTGTGTGGTTCTTCCTCATGTATGTACTTGATTCCAGATGTCTAGATCCAAGCAGGGATTAAATGTGGTTTTCTTTTTAAAGGGATGATAAGTCAGCTCATAGGTACATGCAGTAGAGTGATTGCTTTGTATTTTGCTGAAGATTCTGAAGTGGCAATACAGTTAAGTGTTTTAAATGAGGAACCACCTCTCTTAAAATAAGGGTAAATATGGCATTGTGCAATATGTGAACCATAGCATAAAAGGCAGGTAAGCAGTCCAGGGGGTTGTAAAAATTCAACCAAGTCTTTGGGATAAATATTGCTCATTTTTGCACTTAGATCTTGCTCAGTGCAATTTAAGCTGAACCCTAAAAATACTGTGAAAGAAAAACAGTTTTGTAACAACTCTTTGAAGAAGTGAATTTTTTTCTGCAAGTTTGTACAAAGCCCAAGTAGCAGCTAATAATATAGCTGCACTTTCTAAAAACTCATGATTCTTTTCCATCTACTAACATATCTATCACTATTTAAAATAGCTTTAGTGAACTTAGCAACTGAATTTTTGCTGCAGAAAAACAGAGGTCTCAATCATACTTTACTTAATAGGAAATGGGGTGTGCATATTATAAGGGGTGTAACTGGAATCTGTAAATCCTGACCTCTGGTTTATTCAGTCTGGATTACGTGATTTGCTTTGTCATAGGGTAAAAAGCACAGAATGTAAGTGTGCTTCACTGTTTGAAACAGGATTTAATATACACAAGCTCAGATTTGATTCTCTGACTTGACTCTGTTTTGCTGCATGTTGCTTGCTCAGTTCTCTTTTCTCTTTGATAAAATGACATTCTTTCCCTAAAAAAATTCTTAACTGATAGTTTAATTTGATGTTAAAAACAGAGGTAATGCATTTCATCTATATATATTAAGAGCTTGAATGGGAAAAATATTAACTGTTTGAGATCTTATCTGCCAGCTTTTTTTCTTCCCTATCTTGGTTTCAAATGCAAGTATATAGAAATGCAGACTGATTGCTACACTTCGTAATTGAACTAAATAAGAGCAAACTCATCCAGCTGTCAACAGTAAACATTTTTAATGCTTTCTAGCATTAACGCAAATTTCACTGAATGAAACTTTTGTATAGTTGTCAGTAGACATTTTACTAAAAGAAAATTGAAATGAAATCTTCTTTCTTTTTGCATGAACTCCAAGAAAAATGCAGAGATAGGTGCTCCATCTTAGGAAAAGTGATAACTAAATATAAAGTTCTAATAATAAAACCACATTCGAAGTAGTCATTCAAGTAGTCTGGGCCAATCTTTTTGTTACATGCTTGAGAAGGTAAGACTTTTTTGACCAGTACAGCAGTAATTTTACTTAGGAGGGAAATTACTAAATATTACCAGTTCAATTAGAAGCCCTGCAGTTTAGTATTGACCTAACCAGTTTGTTCTGTGAGGACTTGGTGCCACTACTAAGAAATTGGGAAAACAAACTTGATCAACATACTTGTTGACTCTGTTCGTTATGTAATGAGCATCTCCTCACAGGTTTGGGGATGTAGTCCTAAAAAGGGAAACACAGAAAAAGCTATAAAAGCAGTAAACACCCCATCTTTCCTAATTAGATGAATTTACTATATGAACAGACCTGGACTGTATTCTGATCAATTTCAAATCTCTGTTTTGAAAGAAACAGCAAATATTTTGTTCTGCTGAACCAGTTTCAGGAAATGTATAACTTCAAAACAGAATGGATGTAGCAAATGAAAGCTTTCACACAAGACTACCATGTACACAACTTAATAAATGTATTGTTCCTAGTTCCCTGCAGCTGCGGAAGTGGACATGTTCACTAGGATTTCTGAAGTGGACAATGCTTAGTTAGAAAAGCCTCGATGTTGTTAGGCAATTTTTTTGGAAGCTGAAATAAGCAACTAGCAAAACTGTATGTATTATTATCCTAATCTCCAAATTTGCACGCTTGTTACTGCTTTCCTGACAGGATGTTTGGGAGGACAGTGTGTCCCTCCCTTGAGGTCAAAGCCGGACAGGGAATAGATCTTCATCCTTAAGAACTGGAGCCATTTTAACAATGATGCACCTTTGATATGTGATTGCAGAGAAGAGGGGTATCAGCTACAGCACTTCCTCATATTGTTGTGTACTCAGGAACACGTCACTACGAAAGTCTCAAATCATTACAAAGTCCATGTTGTAAACTGGAGTGTGTGCAAAGCTGTAATTTATGGAAGCTCAATTTCTTGAAGGCCTTTGTACTAATGGGTTTAAAACTCTACCCTTGCTTTGTAGGTAGTTTAGCAGATTGTTTTACTTGTTGTGACACAGCAAGATAAATGCTGAAGGGGGGGGGGGGTTATTCTTCCCTCCCCTGCTTTTTTTCTTCCTCCCCCCAGTCCCAAATCATTAGTCTTATTTTACATCCTTCCCATCTCTATAGACTGACTAAATAGCTTTATGGTAGAATTTGAGAGCTGAGGTTGCTGGGGATGTTTTTGGGTTGTTTTTAAAGCTGTGTTTTCAGCTGGAACTCTCCTTGTGAACTTTCTTCCATGGAGCAGCTCCCTTCTGCCCTTATGGGGCTGTGAGTTGGTGTTACGTGCCACTGCTTCTGGTTTACTTGGATTACTGCTACTCATTATGGATTACTTGGATTACAGCTGCTTGTTATGTAGGTTTCCCAGTTTGAAGGAGTGTCACTAGTTTAATTTCAGTGGCATGGATGTACCATGTCAAGAACTACTTGACACAAGGAATGCAGGAGGTATCATGCCAGCTCATGAAGGTCTGGCTTGTTTGCTCACTGGCCTGCACACTGAATTCTGAACCAGCAGTTTGCTACACCTGGGAAATCAACATCACTCTGCCTATGGGGTGCTGGTCTAGAAAACCTGTCCTGAAAGTGTTCTCCAAAACAGCTGAATCCCATTTTAGTGATGACATATAATGTGCTTTCAAATGAGTGCGAAGGAGCTGTCTTTGTAAATTAAAATGAAATTATGAAGAGGATGTGTGTTGTGCTGTAGTGGGGTTTTTCCCCTAAGATCTGAATGTAAATCTGATCTCTGATTACAAGTAAAAGGGGCGCTTGAAGATCTAATGTAATGGTTTAATAAGTGGTTAGTTCTTTTGGGAGGTGGGTTGGGAATAAATATCAGTTTTCATAAGAGCTTTGATTTTTTTTTTTTTTAATTTTTTTTTTTTTAAGATGCTCTATTCAGGCAGTAGATTCTGCTGACCAGTATGTCCTTTGAAACAAAATTAGTGTTGATACAAAGCTGTAGACTTTGTGGATTTGCTTTGAGGTAGAAGTACTGATACTTGCTAGAAATTTAGGATTTAATTAAGAAGTGGCTGACGTGGAGTAAGCCACATGCCAACATAAGCTAAATATGTAGAATTCTAATAGAAAAATAATACAGTAATTAATAGCACCTAGCAGTTTCATTAGGGATTATCATTATTTTGTAATTCTAATTCAAATAGGCATAATTTTGGTGCACTTGTAACGGCTGTAAAGCAAATATTTTCCCTTCAAAGGGAAAAAAAAAAAAGAGATGGGAGTCCCCGCACAGCAGAGCAGACCTGTCTGGGCAAGCAACACAGCCGGCTTTCACAGCATGCATGGACTAAAAAAAAAAATTTTTTTTTAATTGAAGGAAAGCAACTATGGTTTCCACCCAGCAGAAGGTTTTGCAGAGTGGACATGGGACCCAGACTGAATGCCAACAGAAGCATACAGTCATCCAGGTCACATGCTGCATGGAATACCAGATCCTTTCCCTGGCAGCTGGTGGCAATTCTGAGAACTGCTGTGTGCGCTGTAGAGGACTTAATCTGCCGAGTTGCAACACTGCAAGAGGTTGTAGAAAGATGGAGTACCTGTAAACCCGAACCCTCTGCCATCTGGTGAGCTCCCTCTGCTGAAGGTGTGGGGGGGTAGGCTGTACCTGTAGCCTGAACCCTCTGCCATTCAGTGAGCTCCCTCTGCTGAAGCGGGGAGTGGGGCTCGCTGTACCTGTAGCCCAAACCCTCTGCCGTCCGGTGAGCTCCCTCTGCTGAAACTAACAGTTTAATTCTCTAGGTAAAAGTGGGTGTTTCGTAGGAGGCTTTTCTTTTCAAATCCTGGGTGGGTGGATTCAGTTTGATATAGAAGGTATGTGTTAGCACTTCTGATTGAATTAGGTATTACAATATACCCTCAGTTAGTTGTGCTTTCTTTGACCAGTTGAGTAATGTGTTTATTCCCTGAACTAAGCTTGTAAACATCCCCTTTATTTCTTAAAGACTGAATACTACATCACTTTACCTTAAACTTTTCTAAGTTTTAAAATTTGAGAGATTCTGTGAAAGATTGTAAATTAATTGGAAGGCATCCTTGGTAAGTTTGTTCCTTTTCTGGATGTGCATCCTAATGTAGCTGAGAATATAGCGCAGAAATGCTTTTCAAATTCTCTGGACTCATCTGTACAAAAACATTTAAATTGTGAGATCTTTAAATAATATTTGTAGTTGTACTCATAGTGGGAGTCTTTAACAACTTAGAATAGATTCAGAAATTTAGTTACTAGTTTCTGATATACTGAAACAGTTTGAACCTTTGAAATGCATTAAATAAACACTGAGGGGTTTTTTCCATTGCATTTAGTAGATACATTTGAATGTTTCTCTAGTTTGAAGACTTGAGCCTTGCTTGGATTTGCTTTTAAACATCATACTCAATAACATGATCCTATAATGCTTTAATACTCAGATTTCTACTCAAAATCTGTTTCTTCTATGATGCCTGCCTTAAGCTAGATAAGATGCCACTAAGCAGTTAGGTGTGCTAATGATAAAGTAACTTGTTTTTACTCGTATTTTAGTCCTCATTTCCTTAATTTTTTTCCCCTCAGATCTAGTACATGATGCATACTCAGTAACACTGTTGTATTGCCTGCTCCCATAATCTGTGGGTAACCATATCTTCAAAAAAACGATGTTGGGTGTTTTTCTTCCCCATTTCCGAAATAATTATATGAAGGAGGATTAGAGCCAGCAAGCTCTGTTCTGATTTTACACAGGGCAGAGCTTGGATTAACTTTACATAATGCACATCAACTTGAAACGCTTAGATTTTACAGAGGTGTTCAGTCATCTTTTTTTGCTGGTGTAATGTAATTCCCTTGGTCCCTTCAGAGAGAGGGGAACTCTGCTGGGAGCTTCACATGTTGAAGCTGTTTTAATTTTACCAATATAACTGATTTTATGTGTAACATAATATTATAATATTATACAGCTTCCTACTGTGAACCTCAAGACAGCATTTAAGCATTGTTTTCTAACTATCTTTTCTGCATGAGGGAAATTCATACGTCAAGTATCACTGTCCTGCACAATCCTCACCCCTCTACCCTTTAAGGAAAAAAAATTTGCAAGCTTGCTTTAGATGTCTGACTCTTCTGAAATGTAAGAATTTTATTTTTTAATTGTATTTGCATTTTAATTGTTTCACAAGTCCAGAGTGGCTTCCAGAAGAGGGCCTTAGCAGTAACAAAATTTACAAAAATCCTTTGTAGTAGAGAAGTCACTTAACTACAGAAAATATTTTGAGAAGAAAAATATTGATAGTAGAAGAACATTCCTCCCAAAACATTTCAGTGAATGAACAAAAAATGGAAGTGAAAGCAAGATACTGAAACTTCTAAAGGCCAGTCTCAAGTTTTCTGGAAATTATCACTAGATCAGGAATTATGGGAGTTCATTTGAATAAAGTGTAGTCATTTGAGTGCATTGTCAAGCTGGTAACCTATAGTATGATTTTTCACTGCAGAAGCAGGAGAGGAATGAGCTGGAGCAACTGTGCAAGTCTTAAAGTCTGTCTCTGAGACCAAAAACATGGAAAAGCTTCTTGCTGCAGAGTTGGGTTTACGGGACAAAATTCAGACCTCCAGGGAGGCTGCTTATTCTCCCTAGCCTAACAGTATGTTGGACACACGTGTTGTGAGAACAACACATTGTGTTCTGAGAACTGCTGTGTGCGCTGTGAACAGGTAGAGGACTTAATCTGCTGGGTTGCAGAGCTGCAAGAGGTTGTAGAAAGACTGAGGAGTATCAAAGAGGCCAAACAGAAGCTTTACCCTCCCTGAAACAGAACTGGGGACACCCATCTGATAGTTCTCAGGTTCAGAGGACCCCTGTATCCCACCCCTGCCAAATCAGAGGCAGTAATACAGATAAGGGGAGCAAATGGAAGATAGTCCAAGGTCGAGGCAACAAACAACCTCCTTCCTTGCCCACCTCATCCCCCCAGGTGCCACTAAAGAACAGATTTGAGGATCTGATTGAGATAGATCTGTCTAATAAAGACATGGATGATGAACAGTCTATAATAGAGAAACATCCACGCTCAAATAAGCTCACTGCTCCTATCGCAACATCAGCCACAAAGAAAAAAAGAAAGGTTATGATCATAGGGAAGTTTGCTGTCTCTCTGGAGCCAGGATTAAGGATGTTACTAGGAATCTTGCCAACCTGGTGCAATCCTTGGACTACTCTCCACTACTGATCTTCCATGTGGGAGGAGAGGAAGTAACAACCAGTAGTACTAGAGCAATATAAAGAGACTTTAGGGCCTTGGGACAAGTGGTGAAAGATTCTGGGGCACAAGTTTCATCTATTCTTCCGGTCACAGGCAATGATGTAGGAAAGAACAACCACATCCAGTCCATTAACACATGGCTCTGTGGCTGGTGTCACCACCACAAATTTGGGTTATTCAACAATGGTTTGGACTACACAGCACTGGGATTATTGACACCAAACAGAAGATATCTCTCTTAAAAGGGAAAGAGGGTCTTTGCTCAAGAGATTACAAGACTAATCGACAAGGCTTTAAACTAGGTATGATAGGGGAGAGGGATAATAATATCAGCAGTCCTTCATATGGCAAGATGTAGCAGGGGACACCTGAGTTTGTGGGAAGGGGGCCTAGTAAGGATCTTCAGCCCATTCCCCTGCAACAAGCAGCACAGTCAAAGGCTCATGCAATCAAGTCGGAGGCTCCTAAGGCAATAGCAGCCAGCAGGAAAACATCAGGGAAACACCTTAAGGGAATGAAGGGGTGTTTCTCTGGAAAGGTGACATCACTGACTGCCCAGCAGAACTGCCCCTATACAAACGCAAGAAGCATGGGCAACAAAGAGAAGGAGTCGGAAGCTACTGTGCTGCTGAAAGGGTATGACATAGTGGCCATTACTGAAATGTGGTGGGATGAATCGTATGACTGGAGTGTGGCTATCAGCGGTTACAAGCTGTTCAGAAAGGATGGAGGGGAAGGAGGGGTGGAGGTGTTGCCTTCTATGTTAAAGAATGGATTGAATGTGAAGAGTTGTCCCTAAAGAATAGCCGAGAGCAATTTGAAAGCTTATGGGTAGGAATCAAGGTAACAAGGGAATCCTTGTGATTGGAGTCTACTACAGGCCTCCCAATCAAGAGGAGCTACAGGAGCTACTCCAGCTACAGGAGGCATCACATTCACAGGCTCTTGTTCTGCTGGGGGACTTCAACCACCCTGATAGTTGCTGGAAAAACAATACAGCAAGCAGTAGGCAATCCAGAAGGCTCCTGGAGAGTCTTGACGAAAACTTCCTAACACAAGAAATAGACACCCCTACCTGGAGGGGGTGCAATACTTGAACAACTGGTCACCAATGCAGCCAAGCTCATCAGGGATCTCAAGACTGGAGGCTCCCTGGGCTGCAGTGGTCATGCACTAGTGGAATTCACAGTCCTGAGGGTCACTAATCAGCCAAGAAGCAAAGTCAGGACCCTGAACTTCAGAAAAGCAAAATTCCAGCTCTTTAAAGAGTTACTCAGCAGGATACCCTGGGAAATGGTCCTCAAGGATAAGAAAGCTAAACAGAGCTGGCAGATCTTTAAGGACACTTTCCATAGAGCACAAGAAATCTCCATCCCCCGGTGTAAGAAATCTGGTAAGAAAGGGAAGAGACCTGCATGGCTGAATCAAGACCTGCTGGTGAAATTAAAAAGCAAGATGGAACTACACAGGCAGTGGAAGCAAGGACAGAGATCTTGTGAAGAGTATAAAGGTGCTGGCCGATGGTGCAGAGATGAAGTCAGGAAGGCTAAAGCACAGCTAGAACTCAACTTAGCAAAGGATGCAAAGAATAACAAGAAGGGATTCTGCAGGTACATCAATGAAAAAATGAAGGTCAAAGAAAACATACCCCCCCTGAAGAGCAAGAATGGAGAACTAATAACAGATGAGGAGAAGGCTGAGGTACTCAACTACTTTTTTTTCTTCTGTCTTCACTGGCAACCTCTCTCCCAACACCTCCCATGTTAAAAAACCACAAGGTGTGGACCAGGGCAGT
>VWZO01013891.1:0-13469 GCA_013396975.1 Bucco capensis | reverse complement strand
GTGTCTATTTCTTGTGTCAGGAAGTTCTCATAGAGACACTGCAGGAGCCTNCTTGATCTCTAATTCCTACCCATAAGCTTTCGACTTGCTCTTGGCTGTTCTTTAGGGACAACTCTTCACATTCAATCCATTCTTTAACATAGAGGGCAACACCTCCACCCCTCCTTCCCCTCCTGTCCCTTCTGAACAGCTTGTAACCGCTGATAATCACACTCCAGTTGTAAGATTCATCCCCCCCGGGGTTTCAGTAATGGCCACTATGTCATAGCTTTCCAGCAGCACAGTAGCTTCCATCTCTTCTTGTTTGTTGCCCATGCTGTGTATGTTCGTGCATAGGCACTTCAGCTGGGCAGTCAGCCATGTCACCTTTCCAGAGAAATACCCCCTCATTCCCTTAAGGTGTTTTCCTGATGTTTCCCTGATATTTCCCTGCTGGCTGCTATTGCCTTAGGAGCCTCTGGCTTGATTCCATGAGCCTTTGACTGTGCTGCATGTTTGTTTTTTCTCTGGAAGGGAAAAAAGTGCGATCTCCCACAAGTGTGGATCAGTGTATGCGATTGCAGGGAAGGAGCCATTTCAGCATTCCACCCGTGGTCGGCGCATGGAGGCCAAAGCAGACTTGGCGCAGTGCGTCCCCCTGTCCCACCCACGGCGACAGGGTGAACTTCTCTCCCCAGCTGACCGGGGAGCGAGTCCCAAGCTTTCCTCCGCAACTCCCTACTCCCCCAGCAAGGCAAGACCCGGTTTATGCGCACCGTGGGGGAGACAGACTCGCCGCCCTCGCTCGGCTGCCCCGGGCCGGTTTCCCTGGGCACAGTCCGCACGGCGGTGGCCGAAGCGCCTCTTCCCGAAGCTGTCCCGCCCCGGGTGGGGGGCAACGGTCGCCTCCGGCCACACCTGTGGCGCAGTGATAGCGGCGGAGGAGGCACTTGGAGGTCCGCGCCGACGGGTTGGCGGTATCGTGACGATGGGTTCGCGGCTGGGCGCCAAGATGAGGAGCAGGTACTCCCGCCGCGGGGCTGGCGACGATCAGGTCTCCATCCTTCCCGGCGAGGAGGAGGAGGCGAAGGAGGCGGTGGCGGCGACGGCGGCAACCCGGGGCAGCGCGGGAGCCCTGAGGCCGGCGGCGGTGGAGGAGGAGGAGGAGGAGAGTGCTACCTCCAGGAAAGTGCGGTTCGCCCTTCTGCCCGACTCGTACGAGCCGCTGCGTCCGGCGCGGGCTGCCGGCAAGCGGCCCTACGGGAAGAGGCTCAGGAAGTACGGCAAGGTGAGGAGGGCAGAGCGCTTCCAGACCGTCCGCAGTCCAGGGCAGACAGAACCGGGACCCGCAGGGAAGGAAGGGAAGGGTGGGCAGAGGGGCTCGGCACCGGCTTTTCCGAGGGGCTTTTGGAAGTCTGCTTTGTCCTTCAGGCATTTTACGTACCAGCATTTAGCTCCGAGGCGGGGGTAAGCTCACCAGTTTGCTCTTGCCTTTGCTCTCCTCCTTGCTCTTGCTGGTGAGGAGCTGCTGGGTCCTGCCGGGAAAGGCACGACACCGACCCTGGCTTAGAACAAAGAGTGGAAAATCACAGTTTCGGAGTGAAAACGACACTAAGCTGATCCATGTGACGGCTACGTTGCCTTTCCTTGTTCTGCATTTTCTTCGGCGTCATTGTTTTGACACCATTCCCTAAAACTTACAGTTAATTGGCCTGCTTGGGTTTTTTTCTTCTACTTAAGTGACTGAAAGAAAGTGTAATAACATCCTTACAGTAAGTTCATTTGCCAGTTTATCTTTTAGGTGTCTACTGAAAAATGACTAGTATGAGTGAAAGAAAAACACACCTGTGCTTCATTGTGTAGCAGCTATTTTGGATCAAAGCTGTTCTTTTGCTTTCCTGTGTGGAAAGTCCCAAGTCCTGCACTCTGGTGGTTTATATTCCCCGTCCCCCCACTCCCCTCCCCGAAGGGTGTGTGCCTCTGATTATAATACAAAGTGCCAGGAAGGAGGAAACAAGTTGCCAGTGTGACACAGTAGGGCAAAGAAAATCTTAACAAAAAGCAATGAAATTTCCGTAAAAATATTCTCAGCGATTTACTGCCTTCTTGTTCAGCACCAGTTTTAACAGCTTATGTGCTTTTAAGAGTTGCTAACATACTTCGAACGTGTCTGTGTGGGAAACATGTCCCTCTGCAAACTAAGTGTGAATTTCAACTAATTTTAGTTCTTGAATAGAAGCTCATGTAAAAGCCTGGCTTCGTATGGAGGCTCTACATCCTTTCAGTTTAGCTGTACTCTGTGGGTGGTTGTATATTTCTCTTTAAAAATAGATGGTAATATATTGTCCCATGCTCAAGCCTGTATTAGCTGTGGGAGAAGTTCATTTTCTGGGTCGGTGACATTGAGGAGTGGAATGATTTTATGTGGCATTTTCTGTCACCTCTCCTGTCTCTCTCCGCAGAATGTCGGCAAAGCTCTGCAGAAGGGGTGCCACTACTTGGTGGTCGGCCTGCAAGGATTAGCAACCGCCTATTCTGCTCCCTTTGGTGTGGCAGCTCAGGTAGCATCCTTCATCCGCTAGCTCAGCTTCACATGCCTCACCTGGGAGGGCCTGAGGCCATTGCTGCTTGCTTAGGATTAGATCTGAGACTCGCATCTGAGAAACCTTTTGGGCAACCAGCCCTAGCCCCAAGCTCCTACACCAAACTCTTCAGCAGGACGTGGTACTCTTTGCAGAAACTTCCAGTGCTTTATAAAATCAGATCAGGTCAAAGAAATGCAAAGATGTGGAAATAATCTTTGACTTAACAAGCTGAAGTTTGTTCTCAGACATCAGTTTGTTTTCTAGAGCTTTGTGCTACATGTGGAAGGGAGCCAAGGAAGAATGGAAAAGCAAGTAGATGGGGGAAGCTGGGGACTTGAAGATCTGAGTCTGGCTAGTGAGAGGAATTGTCAAAGCGGTGGAGGAAACAGAAAACAAGGAGTCAGGAAAATATAGTCTGGTTTTCTGAGTTTTTGTTGGTTTGTTTTTTTTGTCCCTAAGAGGGTTAAGATTATGAGTACACTTAAAAATACGCTTGGATACAAAAGGGCAGTGGTCTGAGACATGGAGAGCTTTGCTGCATCATGATTGTTCATTTCAAACACTAGACATAGTGAGTGTTTAAATCACAAGACTGTTGTAAAAACCCAGAAAATCAGGTGAATTTGGCTTCTGATTGTGGGGCATTAAAGGTTCACTGTGATTAATATTTTAAACTTTTTCTCTGCTGCTGTGAAATCTGCATATATTTTTTTTTACTGAGAATGGAGTTTATATCTGACATACCTGATTCTGGAAACTGGGGTGTAACAATACCCAGTTCTGTGGTGTTCACCAGAAAAAAAAAAAAAAGGATTACCAGCTGCATCTGAGAAAAACTATATACAGCATTTGTATAAGAGTGTACAACACTTTTGTATAAGAATGGGACCAAATAACCTGCCAGTTCCATCTTCATTTCCTTACATGGAAGTTGTAGCTAGAGGATGTCAACATCAGATGACTCAGCTTAGTGGTGTGGATGGAGTAGCTTCCATGTCACACCTCCAGGGATATAATGTTTGAAGACACAGGGTCAAGGAGGATTTATGTGCCTTCAAAATTCTGTGGGTTTTGGATTTGTTGTATTTGATTTATATTTTTTTATCGGTCTTCTGTGGTGGCAGTAATTTATTTCCATGCTAGCACTTTCTCTGTATTATAGATCTTTCTATTTTTGGTAGTGTTTTTGTAATCAAGGAGTTGACTTACCTGGAAAAAAGTGCTGCTTGTTTGCATTGTTTGCCTTTTTTGAATGAAGGAGTTTGCTTGTCTTAGCAAACCACATATTTCTTGTAAGGGTAGCAAATGAAACAAAGGTGGATTTTTTTAATGCTCTTTTCTAACTGGACTGTAAACAAAAGTAAAGTGATCTATAGTGTATGTTTCCCTATACACATGAGTAAGCACACAAAGGAGGAGTGTCAGGGTGGTGGCCCAAGCAGCAAGGGGAAGCTGAGATGTAAACTTCCCTGTGTTGTTCTGCCCAGCTGCGGCCTCAGTGCTCTACTAGAAGGGCACTTCTGGGCTATGGTTGTAGCCCAGAATTCAGAAATGCTCAGAAGAAGCAAGGTGTGCAGAGGAGGCTATAGAGGATCTGAAGTTATATGCATTGGCATAGGAATAGCCACAAAAGGATTTTGCTCATTAATTTTGTGCCTTTAGTTGTTTCCATAGAGCCTTCTTGTGGGGATAGACCTGTCCTTCCAATCTGCCCTATCAGCATGCCAGAGGGTATTCATAACTGCTGTGGATTTTGCAGAAAGAACAGGACTGTCTTAATAGCCATATGCCACACCAGCCTGCATATTTGGGATTAACTTTAAATTTCATTACACCACTCTATGACAGTGCTTTTATAGAGTGAGACCAAAACAATACAGGGAGGATTTGTGTCTCTTATTTTTCTGTGTGAAATGAGTGTATATCTATTTGTCCATGTGCCCCCTGAATAGAAAAGCTGCTCTATCATTGCAACACTCAGGGTCCAACCCTTTCAGTGCAGGGATCTTCCACAAAGGTAAACATGAACTTTAGCTCATGAACGACTCAACAAAATGGTTACCACTGACTTCTGCCTGCTGACCTATGGTCTCCACTTGCCTGGTGCAACTTTAAGGGAGTAAACCTGTTCTACAGAACCCAAATGATACATAAATGGTGTTTCTGTGTAAGCCTGAGGAAGGCTTGATGTGTATTGGTAAGATAGCTTCTGCACAACAGTATTTCTAAAATAGACCAAAAGCAAAGAAAGAAAGAGAGGAGACAGAAATGAAGAATAAGCAAGTACCCTGTGTTGTTGCTATAGAACAGCTGGTGACTCATGCCAGCCTATTTTCCTTCCTCAGAATGAACTGATGGTTCTCACTGAAGCTACCAATTTGATGCCTAAAGATTTAAGTGTATTTTGTAGATTTTTAGAACTTTTAGGATTATGTGGAGCTTCCTGGATTGTTCGCATATTAGAAGCCACTAGGTGCATTCTTAAGGTACAATCTCGGACTTTCTCATGCCTTGCCAAGGACATGATGTTTTGAAGAAGCCACCTGCAGATAGCTTGAAGACAAAACATGAGAAGAGGGCGAAACCCCGCATGGGCTCTCTCTGAGGGGCAGAGCTGAAGACCACCAGGGGTGGGCTATTGGAAAACCTACTGCCAGGGTTGGCTATAGATATCTATGTTCATTACTAATAAAACATGTAGAAAGGTGTAATTCTTGGGGACTAGGCGCATGTCCATGTACAGGATCCTGAAGGTGTAGAAGCTTCCAATTAAAGGTAACTCTATCTTTCTGCATTACTTTTGTGTTGTGTGTCTGTTCTTTAGGGGATACGGCATCAAATTAGTGCCGCTTATCAATTCTTGAGTAGTGATTCAGTGGAGTGAATTTGTGAGATCAACGCTTGGCCTGAGTGTTTACTACTCTCTTTACCAGCCCAGAAATCACATCAGTGTCATCTGAATCTGGGAGGTGAGGTTCAGTTTTCAGCAGGGTTCCTGTCAATAGTAGTAGCATCCCTGCTGTGCCACGTTTGGCTTAGCTACTATACAAAGAGGTGGAACAGATCCTGTGTCACTGTTGCTAAATGTTGTCTAGGTGGTGTAAGAGATGAGGAAATATTCCCTAAATCAGTACTGGGTGGCAGGTTGTCCTGCTCAGCAGGTAAGAAATGGCAACCTCCATGTGAAGCTGAGCTCTTCTGCTGGAAGTCTGCAAGTGACTCAGAGGAGAGGAAAACTGGTGATGATGAGGAGGCTGGGCTCTCGGGGACAGCCTGGCAGTGTACCAAGGCAGGAGGGCAGTCTGGGATTAACTCTTGGCTTCTGTGCAGGCTTTATGTGCTCTTGGCAAGGCTGGCGTTGGAGAAGCCACACCAGCAAGGACAGCTTTGAACCCACAGGCACAGACAGGCTCTTTGATTAAAACTGGCCTGTCTGCAGCTTATCTCCTGGTTCCTCCTGTTGAGGAACAAAACAGACATTTGACACTCTTGTAGACAAAGTGGGATGTGGTGGATATTACAGTACAGCAGGTATACAGGGAGGATTTGATCTCACATTTGAGCTGGGCAAAATATGTTCCTCCCTTCAATCACTTGTTTGGCACCTGTACCCATTGCTTCACCTCACAGGTGTTTTTGTTTTCAGTGGTGTGTTACTGTGCTATCTGGCTCCCTTCAGATTTCTACCTGCCTTTCACCATGCTTTATAACATTCATGGCTAGGCTTCGTGAACAAAGATCCGGGAAGGGCTCCATCTACGCTCTTCATAAGCGCTTTTTACAAGCACGCTGATGGCTGAAAAGGCCAATGCGGGGTAGACAATAGCGGTTGCAAAAGGCTTTATAACAAACAGCATGATAAATAAGTTTGGGAAGCTGAATATGTACTAGAGTGGCAAGAAGTAGTCAACCTGTCCAAGCTTCTCTCAGGAATGAACTCCACTAACCTGACATCTGGCAAATCACTTATAATTTTAAATCCTGGCTATTCCCAGTGCCTGCTCAATGAGTCACAGAGGAGATTAAAGCTTCTTTCTGCCGTTTTTGCCAGAGCATTTAATTACTGCTTTGTCTTACTGAAGACTGAGGAAATGGTAGAGGACTTACAGCTATTGTGCTTTGTCCTGCACCATTAGCAGCAAGGAAGTACAGCTTGCTTTTGGAGTGCTGTAACTGAGGGGAGCCATATCACACCACGTCGTTTAGGTGCTTCCAGTCCCAAGGTTCACCTCAGGAATGAATGACCTTTCTGTCCTCTGTCGGTCTGTATGTCTGGCAAGGGGGAAGGTTTCGTAAGGGATGCTGTAAAATCAGTTGTCTCTTTTTCTATATCCTGAGTCCCTTGCTAGCTATGCACTGATCTCTTCTGAGACAAAAGTCCAAGTTGGTGCAGTTACCTGTGGTGTGTGCTTTGGAAATTTTTTTCTTCAATGAGCAGTAGAGACACTAAAAAGCTTGTAGATTAATGGAGATAATTAAATTTAAAGAAAGTAGAGGAATACATTTTCCCCTTTCCTTCTCCTTGTAGGAAGTAGCATCAGGCTGCCAAGCCTTTTTTGGGGTGAAGTCTAGGTTGAACTCAGAGAGGTTAGTGGTCCTTCCTGAATCCTACATCACCTCTAAGAAGAGGCTCAGGGCTGTAGGCTTGTTCAGCTGGAGGAGGGAAGACTTGGGAGGGGCCTGACAGCAGCTTTTCAATACCTATGAAGGTGTTGCCAACAAGATGGAGCCAGGCTCTTTGGTGAGGTCAGCAGCCAGACAGCAAGAGACCATGGTCAAAAATTGAAACTGTGGGGTTTCCAGCCAGATACAAGGGTGGGAGGGGGAAACCCTACTAATACGATAATTAAGCACAACAAGAGCTTACTTCAGGAGGTTGGAGTGTGTCTTCCTGGACACTCTCAAGGCATGACTGCACAAAGTGAAGAGTAACCCGGTGTGAATTCAATGTTAACTCTGCAGTAAGCAGGAGGCTGGAGAAGGGACCTTCTAGGGTCCTTCCAGCCTGGGTGACTCTGGGGCTATGAGTGGGATCCTGCCATAATAAGCAGAAAGCTTCTATTTACCTACTGTGTGGAGATGTAAAAGACCCACTCTTGCTAAAAACACAGAGGCCAAGAATAAAGCTTTGCTTGTAACAAGTTTGGGCCCCAGCCAAGTTTCCGCTGCATTGCACTATGCTGGCTGAAAGGGAATTGTCCTTTAGTGCCATCTCCTGGGAAAAAGTCAAGATTTTTCAGCCTTGTCAGCCTGCCTCGTTGTTCTGCCTTTGACTACTACAGGGATTTCCTGCCCTCCCCTAAGCTGGCCTCCTGGATTATCCAGAGCAGTCTTCAGGATGTTGGGTCCCAGCAGTGGAATGTGCGTGTCCATATACAAGTGTTTTCTACCCAGTTAAATCCTGAGCCTCGTGTATGCAAATATTTCAAATGTAAAGCCACATTTGTGTTGTTTTTTAGGTTCAACACCTAAAAATGCTTTATGCTTTGCCCTGAAGTACTTGTTGTACCTTTAAAACACTAATAAAAGATGCTTCACTGGAGGGAAGGGGATGAGCCTTGTCCGCTTCTTGTTTCTGAATCTCATCCTCTGCAGAGGAAATCACAACTGCTTCAGAATGTCTAATTTCTTACAGAAATATGTATGTGTAATTTCAAACACAGGAGGAACTGGTATCAGGAGACTGGAATGACCTCCTCCAGGAGTTGCCTTGGACTCCCGCACACTGTGTGTACTTGCCTCTCCTATTTCTGCTGCCCATAAAGGAATCCTTGCTCCTTCCATTTCTGGGACACTAATCTAGCATCAGATTGCTTTTTCAGCTGTTGCTGAATTAGGGTGGGGACTTTCCTGTCCTTGGTGAATCCTACAGAACTGTGTTAGTCCTTGTCGTTCTCGTCGTCGTTGTGGCTAGGCTTCGCGAACGAAGATCCAGGGAGGGCTCCATCCACGCTTCTCATCAGCGCCTTTTCCAAGTGCGCTGATAAAAAGAGGATAGCAGATAGCACCCTCGAGCCTGCCCAATGGATTTTTTTAGGTGAGACACAGCATGCGCAGAGCTGGACCCACCCTTTAGTCCTAAGGTTCATCTGCCAGGGCCTAGCAAGCTTGGATGCTGGCAACAATGGCATTAGGACATAGGTTTAACCTCTTAGATGAAAGGCCTTACAGGGCTAAACAAGCTCCATCTGCCTGGGTTTGGAATCAGAGTTGTCCCTCTCCTAAGATGACTGCCAGAAGGCTAATGAGCACATCCTACCCATCCAAGGATTCTAGGAACATGGGTATCACTCCCCACACTTTCCCGTGGGCAATGAGTTTAATGCTCCCTCTGCTGTCGGCACAGTTATCACACCAGGGGCCACAGGAGACCTCAAGGGATTTTCAGACTGTGCCTTGTGCTGCAGAATAAATGCACTGGTCCCCGGTATAGCCTCTCCTTTGGTCTTTACCTGCTCTCCCAGATGACAGGCAGCTCTGGCCTGACAATTCAGATTCTTAAAGCAGTCTGATGGATGTTATATTCACCTGGAGAGTTATATTTACAGAACATGATGAGAACTTGTAATGTAAATTAGTCTGCGTTAGTTAATACTTGGCCGAACATTTACCTGAAACAACTAGTTATGTAATGTACTGATGAAGTCAGAGATTGAAATTTAGCATCTGACTGGAGGAAAAAGACAATCTTCAGTTCATCATCTTACATGACTGAACAGCGAAAAAAGTAGCCTACCAGCCTGTCTTGGTTTTTTGCAGTTTTGATTCTCTGTGTAGGAAAAGCCTCACCACCAAAAAAAAAAAATTAAAAATAAAAATAAAATAAAAATCACTTTATCCCTTTATCTCATTGCTCTGGCTCCATTAAAAGGCATATATAATAAATTAATTAATGACTATTTTTAATTCAGTTACTTGCCTGAGATTTTTCCTCACTGAGCTCATTTTTAATGCATGACTCACTGAACTCTGATTTCCTTGAAGATTTTAAGACGAAACAGCAATGCTTTCATCCTTCCCTCATCTCTATGAAGGATGTTTTGAATTTCTTTGTTCTAATTTTAGAAGAAGGATATGTGGGCATAGTATAATTTTTATCATCTTGTTGAAATCAGTGTAGGATGACTGCATACTCCGCCATGTCATCCCCCCATTCCTGCCTTTTGCTGAATTATCAGAAAGTCACTGGAAAAACAACTGGCATATCCCTAGTGCAGGTGTTTAACTCTATTCCTTTACTGAGACAAGCTCAGCCTACATTTAGCTCCATCCTAACACCCTGTCACCTAATCTAGGCCATAATTTTGCTGTCTTTGACACTGGGGTTTGGTGGTTTTTTGGTGTTTTTTTTTTTTTTGTAATGTCTATCCAAATCTCCCCCTCGGTGCAGTATTTTATGCTTTTACAAAGTACGCCACTGGGCACATATTGAAGACCTGCAAGATCCCCAGTCACTTGTCCTTGCACGACCAAGAGCCTGGCCTCAGTTTGCTGTGGGACTGGCATTGCAAATCCTTCATCTGATCAGACACATTTTAAGGAGCCTGAGGCAAGAACCTGGTGTGGAGAATTTCAGCACAACTGTCCTGAAGTCTGATGAAGGTATAAGCAATCAAAGCCACAGTCATTTCATTTTAAGTGCAGGTTTACCATTCCTGCTCTGGCTGCCAATACAAACACTGTTCTGTATACTGTACACGTTCTGTCACACGGGAGGCTGTGTTTGGATTATAACAAAAGCAGTGCCTACATTTTGTCTGAATGACTCTATTCACATTGCTTTACAGCAGAAGCAGTTGGTGGCTCCTAGGTAAGTACAGGCATGCCTGAAATGGAATATTAAACAAACCTGGTGGTCAAGCTATTTACTGGAGGCTTTTTGAGAGGTGCCTGGTGTATAGGTGAAGAGAGCTTTCCACAAAGGCTGCAGTCTTAGACCTGAAACGTTAAGCCACAACCATGCTCTCTGCACCTATTTCTAGTTTCACACTCAGAAGAAGGGATCAAGCAGTAAATCGCCCAAATATTTTTTTCTCTTATTCCAAATCCTGTCATTTTGATGCCTCAAAGACTGAGGTTCAGAGAGCAAATGCTTTTTCCATTCTAAGATTTGCATAGCAGAGAATAAATCCTACCAGTACTCAAGAAATCACAGGAGATAGTTACTCACTTTCTGCCTTCAGCTTCTGAATATAAGCATCAATGTTGTCAGCAATGCCCATAATTTTAAAAAACACTTGTGACCAGCATAAATATTAACATGTTTTTCATTTGTTGCATTTGATGCGTTGCTTTTATTGTTAGTTTCTAAAGCCAGTTTGTCTTTTAAAGTTTTTATCCCTTTAGTACTTATGTTAATTTGATATATACTTGTAAGCACTGCTTATCAGGTAGTGCTTACTCACTAGAGTCACTGCAGTTTTGTTGAATATTTGCTAATGTATTAGATGCCTGGTTCCCCTTACAGCACTTTTTCTGCTCTTGTGAGTACAGTTGCAAATTAAATATCTCTATGTGAATTCAATTAAATTACAAAATACTAGTTCTACATTAAATGAGAAGATTAATAGTTGTCAAAGACTATGCAAGTGCCCTCACTCTGCTCAGCAGGGCTGGCTCTCTTGTATCTGTGACAGTCATAAAAGTCATCAGGAGTAAATAATTTTTTACTCATTGGATTAACTATTTGAAGGTAGTGGGGGAAGTCTGGTCAAACCAGACCAAGCAGTTTAGCACCTGTGATTTACCTGGTGCAATGGCAGGGAGGGACCCAGGGGAATGAAGGACACGGTTTCTTACTGTGGTGAGTAGTCATAGCCCGCCTGTGCTGCAGTGGGATGGATTCAGTTGTGGATTCAGTCTTGCTGCCAGACAGCTGCCAGGAGCAGCGGTGCAAGGAAAGCTCACGTATAAAGAGATTGGTCCTGCTGGAGATACTCCTTGAGTCATCCCTGTGTCAGTCCCATATTAAGCGCACCAGTTCTGCCCCATTTTAGACTGACCATTTAGGGTTACAAGTGGGAGCAGGAGGGGAGGACTGTACTAGTAAATGGANCAGGGGCCACAGGAGACCCCAAGTGATTTTCAGACTGTGCCTGAAATGGAGGAAGAAATCTGCAATGTTTGACACAACTCTGCATCCTTTTGCAGGCACGGGAGGGCTTATGGTGGCCCATGATTTTGAGGCCAAACAATGTGGCTGAGCAGAACAGAAAGGAAGCAACCTTCAGAAGATGCCTGTGCCACAGATGCAAGACAGGTAATTTATCTTGTAAAATATCCTCAATTTGCTCAGTAAAGTAGCATAAGAAGGGGTTTCAGATGATGTGGAAGGTAAGCGGGTGGTAGTCTCTCTCTGCATGTACTTCCTACAGAGTCCAACAGCAGCAAAAGACTCTGCTGATAGTAGTTAATCTGCACAATGAAGTGGTCTTGTGCCAGTGGCAAATTCGAAATAAGCTTAAGTCATTAGTGTTGTGGCTTACTTGTAGAAGGAGAAAGGTCTCAAAAAAGATGATTGGCATTAGGGCATGGTTTAAACAGCAAAGAGGTGAAAAAGAGGGAAAAGGGATTAGCCTCCTTCCTGCCTTTTCCCAAAGCTAATGTTGTCAGAGACCTTCACCCCAAAATCAGTCAGTAAAATGAGAATAATAGTAAGCAACTACCCAAGATGGCTGGAACACCACTCAAGTAGTACTGACCATCCTGATGAGGAATGTACATGTTACTCCCTTCTGCACTACAGCTGGTCAGATAGACTTGTTAGTGTCCCAGCACTGCTGCCTGCCTAGCACTCCCCCTCTTGAAAGAAGCAGCAAAGGCATCTGCCACAAAATCAGGGTTTCTTCCATTCTCTGTTGCAGCAAATACGTCCTTTGCCCTTTGGCATTATTTGCTTCATGTTTTCATATCCACAATCATATCAACAACATTTTGGTTGAGGGCTCCTCTGTGGACTCCCTTCTTCCCATGAGGAAGATCAAGGCTTTGGGGGTCTTGCCAATACAGATAGATCTGCTTCTGACACCAATAGCCATCCTGCTCTCTTCATCCACCAACAGGTTGTCACAAATCACACTGCACTTTTTTGCCAGCTACAGTGATTCCTGTTAGCAGGAATATTTTCTGATCCTGGCCTGTGATCAAGTCCACTTCTTCTTCAGGTGATATGGCTGCAAGGAGCCTACCTGGTTCGGCCACCCACATACACTTGTTGGAGAAACCCATGATAACCACATCTTCAGAGTTCTTGTCCTTCAGGATGCTGTTGATGTATTGCTTCCAGTAATCCATTATGGCTGGGCTGTCTGAATCTCTCAGAAATGCCCAATGCCAAGTTTCCCATCTTCCACCTCCTGGGACTTTGGTCTCAGCACACTGATCCTAGAAATTTCAGTTTGTGAGTTTGGCTTTCAGATCCCTGCAAGCCCGAATGAGGGAGCTAGGGGAAATCAACAGCTAAGGCTCTTGCTTTGCCTGTGAGGAGAGACCTCTGACAACAGCAGCATTTGCCACTCCAGTCTGTTTTATGAGGGCACATTTGACTCATAGCCAGGTGTCCCACAAAATGACCTCCCCATGACCCTGCCAACAAGAGGGATGCTCTTGAAGGGGATCTCAAAACTTTGGTATCAAGCAGCTGGTGTGGACAGATGCCCCAAGGTGGCCAAATGGCACAGGATGCCCCACTCCAATCTCACAGGCCACTCTTTCTTGCCCCCTACTCCAGCATTTCACCTCCAGCCAACTGTTTCCCTTATTACACTATCACAGTATGTTAGGGGTTGGAAGGGACCTGGAAAGATCATCTAGTCCAACCCCCCTGCCAGAGCAGAATCACCTAGACGAGCTCACACAGCAATGTGTGCAGGCACCTCTGCAATGTCTCCAAAGAAGGAGACTCCA
>VWZO01013880.1:19065-42302 GCA_013396975.1 Bucco capensis | reverse complement strand
CCTGGAAAAGAGAAGATTGAGGGGAGACCTCGTCGCTCTCTAGAACTACCTGAAGGGATGTTGTACAGAGGCAGGGATTGGTCTGTTCTCCCTAGTGGAGAGTGATAGGACCAGGGGAAATGGATGGAAATTGCGCCAGGGGAGGTTCAGGCTAGACATTAGGAGGAATTTCTTTCCTGAAGGGGTTGTCAGCCATTGGAAGAGGCTGCCCAGGGAGGTGGTTGAGTCACATCCCTGGAGGTGTTTATGAGACAGGTGGATGTTGCATTGGGGGGCATCATTGAGTAAGTTGATAGGGCTAGGACAAAAGCTGGACTTCATGATCTCCAAGGTCTCTTCCAGCTGTAACTGTTCTATGATTCTATGAATCAGTTTGAACTTTGAAAACCGCAGTACGCAGTTCCATAACTCAGCTTATATGCAAATCAGAACTTCATATTGCCTGAAAATTAGAAACTAATTGATGTGAAATATAGTAAAAAAATTCATAATACGTTTAAAAAAAACACATGAATTGTCCATGAATCTGAGTTAGTGGGTAGTATAATTTAATACAATAGCAAGTATTTGAAATATATAATAGAATAGATTCTAAATTGTGAACAGATATCCTTTCTTTGTGGCTGACTGGGATTGAGTTCATATTGTTCAAAACATACATGTGACTGTTTAGCTACAGCTGAAAGGAATGAACTACATCCAATAGATCCTTTTTTGTATAGTACACATAAAAAAGACAAAGCCAAAATCCATGAACCGCTTAGACAAAAGACTCTTCAAAATTACTTTCATGAAAGCCATCATTCAATCTTCTTAATATGAGCCAAGATGTAAGTATACAGTGCCTGTATCAGTTGAAATTACACTACTGTAAACACATCGCTTTCATAAAATCATAATGCTGCAAGGTAAAACCTTAGTTTTTATCCCAAAGGACTCTAACAAAACTGAAATCCAAGGCATTCTGAGACATCACCATGTTTCCTTTGAAACAGCTGCAGAAGAGAGTCATAACTGCTCGCAAGGTACAACAGGACTACATGCTAGTTGTGATTAATGAAATCAAGACCCTTGTACCAGACAAGTCTATTTGGATTACTGAAGGGGAAGAACCTTGGCAAGCTTAACATGAAAGGATTACAAACTTGTTTTGCTGGTCTCATCTTTGGAAGGTCTTAGTTGCATAGGGAAAGCACTACTACTAGAGCCTATGTTCAAACATCAGCTTTGTTTCAGAATCCAGAAGATCCTCAAGTCAAAATCACTCTCCATTGATCTCCCATTTTGCAAAGTGGAAGGAAAAAAGTCCACACTTTTTTTTTTTTAGAGAATGTTGTGAGGCTTAATTCTGTGGTCTTGTAAAGCTATTTGGTTAACAAAGTAGGAAGAGCCATAGAAAAGTAAAAGTCAGAATGTTCCAATAACATAAAGCTATGGCATTGATTAAATATTGATGTGAGGAGGAGAAGTGACAGAAATACATTAACCATTATNAAGGCGCTGATGAGAAGCATGGGTGGAGCCCTTCCTGGATCTTTATTCACGAAGCCTAGCCACGGCTATTATATTAGACAAAACACCTTCCCTAGAAAGCTAACATTCAAGAGCACTCTATAGAACCTAGATAAAAATGGGGACATATTGACGTAGCTTTCGTATATTTTAACTGTTTTTCTGTCTGGATGGCAAGATAGTTTAGCTACAGGTCATGGGGCAGTCATCATCTGAAAACATGCATACTTCAAACTGTTACATATATCTGTAAACAATGTTCATGTGCTGATGGCCTGAATAACAGGAGCACAATAAGTCTTGGCTCCTATCAGACAGGCAATGGAGATTCCAGACATAACAGGCATCCCTGAAAGACAACACTACTTCCTTAAGATTCTCAACACTAAGTTGTATGTCAAATTCTAAAACCTGCCCTTTTTCCCAGCAAGATTTCAATTGCTTGCAGGGAAGAGAGAGAATCTGAGATAAATAGCCAATTAAGAAAACACTTCCCAGAATCATTTTGAGATGTTGTCTGGCAGTGGCCTGATCAGGGCTACTGGCATCGTGCCATGTTGTTAAAGGAGCTAAACTGCGGTGTTAGTCAGCCTTTGTGCTGAACTGTGCCACAAATTCCACCTTCCCTTACAAAGATGTCTACAGCCACAGAGAGGTCACTGCTCAAGGAGTTTCCAGGCCTCGTATCTACTGTACAAACATGAGAAATGGTCCTTTGGATGTCATGGCCTTTTTTAGGGTCTTGAAGATCAAGAAGTAAAGCAGGAGATAAATGCAGTTTTATTGTATTTCTATGTTTTTATCTGATTAGGTAAAAATTCAATATTTGACTAGTTCAGAACTAGTCAAAGTTTCTGGGTAAGCAGACCTCTGCCTTCTCTGAGAACTGCACAATGGCCTTGAGAAGTAAAAAAAAGGGTAAATCTGTCTGCCCTGGGGAAAGAAGGCAAGAAGAGTGATCTGGCCAGCCAGAGAGAAGAAATCCTTCTCTTCTGCCTAAGTTCAAGACCCAAGCCCAGGATACCATGACCAAGGTTGTTTTGCAGCTGGTGGAACAAGAAACTAATTCCCAGTTTCTGAAATACATTTGTCCTAAGCAAGGGAAGGTGATACCCATCATCCCCTCTAGTAAGTTTGTATAGATTTGCCAAGTTCACCCTGCAGTCATTCACTGCTGTAGAAATACACCCTTGTTCCAAATATTTCTGCTCTGTATTTTCATCCACTGAACACTTTTCTTTTTCTGGAAACTTATTCCATGCTGTGTAAATGGTGCAGACATGCAGAGAATTCACAGATGGAGGGGAAAAGGTATAATTCCAGTGTCTTGTGAGACCATGGGTACCATGGTTCCCATTGCTCTGAAAAACAAGTGCTGTAAATTCCTGTAAATGGGTTCTTGAACTGCTTTAGCATGAAGGTAGTCAGTTATGCTCTAATATTGACATTAGGGGATAACTGCAGAAGGACAAGGAATTTCACTAAGAATGAAATCCAGAGCATATCTGTTTGAAAAGATGTTACAAAGGCAGATAGAGAAATAAGGATACGTGACAAAGTTTCAAAACAGAGTCAACTACAGGTAAGTATAGCTGACACTAAAGCAATTCTGTTAACAGAATCTCACATTTACATCCTCTAAAACATCAATGTAATGTTTTTTACTGTTTCTCAGCACACTTTCTCAGAGTGCTATTTTGAGCATGCACATCAGTCTTCCCTGTAGCGCTGTAATGAAGTTACTTTGGTATGTTTTTTTCTCAGAATTTCCTATATTTTTAGTTCAAGAAAATGAACCTTATATACTGTAGTGTTACAGTAACCACAGAACACAGACATGCATTTCAGATCCTGCTCAGTAAGAACAAATTTCCACAGGAAAACTGAGGAAAAACCCCAATTCTGAAGGAGAAATATTGTAACATTTTATGTATTCCAGCTACAATATTCCATAATTGATTTAATGAAAGAGATATTTTATAAAATGCATATACAGAGGATTATTCTTTTGTTCTGTAACCACAGAAAAAATGTGAAAAAAATAATGGCATTTACCTTACCATATGGAGGCCTAAATATCTCAGTACAGTGGTGGTATCCAGCATGCTTATCTGCACTCCCACTTGACTCTACATCTGTCTAGCTACCCAGGAGAATGATTCATCTGGAAAGGTTGAATAAGCCAAGGGAGTTTACATGTAATTTGCAATATTCTTGAGAAAACTTACTGAAGAGAGGTCAACATTTTTTTTATTTGCATCTTTTTGCATTAAATAAAAACACATTGTATGTTATTTGAACATCCTCAGATATGGTGGGGTTTTTTTTTATAGGAATGCAGAAACTTATTTGGAAGCATTTGCTTTTGAGAACTTCGTATGCAAAGAGAATTCTTGAGAAGGAAAAATATGGTTAGTACTGAGCAACAGATGTAGACAAAAAGAAAAAGGTTTCTGATGAAAGAGAATACAACAGAAAATGCTTTAGGAACAAATTTGTACAGTTGCAATAAAAAAAATAGCATCTTTGCTATTTATGAGAGTGATCTGTGGTATCCTGTGACAGGACACATGGGAATGGTTCAAAGCTGTGTGAGGGGAGATTCAAACTGGACATAAGGAAGCACTTCTTTACCAGGAGGGTGGTCAAACTCTGGAACAGGCTTTCTAGAGAGGTAGCAAATGCCCCAAGCCTGTCAGTATTTAAGAGTCGTTTGGACAATGCCTTTAATAATATTTTTTAACTTTTGATTGTCCCTGGTGTGGTCACACAATTGGACTACTGGATCATTATAGGTCCTTTCCAGCTGAACTATTCTATTCTGTCTATGAAAAAATCTTCATCAGGTCAAAGTTAGCAATGAATAAAGCAAGTAAATAATTATTATTATTTATTTTAAGAGAAAAATATTTCTGTGGGCTTTAAAGATCAAATACTACAAGGAAAAAATATATTCACGATTATCATGGAATTTCAGAAGCCTGAGTTATCTTCTTTATTACTAGAACAATAATCCATGCAGGACTCAGAAGTAAAGGTTTGATTATTTGTTTTAAAAAGTCAGTAAAATCATGACACTAGAGAAATTTTATTACTTGCACTGTGACTAATACCCAAATCTTAATACCACTGCTTTAATAACTGTGAGAACTGAATAGATCACTGTAAATCAATGAGTCCACCAGGATTTCTAGAGCAGGATATTTTACCTGCCAAGTGATTTCTCTTCATTGCCTGCCTCATTATCCTTTCAATTGTTTTGTCAAATTTAAATAGCATAGTGCAAAAAAATTAAATTATTTCCTTGATGTGGTAATCCTATATGTGAATGCCCAGCCAGTAGCTTCTATATCACTGATTCAACTTTAATTATGGAAATTAATATTTCTGGGCCAATCTTGAACCATGACTGAAAGGCAGAACAATTGTCATGGCTAAGCAGTAAATAATCAGCAACAGCCATGACTCTGGTAGCTCACACTATAACCAATTACTCTTTTGTAATTGAAACAGGTCTGACATTGAAACACAGAGAACTCTTCAAAACAGCAAAGGAGATGATCCAGCATCACTGACATGTTCTAACTTGGGATGTCTGCTATACTTGTTAAAGACTTTTTAAAAAGTCATAGGTACTTCAAGAAGACAGGCTTTTGCCAGTTTAATTTTAATGAACACACCTTTACCAATTTTGATATTTTAGAGTTGCAAATACCACTCCAGAACATTCTTCCACTTATAAAAACAACTGTAATCCCTTTTATTTTTCCTTAAAAAGAGAAATAGTCTTTTTTTTTTTTTTACATCTATAGGAATTCAAAGCATCTCATTTAGCAACATATGACATTACTTTAAATAAATCAGCCTTCCTTATTTAAACAGCTTGTTCCAGGCCTGTGACAGTGAGGACAACCTTAATGATCCAAAGGATCATTTGCAAGTAATGTATTTTGCAGATACACTATTGAGCTATTAGTGATACCAGAAAATTAATTTACGTATCAATTACTACTAGGCTTATTGCGCTGAAACTAGTCCAAACCTAAAAATGGGCTCAGTTTTTAACATTTAAACCAGATCATAAATTTTCTCAAATTTGATTGCTTGAAATGGCAAACCTTCTAGTTTCCATATTACCCAGCAGCTTCTCTTTAAGGAGAAGGCTGTGGAATATTCTGAGTTCTTAGAAACTTCTCGCTACATCTCTGCTTGGAATGTGGCCAGCTATATCTTTACATGTCAACAAAGGCATGGGCCTCATAGCTGCCAGAAAATTCCACATTTTGGTGTACTTGAGCACTTCACATAAGTTAATGCAAACTCAAAACCCTGTAGCTATGTCCAAAGCAGCACCAGAATAGTATCACATTCATGGAGAAGCCTAAAAGAGTTGAGGAAGCATGGTCCAGAGCTAGGACTAAAATTTAAGACTTCATGTTCCCGTCTGTGTTCCCTCGCCTTTAACAGTTCTCACTTTTGAAGTCAAAAGGCTGTATGGCTTCAGGATGCAGATGAGCAGGAACTTTCCAGCATTCATAATGCTGCAGGTGATGGTATGTGAGCTCTGAGCTCACTGAATCCCTGGCGAGCAACAAACACTGGTGTTTCTTTCATGCCACTGATCTTCATGTGGGCACACTTTGTTTAGCACTTACTTGGGGCATAAAACTCAGTATCAGATTAAAAATCAATAAATTTCCTAAGTTTTTGATAGCATTTTTGTGAGTGTGAAATACCCTATCCCGTCCCTAGAAGCCCAAGGGGAACCTTGTATACAGAAACACAATCGTGGCAGGAAACGGGACCATTGCAAATACATCCTACGCCCAAAAGCCAACTCTGTTGCCACTTAAAATGGCTTTGAAACTGACTTGCCACCTTCTTCTGAACTACAAACAACTGCAGTGGTGACCTGATGCTCCTCCTGGGATGTGAGACCTGATGCCCTTCCTGGGATGTGACACATGCTGCAGCCACACTTCAGCTTCCCAGGAACCTAGCTCACTGGCTGCAAGGGGAACACTGCCACACTCATATGCAGGTTCTCTTGCTAGTGAGGCAAGCTAGTATGCCCAGAAACACAGGGTGGCACAGTTGCTGTTACACATGGGTACTTCTCTGAGAGAAGCAGTAGAGAGGTCTCAGTGGAAAGGCCTTGCCTGGAGGAGGGGAGGCCTTCCACATTTTCTCCAGCTGACCAAGGAGTGGGCTTTGATCTACCTGAAACAGCAATGCACCGAACTGTCTCTCATTCAAATGAATTTACCGGACAGTTGGGAGACATTCGTCAAAAGGTCACCAGCAAAGGGCTGCAAAGGAGGGTGGGTGTAGCCCATGTTCCTTTATAATATCTCCTCACTGCCTTGACTGTCTGCTGAGCAGGACTGCTGTGATTTCCCTCACTATATCCAGGCTCAATTTGTATGCAAATTCTCCCTCATTTGTTCTTGCTCCCTTCAGAAAGGACAAATTTAGTATAATAACTGTAATTGCTTTAATAACATGCAAAACCCGACACCTTTATGGGACCAACAATCAAAGACTGAAATTGTAACATAGCATGACAGGTGTGGAGGCATGCCACCATTACTGATTTTCCCATTTCAGTATTTCTTTCATCATCTTGAAAAGTGTGTATCTCAGTGAGCCAGGCATGGCTGGCATGTAGCTCTTGAGCATAAAAAGTTAGGTAGGGGTCCCACAGCAGAGGCATGACACTGGTAGTGGGCTCTGCCCCAGTGGTGGCTGCTAGGCATTTGAACCTATCTCTGGAGGAAGATGTGGGTCAGCACGACCTGCAAGGCAAAGCTGCTGTCAATATACCCTCAAACTGGCACCATCCCTTGACTCAGTGACGGACATATTAAATAACTTCTGGTCTACAGGTCATAGGCTAAGGTAGATAGGTATTCCTGCTTTTGATCAGAGAGATGGAGGTCTTGATGCCATTCACAATGGTGGCCCGTATTTTCAGTTACAGTGGGCTAAACTTCTGCACTTCTCTTGCTGTACTGGACAGTGTCTATTCTTGGCAAATTTTTCTGATTTAATTCTGAGATTAGCAAATGAGAATCCGTTCTCAGCATCAGTCACCTAGGTAGGACACTTTTGACCTTGGCTTTCAGTTATGCTCAAATCCATTGACTAATAGTTATATTCTCTAGTTACTATTTACATTGTCAGACACAGTTTGAAAATCAGTTGGGGTCTCCTGTGGCCCCTGGTGCGGTAACTGTGCCGACAGCAGAGGGAGCATTAAACTCATTGCCCACAGTACAGTGTGGGGAATGAAACCCATGTTCCTATAATCCTTGTATGGGTAGGATGAGTTCATTAGCCTTCTGGCAGTCATCCTAGGAGAAGGACAACTCTAATTCCAAACCCGGGCAGATGGAGTTCGTTTAGCCCTGTGAGGCCTTCCATCTAAGAGAAGGACACACTAATAAAACCTACGTCCTAAGGACTTCACTGCCAGTGTCCAAGCTTGCTAGGCCCTGGCAGATGAACCTTAGGTCTAAAAGGTGGGTCCAGCTCTGCACATCCTGTCTCACCTAAAAAAAATCCATTGCGCAGGCTCAAGGGTGCTATCTGCTATCCTCTTTTTATCAGCACGCTTGTAAAAGGCGCCAATGAGGAGCCTGGGTGGAGCCCTCCCTGGATCTTCGTTCGCGAAGCCTAGCCATACATACATACGTATTTACATTGTAACCTGTAATTTTAACCATAACACAGAAACTCAGAGCTAGTCCTCCTGTAATAGCCTATACTTTACTAAAAAATAAACTCATCATTAAATATTAATTATTAAATGAACCAGAGTTGCCAACCAAAACATGCAAGTATGGTGTCCTGGTTTGAGTTATGACCCTAAACCAACCAACAAGGTATTCCATTCCATATACATGATATTCAGTATAAAACTGAGGGTTAGTCCCTGAAACTCCCCCACCAAGCCTTAGGGTCTCTTACATAAAGCTTAAGACCCAAGCAAGGCAGGTGTATGATTAAGCATCTAATCAACAGCAAATACAAAAAGGAGAGGTTTGGGCCTCCACCCTCCCAGAAGGTTCAGCACCTGAGCTATCTGAGGTCCTGGACTGGTAGCTTTCCTTGTGAGGACCAGAAGCCCAGCTCTGCTGTTGAAGGACTCTGTCTGTTCTGCATTCAGATCCCAATCCAAGAGTTCCTGAATTGAGTTCCAGGATCCAGCTCCCTGAGTCTGATTCCCATATGCTGCTGAGTCCTTCTGCCACAGTACCAGTTGCCATCAAGGGGGGTTTGGATGTCGTACTGATTTTTTATATATTTGTATAGATTTCATTTTATTGTTACTATTTTAATTAAAGTAGTTTGAGTTCTAATTTCCAATCTACAAGAAAAAACAAGAAAGAAATTTCTTGTCTAGAAACACTGTATGTATTTTCTTTAATGCTTGGGTTACATCAATACATTTACATACGACACTACCATATAATATTTTACCTTGATGTTAAAATTCCTCAGAGATCAAAAGCAAAGGCTAAAAATAGGCAAGACATTTGTATGGCAAGATATTTGTATGTCAGTGGAGACAGGCCTGAATCAAAACCTCAGGTCTGCACATCAAACCAAGAAAATAAATAAACAAAAAGCTAAAGTTCTGCCTCAGATCTCAAANTTAGGGCCTAATTAACAGCAAATACAAAAAGGAGAGGTTTGGGCCTCCACCCTCCCAGAAGGTTCAGCACCTGAGCTATCTGAGGTCCTGGACTGGTAGCTTTCCTTGTGAGGACCAGAAGCCCAGCTCTGCTGTTGAAGGACTCTGTCTGTTCTGCATTCAGATCCCAATCCAAGAGTTCCTGAATTGAGTTCCAGGATCCAGCTCCCTGAGTCTGATTCCCATATGCTGCTGAGTCCTTCTGCCACAGTACCAGTTGCCATCAAGGGGGGTTTGGATGTCGTACTGATTTTTTATATATTTGTATAGATTTCATTTTATTGTTACTATTTTAATTAAAGTAGTTTGAGTTCTAATTTCCAATCTACAAGAAAAAACAAGAAAGAAATTTCTTGTCTAGAAACACTGTATGTATTTTCTTTAATGCTTGGGTTACATCAATACATTTACATACGACACTACCATATAATATTTTACCTTGATGTTAAAATTCCTCAGAGATCAAAAGCAAAGGCTAAAAATAGGCAAGACATTTGTATGGCAAGATATTTGTATGTCAGTGGAGACAGGCCTGAATCAAAACCTCAGGTCTGCACATCAAACCAAGAAAATAAATAAACAAAAAGCTAAAGTTCTGCCTCAGATCTCAAAGGGTTACCAGGAATGTTGCTGTTCTGTTAAAGACTTTGGTGCGAGAGTGTTTGCTACTCTTCAGGTTACAGAAAAAAAAAAAACAACCCCAAAAAGAAGGAAAAAAGCTCTCTTCATTCAGAAAGCGAGCACTTCAGTTTGCTATATGAATGAAATGAGAGAACCCCAAGAAACAAAATCTCAGCAATGTACTGCTATCTTTGGGTAAACATTTGTTTGCAATACCTTTTTTAAATAACACTGTCGACTTCAGTGATTGACGATTTCATCCCATTTATCACTGACAACTAGAATTATTTTTTCAGCTGTGGATCAGATTAATTGTGGAAGCTAATAGGGAGGAATGTGAGGTAAATGGTCTCAATAACTTTAGTATATGTGATGACTTTACCAGACTTGCAGTACTGTATTTACAGTAACCAAAAGGTCATGCTCTATATTTTAAAGGTAAAGAGTGAACTATTCTGCATTAGTCACACTCTTGCATGTAGAAAAATATTTTTAGAAAGATAATTAGCATTTCTTTTTAAATTAATCCTAGTGTCAGATACTCAAAGGAAGGCTTTCAACTTTAACTGACACACGTGTGTAAACCAGAGAGGATTACAATTATCTCATTGGTAAACAAAGCAATTTAGTAAAGATGGACTATGGCTGTTAAAATTTACACTATTGACAAGTGCTCATTTCTTCTCTGTAGCAATGTAAATATTGAGGCGATGATGAGATTGCATTGTTTGTTCCACTGTTAAATAAAAAAAAGGCAATTAGCCAGATACTGCAGTTTAATTGGTGTTTAGATGTTACAATCCCATTCACAACATGAATACCTATGTCTTATAAAAACCATTCCACATGAGGACATTGTAATAAAATAACTCTAATGTAGTTTTGCAAATAGACATTTGTTGTTATAAGCATTAAAATACACAATTTTTATACTGGCAGAGATGGGGTCTTCAAAGGGTATAGAACACTGTGATTTGCGTGTCTAAGCTTCTCTGAGGATACGCTACTCAACATGCACACAAAGCCTACTCTAACATATACATGAGACTAGTTTAAAAAAATAGCAAAGTAGGTACAAGTAGAAAATGGGTATGTGCTTTCAAGTAAATGATATAAGTTGACAAAGGGCAGAAAATGCTACTTTAGCATGTGCTAACAGAAAGTAAAATGGATTAATTACTGTAGAAGAAATTTTTAGAGTGCCAACCTTAATAAACAGCAAGAATTGTTGCTTTAAAGAGACTATGTCAAAGTTGACAGGCTCAAAACATAACCTACCATAAAATTAACTTTTTACAAAATGCCCTTTTGATCCTGAAAAATCTATCAATCTTCCAAACCAAAGACTGTCACATTGTTAAAATACCAAATACTTTGCTCTGTGATTGGCCATTAAACTTGGTTTGGTTTTGCCACATGTATATATGCAAGTCATGATTTTTCTCTCTTCTACAGTCTATCTTTGGGAGTATAACTTTAAAGAGCACCAGACCTTTTGTTTGGGATTTTCATGATTCAGCATTTGTTAGCAGTATTCTGTAACAAAGATACAATATGAGGCTTCTGTACTCCAAAGGTAAATGTCTCGTTAGAAAGAGGGCAGCTCTTCACACATGGAAGTTGCCAAACCACGAAAGGATTTATTTTTGCCTTGTTTTACTTAATACATACAAATACTTTCCAGTGCACACTGAAATGCAATAAATTACAGTTGCATGGCACAGTAATGAAAATTAACAGCATTTCACTATTTCAAGGTGACAGGTTAAAAAGAAGTGCTGTGATGGCTGGTTTTACATTTTGTCAGTTTTAGCTCACAATCTAATAGTGAGAATTGAGAAAATATGTTAATGGATTTCCTTATATTGTACACAAGCATAACAGGATTCATGCCTTATACTTCTTAGCATGTGGGCAGGTTCTCGAATATATGTATAGATTTGTCATGTGTGATGAAATGTTTCTGTGCTTTAAAAATTAACTATATGACAGCTTTTTATTACAAATATCGTCTTCACCAAACCCCTGCTATTTTCAGGCAAATAGTCCCTCTAGTTCTCATAACAGTAGTATGGCTGGGCACAGATTAAGTCACTCCTCATCACACCTTCAACTCTTAATTTTCCATAATCATCCCAAACCAGTATGAGACGTTTTGCTAAACACTTATGTTGGGATTACCACAAATCTAAAGACTAGATGACTAAAATACTCCTCTTCCGTTAGCCTCACCTTATTGCTGCAGATAACTGGAGCCGCACAGACTATTGGTAGCATCAATATTCACATTTTAATATCTGCCTTTTCTAGACAGTGATTAAAAATTTAAGGCATATTTGTGACATCATAAATGGAAGCACTGAACATGTTTGAAGCACAAACAAGGCTGTCCTGAATAGATTCCATCAAAACTCACCAGAATACCACATACTATATAGATTGTAATACCATATGGAATATGGTGAATGAACAAGCAATATACACAGCATACTTCATCTTATCTAAAGACAGCTGTGATAAAACCTGAAATACATTATAGGCAGCTAGCATGAAACATAAATTTCTTAGAAGTAGTTAAATTAGACCTGATCTTCAGACCAAGCTGTACAATAAAGTTAGTTAATTCACCCATGAGGGTCAAGGATTGACAAGGATAATGATCCTTTTTGTCTCTTCACCTAAGAGAAATCAGCAGCCCTACTTGATTTCAGGGGTCTTTTTCAACTATCAACTAGACTAGATACTGAAAAAAGTATGGTTTCTGTTTTCACATAGGATATAGGACTATGTCATCCTCATAGGCCCTTGATGACTAACCAAACCCTACAGCTGACACAAACAGATGTTTTTATTTGTTTGAACTATTAGGTCAAAGGGCTAATGAGCTAATGAAAATTCTTTTAAGAGCTATCGAATGATGCATGATTAGCAGATTTTCAGTTCCTGTTTATAGGAAACAAAAGAATTAAAAAAAAAAATCCAAGTTTACAAATCATTCAATTCCATCCTAGTCCTGGCAGGAGGCAGATTTAAAAATAATAAAATGAAAAAAGCATTCATAAAGATGCACAAAATGTACCAGCAACAGCTTTTTGACTCAGGAGTGCTGTACTTCCATCAGCTGTTAGAACTTGTGAGACTCTCTTCTAGTCAAACAGCATTCTATATGAAAACTTCGAGTTGTCTCAGCAAGTCTTATTTTTCCCATAGTATATTCCTTTGATCAGTTTCTGTAAATTTTTTTGGTATATGTAATCTGACATGTTGCTTTGTTTAAAAATAATTTCTAGTCATATAAACATGTCCTTCAGTTTGATACTACGAAATAATTGTATAAAGATTATCCCAATCTCTGTCCCACCAATGAACCTTCAATAAAGCTTCAGCTATATTTCCAGAGTAACAATAACTTGCTGTGGAAATAATTCAGCCAATTTTTGGAAGTTTCTATTTTATATACGTTTGTAAATGTATAACTATACATAATTTAGCAATGATTATCCAGTAACATTTTTTTTCATCTAGGGGTAAATAATTTATTTTGAAGATTCCAAAACAAGGTAATATACTATACTCCCAAACTAGCTTCTACTCAAGAAAGTCAAACTTAGCAACTCAACTGTACATAGTGGGGTTTATTGTTTTATTTTGTTTTTGATAGCGGAAATCATGTATAAATCACAAACAATACAGGCTCTTCATGTCAGCAGTTGTCCACTTGAATGGGTCAACTTCTGTGTATAGATACTGTATTTTTAGTATAAAGTCAACATAATATGGCAGTTAACTAATACTTTTGACTGCAGTAAAGATACAAACTTTTGTAATATAAATTAATTGCCATTACAAAAAGGCAATGTATGAACTAATACAGTACAAAAATCTGCAACTTCTATAAATATACTGAAATACAAGAAGTTAAATGAAATAATACATCACAGATTTTTGTAAAGCGCATTTGAAGCAGTTACACATGGAACATTATACAGCAAGAAAGAATATCAAAACCCACTACGTTTTTTTTCCATACAAATGCTAGAAGTACAAGTATAGGACACAATATGGAAGCAGTAAGATTACCAGCTAAGAGTGGGTAGAAAAAGAGGTTTATTGACAAGTTGTAAAGCATTAGGCAGCAGACAGAAGGTTGTCAAAACCAGCTGTTGTTTGATACTGATTGATAATGTTTTCATTCTGACGGCTGAGACACTGCAGACAGCCACAGGTCTGAGAAGAAGCCCAATGTGGGCACATACACTTATACACACATACACACAAAGTAATTTAACAGATGGCTAAAGAACATTAAAGCACAGTATCTTTTTTAAAAAAGACAACGTTCACTCCTTAACGAACTTGCATGGGAAGTAGAGCCTAGTGCCCAAGTTTATTTCACCTAAATGATGAACACATGTCAAAAGATTAAAAAAAAAAAAAAAGAAAGAGGAAGGCAACAACTGAGATTGGCCATCTGAATATAAACCGCATGGTGCATACATTTTCTACCATAGCCAGAGCAATCAACAACACTTTAGACAAGGAGTGAGCTCCTACGAAAATTTCAATTCCTCCATGAAAAGGTGAGGGTGTTAATAGACATTAAAAGGTACACATCCATTAATTCCATCCACAATACAAAACCACAGAAGAACTACATTCAAAGTAAAGTTAAGCGTTGGTCTTAGCCTAAAGTAGTTAAGAGGTATTGTTTCAACCTGTGGTGTGGAATGATCACTGTATTAATATGAAAAAACATATTCAAACTCACTGTGAAAAAAAAACCCACCAAAAAAATCACTGCTCCTGTGTAGTTGTCTTTTTTTTAAAAGAAAAAGCACTAAGCATCAAAAGGTCTTAATCTAAGTGGCCAGTGGCATATGCCAAAGCCATATTCTCATTAACTACTTGGGCCTTTTGCATGCAGTCACATAGCACCTTCCAAAAGTGCGCAGTTGGGAAATCATTATCAAAATGCATCTTGGAAAATCTAAAGTTTTTGGACTAGATGTACTGATGGTATATATAAGTATGGTTTTAAGAATGCTACACAGTTGGATTATTTTAGTTTGCTGTATCTTTTGTTTCAGCAAGAAGGAGGAAAACAGTAAAAAAAAAAAGTCTCTTACATTCTTACTAATGCTCAATGCAAAAGCAGCAAAAATTCTGAATCCTTGTTTTTGCCTCCCTAAACTGTCTGCCTTCTCTAAGGAAAGAATTCTCTCACTCCTCCCCACCACTTCTTATTTGTCATTGTCCCTAGACAGGATAGAAATCTGGGGACCTTGTGGAAATCTGCGTCTGTAGCCTATAAACTCATATCAGATTAGAGATAGCTTGAAACTGTAAATTACATTGTTTCTCTTTAAATCCAGGGAATGGAGCCTTCTCAACCCATAGAAGAGAAACTGATGGGCAGCAAAGTCTCCTCTAAACTCTGCAGAGACAACTGAACCAACACAGGGCTCCTCTCTGTGTTTTAAAATTCACAAATTCCAGTTCTTGGGTGTTTCCAAGAGTATTAGGAGTGAGGTGATTGACCTGGGAGGAAAGAGAAGAAAAATAAAGCAAGAAAAGATCGCCGTCAGGTTCTCTACCTGTTCTATCACAAAATTAAACAAGGAACCTATTAGTTTTCCCATCTTATTTCTGACAACAGGAAGCATGTTAAAACAGCAATCATCAGACCATGCACTTGGGTAGGAACTGTTCTGAGGAATCAATTCAAGAAATCCACGGAAATTCAAAAGTAAACAAAAAACCTATTAAAAGATTTGTTTAATAATAATTATAATTGCAAGTAATAGAGAAATGGCTTTTATAAGTCTTTAAAAGCTGGTACTTGCTATTTTTTTATCCCCATATACACTAGAAAGAAACTACAATAAACATATAACTTAGAAAATAAATGCTCAGAATGGAAAGATATGTTGCTTAAAGCCCTGAAAAAAGGTGTTAGGAGTTTCAAAACACAAGCAGAATTGATGAGGAACCACAGACACATCACTACAGTTTGTGTTTGAAGACACTTGCGCATGAGAATGTGAGAATAGCTGAATGCACAAGGCACAACATTCAAGGTGTGCACCAGCCCAGTGACTGATCTGCACATACCTTGTTGTGACTGACTTAATGGTGAATCAATGACTTGGCATGTTTCTTTAATGGACAAAATCAGTTTATAAGGTTAAAAAAAACCAACCAACAAAACAAAAAAACCAAGGCAGCCAAAGCCCTGCAAATCTACAATAGGGAAAACTTGGAAGGAGGAAATATGCATTGTGTTACTTGAACCAAATGGGATTTTCCCAAATTTATTACAAATGTTCTTTCCAGTGAATACCTTTTTGTCTTCTAAGTAACATCTAGCTTAGAGTAAGTTTGAAAGAACAATTTATAACCCCTTGAAAAGAGAAGCTTACAGTACAAACACTGGAAGGCCCTTAATAATGGTATAGATACCTTGGCAATGTTACGATAACAGCAGTATTCTATGAGCGAATGATAAAGAAGTAATCCTTATTCAGTCAAACTTCTAAGTAGTAATAAAGTCTCCGCAGTTGAATTAACAGGCATTTGCTTTACTTCAACATGGAAACTACTTTCAATGATAATTATTACTTTATCTAACTTTTGCATATTTTCTAAAAATATGGTTACTTAGACCACCTGTTTATGTCGCCTACTTTTCCTAAATACTGTTATCTGCACTCATCTGTTTGCTAATTTACCTTGCAGGAAACCCTCAGCAAAACAACTTCTGCCTTTGACAAGGTTACGCTGTGACTTTAGAAGAGGAATCACCTAACTTGTCAACTATGTTTTCAATTGGTAAAACTTCAGGACTAACCTTTGCATTAACATGAAACTGCTTGCTTTTAAGGAACTCTATTTAGGTTCTCAGCAGCTGTGCTTTCCGTACTGCAGGGTAAGTAAACAAGCTAACACAAATGAGTCTCACAAATCCTTAAGACATCAGTTATTTTTCAAAAACCAAGGGAAGCAGGTAGAGTTCCTCCTTTACAGACTGTGTTGTTTTTGTGCATGTCCAATTTAGTATCAAGAATGACCATAACACAAGAAAGCAACATGCAGTGTGCAGAAATAGTGGTAAACAAAGAGGAACTCCATATTTCAGTAGTTTACTGGAAATAGTTGTGTACCTGATTCACAGAATATTTATTTTAAGAAAGGGACATTCTGCACTAACTATGTATCAACAACACATCACAGCACAGTCTTGATACCACACCACACCATGATTAAACAGTGAGCAGAATGTGCAGGTACAGTGATGCCCGGAGAACCACTCTTCTGTTTTGCATTTCACATTCTTGAAGGTTCGAAGTCTCTCTCTTCTAGCAAGTTTATTAGAAGGGAGAAGCTGTCTTTTACTGCCTCCATATCATCCAAGGAGCAGGGTTTAAGAATCCAACGCTTTCCACGTGCAAGTGGCTCAAGTTCAAAATATTTTTTTATCTATTAAGAAAAAAAAAAGAAGCCAATGGATTAATATTATAATGACAGCTCTCTGTCTCTCACCTAAAAAATAAAACATAAAAAAACCTCACATGAAAAGATCAAGATACTCATTTTCAGAATCCTACCCACAGCTGTTCTTATAATACAGGTTATATGACATGACCTGAAAGTGTTTTCTTTAGGGGTGATGACCTGCTTGGAAGCTACCATTCTACCCATACATTTAACTGCATGGGAGGTCTGGGAAGAATTATACGGACTTAAGGCAAAGAGCACAGCATTAGAAACAAGTGTTCAAAAACATAGCCAAACCAGCAAAACTCCAATCACTTTTCAAAATAGCAAGTACAATATCAAAACATGTTTTTGATGCCTCTTAGGAGAAGACAGCAGTCTGAAGGTTATTTTGTTCACAGATTGCTGTTTTCATCAAACTCTTAAACCTTTGATAGTATTTGATCCACTACTATTTGATCTAAAAGTCTACACATTTGACTGTCAAAATAAACATTTAGTTTTTACATTGACAATTATATCCATTAGTACTTGTTACTGTCAATATACAAACAGAAATATTTAGTCCTGATTTAGTTTGCACATTCCTGCTCCTTGTAATTACTGCCAAGTATTCTTTATTTTATCGTAGAGTGGTTCACAATCATGCACATCAACAGGAACAGCAACTCATATTGTATTAGGCAGTAGCGGCCCTGACACTGTGTAAGGCTCCATGTGCATGGGGAGTTTTTTAACAAAGCCCAAGCAAGCTGCAACATCTCTGTGTAGCTTGTACAGTGTCTATACAACAATTTTGTTTATTTAGTAACATAGTCTAATAGAAGCAGCTGATTGTAGTTGTATCAACTCACAAAAATTAGACATGACAAATGTGGCAGGAAGGGTTTTGTACTTTTTAGAAAGGAATTTTGAGTAGAGTGTTTAGTAACAAGTATCAGCAAAAAGAAGGTCATTTTGAGATGGGAACCTCTATTTTCCCAGATAAGATACAGGTGAAACCCTTTAAAATCTACTTCCAGCAAAACAGAATTGTATCAATAATAACCTGTAAATATTTGAAAATGAACTGCAGTACCCGACATTCACTTTCCCTCAAACAAATTTCAGAAAATACACAATTTGAAACAAGGAAGACTTCAACGACCAGTATTTCAATAGTAGCATATCTACTCTTAGCATTTCTAACTCAATGACTTATTAGTATCTAGTATGTTAGCATGGTTATATATGATTAGAGCCCAAATAGTAATTTGTAAAAGGGATATACTGATATGGCTCCAGTAGCTGAGGTGACACCAAATTGAACTTACCCCCATTAATATACTGAATTAATGGCACTGATCATAGTACTGGAGAAGCAGAGTAAGAAAGCTCTCTTGTCTATTTCAGTAACAGACTCCTTGACAGCTAAATATGAGGAGGAAGTAAAAGCTGCACAGAAGCATAACAAAGCAAGGTGTCAGTACAGCTAGCTGACTAGTCTGACAGTGTTACACTGACAAATATGGCTGAGTAATTTGAGATGCTTCAGACCCACAGCACAGAGGATGACCACCACACCCCCTCTACTGGAAGACTATTGCCATCAGCCCCTTTTGCTCACTGAAATCTGTTTGCAATCTTACATAGCCTCTCGAATTAAAGGTTTTTTAATGTTAATAAATGATTAGGAAAAGGTCATTAGCAGACTAGCACTGAGTCTTGTGCATTTGTGGGCAAACATGACATTGCTTACCAGGGTAGCCTCTATCCAAGATAAACACAATGACTTAAAGCTGTATTTCAGTGACTGCAGGTGCCAAGAATTTCTATTCAGCAGCATCTATACCATCAATTGTTCTAGTGAAACAAATTTTGCAGGTAAAGTATTTATTTGGATACCCAATGTTGAATATTTTTTTTTCCCATTTCTAGGTATGTAATCAAAATGTAACAAAATCATCAACGTTCTGTCCTCATTTTCCACACCTAAGGAACAGTCCAGACTATCTGCATTAATAGGCCCTAGATGAACGCTGAAATTAAAGTGATTGTTAAGCAGTAGCTTTTAAAATAGGAAGTTTTGATAATGGCACGAAAGCACAACTGCTTATATTCACATAAGTAACATCTGTTTTATTCATATCTACAGAGAAAAAAAGATTTGCTAGATGACTTTTCTCCAATCCAAATATAGAAAAATAAAACTGATTGGCTTACAACTAATAAATAACTAAACCAGAAGTAGCAGAGAAGTGATTTTCCACAGCCCAAGTGGCACTCTGTGGTATGTTACCATATGCCCTCATTTAAACTCCACACCACAATGGAGTTTGCAAAAGCCCAGAATTTTGCAAGTGGGCTCTATGACTTTGAAGCCACCAGAAAGAAGTTTGCAGTCACAAATATTGTCCAATTTACTATAACTTCTCCCCTCTTCAACTCAGAAGATGTCGTTAAAAACGTAATGTTTTTTGGACTTAAAAAGGAATCCTTTTTTACATGCAAGACTTGAAATAACTACACAAAAATAGACTGACACAATCAGATAGATGCCTAACACTGTTTATATAGTTGAGTTTTCCACTGGTATGGAAAGCTCTCCATCTGCTTGCATTTCTATAGTTGCTTTCTGCCCTGATGATCATCATTTGCACTTACTCCCTACCAGATTTCTTAAGAGGATGCACACTAATCACCAAAATATCCAAAGGAAGCTGGAATTCTCTAAATATTAGCTCGCCTATGTAGTTCTTGCATAACCAGATAATCAGCAGTAACTATTTTACAGCTCCTTTCAATTGCAGTAGCACAAAAGGGGTGATTTCCTAAAGAAGCACTTTTGTCTTCCTCTCTTGCATGAATGGTGAAAAGCCTTCTGTCTGTTCATGGATGCCAAAGCAAAATATAAAGACTCAAATGTGCTTCAGACGACTGACACATTAAATGTGCATTTACATACCAGCTTTGCATTTTTAAGTGTTTCATAAATGTTTAAGATTTAACCTTAGAAGAAAGTACAATCAACTAAATCCATATAATTCTAAGATTTCTTTACTACTATTTTACAGCATCTCACTGTATGTCTTGACTCCACATGGTGGCCTTCTTTTATAGAGAAGCTGATATTGTATTTTATGCCACATTCTGAAGTCAATAAAATCTAACAATATACGTTTGCAGTTATTCCCATTCTCCCACTTTCCACCTTCTAAGTCATATTCTACTGGCACAATACACTAAGCATATGGTTATCAAATGCTGCTTAACCTACATGCTAGAAAAGTCAAGACACTATAAAAGGATTGGTTCCCAGAACCTCAGCTGGTGTAAATTAGCATAGCAGCATGGAACTGATGTTACTAAATTGATATACCTAAGCTGAGTAACCAGACACTGCTGAAGGCTTTAATATGTTCTATCACAGAACTGCATCTAGCCAGTCACAACACACATTAACATAGGATGTATAGGAAAGCTTAGATACTGTTACGAATAGTTATTTCTATGTATTATGCAACATGAAAAAAAGCTGATTGAAAGTAGTATTTTTTATTTGAGTTCAAAATTTTAATACCAAATTTTACCAACACAAAAAGGCTTTCAACTGACTCTGATTAATCTGTTGTAAGCAAACTCAAAATTCAGGTAGTCATTTACATTACCAGGCTGTATTTGGAGAATTTAAGGGATAAAATAATTTTTCATCCATTGCTATTTTACTGAATAACCTTACTGGGGAAAAAAGTTTTTAACAGGGCTGCACAATTGTGTCAGTGTCCCTACTAGTCTAAATTCTTCAAAGATTTTTGCAAGATTAAGCAAGTACAAATGCAAAAGGGTGACTGGTGGAGGTATGAATTAAACCACAATTACCTAATTTGCTGAATCCGTGTGTTAACCATAAAAAATGATTTATTCATCTAGCCCAAATCTGAGAAGAAATGCAGTAACAATAGGAGGTTGAGGTTCCCCATATTCACATCATGAAGGTTTCATTGACCTGTGATGCTGAGATTACCTTTTCAGACATCATAAAAATCTGCCTGTTGGAGCAATTGTTTAGAAGATGCAGGAGAGAGAGGCAATTTTGATTGCTGAGTCCATGAACAACAGATGAGCTGCCTCTGCCTATAGCAGTGACCAAAGCATGCACAAATTCAGTATCTTGAAGAAGAGAAAAAGCCAGAAGTCCATCACATAGCACTAAATTTTAAAAAGGGAAACCACATAAAATTAGTAGCCTAAAGAAAATTAACTGTGCAGCTAAAAAGGTAAAATGCTTGCAGGTGGCATAGAAAAAAATACCCTAATTAGAGGTTCAGAGTATATTTATACTGCTACGGAACACTTCAGAAGAAACAAAAAAAGCTTTCAACAGTTGTAATAAGGAAAAGGATGGTATTAAATGCAAAAGAAGTTGTGTCTAAAAATGGAAAACAGAAAACAAAAGAAAGGAAATTCTGTCAAATTAAATAGAAACCACAAATGTTGACTTACTAACCACAGAGTGGAACCCATTGCTTAAATCATCACTGATTCTAAAAAGTAAATTGAAATCCACTCTAGTTTATGTTAGTGTGCTGGACCACAAACTGCACAGCCTCTTAAGCAGCACACAGCAGCTTTTCTGCTGCTCCTGCTCTGAGTACAGTGATTTGTAAGAATGGGTGGGATTGGTGGCCACTTCATCTTAAATCAACTAGCTCAATCCACTGTTGTTCAGTGAGTCACTTTCATGCTTTTCCCTAAAAGTCTGCTGGAAACCTCTTTATCTGACCTAAAAATGACCTCTTGTCTGACCAAGACCTCTTGTCTGACCAGAACAGCTGCTCCAATGTGCAAAACTGACAGAAGTTTCATAATGCATATTCTTCCTACAGAGACAATTCATATCCTCCTGAAAAGACACTTCACGTGTGACTGCTCGTATGCTTCTTCATAACAGTGATCTCATCCATGCCTAGAGGGATCCTTGTTATGCACCTATGTCTCATAAGCACTCCTCCTACAACACCTACCTACACCTCATATTTATTGTCTCCATATGGAATATCTCTTAACCAAAAGGGAGAGGAATGAAAGTGTGTCAACTGATGAGAAGAGAGAGCGATATGCTGTGGACTGGAGCAGCCTATGCACAGGGCTATTCCCAGGAATGTCAGCTGAGGTTAAACAATACATTAAGCTATAAAAATGTACTTCAAATTCTATTCTTTGAATCTAAATATTTCACTGCCAGCTGACTTTTATATGCCACTGAATTCAAAGCAATGTTAAAAAATTGCTGTGAATCAATTAAGTACATATTATTGTCCTGGTTTGACCAGAATAACTGAGATTTACTAGGGTCAGAATTACGCAACAGCTGCTTTTTTCTTGCTTTTAAAATATGACCTGCTGAACTAAAACCAAAAGAAAATCCAAGACCTTCAGCACTTCTGTGTGATGGTGTGTAAGCAGTTTCTCTAGATAAGATTTCGAAGGCATCAGAAGCCTTTTTGTACAACTCCTCACAGGTGCTGAAGAATGCTTTACAAACTATTATTTATGCCATGTACAGCTTTCCAATTTTATTTTTATTGTTATTATTTTTATTGTTATTACTAGGTTGGAAGGGGTTAGGGGATAGTATGAGACATGATAATGAGGAGGGACAGGTTGGCTCCTCAAGGTTTGTGGGACTAAGTGCAGGTAAGATACTTTTGCCCAATTTTTAAAAAAAGGTGTTGGGATCAGTGGGCCACCTGAAGTGCATCTATTACAATGCAGGCAGTATGAGCACAAACAGGAGGAGCTTGAAGTCATGACGCAGCAGGAAAACTATGACATAGTGGCCTTCACAGAAACATGGTGGGATGCCTCACACGACTGGAGTGCCAGAATCAATGGCTACAAGCTCTTCCAGAGAGATAGACAAGGAAGGAGAGGT